>OY756433.1:25240728-25840728 GCA_963576905.1 Mystacides longicornis | reverse complement strand
CAGCAAAATCAGTTTACTATTCATATTTTCAGTCAATAATGAGCTATTATTGTATATATGATTTATTGTAAATGTATGATGATCCCAAGTGTCCTGCAAAGGACCTACGGGTTGATCATGTGTAAATAAAAAATTTAAAAATTAAGTTCTTTTGATTTTGTAAGTAGGTAGGTTGAATCCATTTAAACGATATATTCACGGACAGTTATAATAATCAGAGGTTATCATCGGGGTGAATTATTAATATCTATCTAAATACTTTATATTATGTAAATACAGTAAAGAGTTAATTATTATTTTGTTTAATCCATTGTGTAAGAGCAAAATTTCTTCCTAGGACTTACCTTTTCTGTAAGAATTATAAATGGCCTAACTTTTTGTTGTTGAAATGAATCTATAGGCTCACTAATAGTGAGCACAAAATAATACACTTTCGACACCTTTCACACTAAGCCAAAAGGCTTGTGTTGTGAATGTGGAAGATATGTTCGGCACTAGACGAAGTGAACAACTAAAATAAATACTGGAACCTTCTGTGTCAATAATAGAACACCTTATAAGCAAATTGTGAGGTCTATAATGAAGACGAAATGTAAGCTATTTGAAATGTGCGTTGATGTTGCGCATTCTTTTCTATGGCTGCGTCCTGGCAACTGACCAAAACCCATCAGGCACAAAGTCTCTGCGTTTAAATCGAACAACTTCAGGAAAATTGTGGATATAAAATGGTACCACCATGGTAAACTCATCACTTCTACCATTATGGATAGAGCTGAGGATGCCTAGTGACAGTTGGGTTCCGCACATGAAGCAGACACTTTCACACTGTATTCTGTTCCTTCGAAGCAGATCTGAGATATGGACATGGTGTCATTGCGGCTGCACAGAATAGAGGGCAGTGGCCAAGTGGGTTTTGAAAGAAAGTTTAGATTAGATAATGGATTGCAGCCACCTTCCTAAGATATCCACCGAGCAATCAATTTTCCCCTAAAACCTCACATTTGGTACGTAGAGAACTTTTAAGAGCCCTCCACTACTAATGTCTATATCTTACAACATGTCCATTTTTTATTTATTTTTTTATTTTATTAAACAAATATACAAACAGTGATATTATTACAAACAATTACGCAAATAGTATGGACAATAAAAACACCAGTAAAGTACATATGTATACATTAACAGCGAGTGGGTTAAAAGTAAGACAAACAACAGAAAAAAGGAAAAAAAACTTATGTAAATATGTGCAGGCTCAGCTGGGAATAATGGTCCATGCTGTGATTGAACTGGAATTGTGTTTTTTTTTTAATATTATTTTTTAAGCTGTAACTATCTTGAGATATAAAGCTAGGTTTATCAAGTTTGTTTATAAGAGTGTTTTGTACGAATTGGATAAAAATATAAATGTGCGTTTACACCAAACAAACAGAGCCTGCAATAGAGCATCTGCTCCTGATCACTGACATTCACACCAAGCAAACAAGAAGCAAAAATCAACACCAAGAACTATAATCAAACCCAAATCACTCGAAGAGTCCAAAGAGTTAAAAAAAACTACAATCAAAGGGCGATGATTGATGTCAATATCAACATCAATACAACAACAACACTCCCTTTTTACACCCCACTCAGGGGCATAGGGAGGCAACAAGAGCTCTCCATTGCGCTCCATCTTGCGCAATGTTTATGACCTCCTCCCACACCATGTCCATGTCCCTCAGCTCTGCTTCGAAGGTCCGGAACACAGTGTGAGAGGGTCTTCCTCGTCTTCGGGACCCTGATGGGAAGGTGCGCCGGCGTATAGCGTCGTTCGTGATGCGGTGGTACCATCTTAAGCCCAGAATTCTCCTTAGGCACTTCATTTCAAAACCTGAGACTTTTTATGTTTGGGCTTTGGTTAGGTGACAGGACTCACACCCATACAGGAGAATGAGCAACACACACGCATCAAACAGTTAAGATCAACATCAAATAGAGAAAGAATTATCCATCTCAAGGTCTATGTTTGTTTGGAGTAAACGCACCCTTAGATGTTTCATCCTTTATCTTTCCTAATTAAAAAAAAAATACTAAAGTGGTATGTAATTTACAAATTACGTACATTACAAAATACATGCAATTAAATACTTACCTACTTAAATGAGAGATGCATGATTTACATACACATAAAAAGTCACTTCTCATTATTTTATTACCTCTTAACGTATTCTCTCCTTCCATAAACGAAATTGAGCTATTGAGCTCAGCAAAACGAACGCTTTTCGGCACACTTTTAAAAAGAAACTACGAAAATGGTCGATAACGGGGAATCCCGGAACCGAACTTTGTCTTCTACCGAACTCATGGTCTTCAATAATGTTATAAAAGTCGACGACTAAATTCCAAACCGTCAAGCTATCCACCACATCCTTTCTTTTGAACGGTTTGTGCTTTTTTCTTAATAATAAACTAATGATTATAATATCTGTAAATCGAAAACTTCTCGTAAAATAAAGTTACAACTGAAATAAAGTTATATACTTACATGTGGCTATCCTATTATATGCTTTCTTTACAATTCATATGCAGTTATTTAACAAAAGTATTAAGAGCCGGACACTCAAATCACCGAACTGAATTTTGTCCCCGCTTCCCCGCGCATACCTCGTCATATTGCGCGTGAGACAGGTTGAACTTTCTTTTCGCTGTCTCTGTCACATAACTACCCTTCTGACACAATGATATTTTGTTCATTTCTTTATTCTTAGTTTAAATGCAATGGGAGTCAGGGTTGGCAGCCAAACCGTAAATATCAGGTTTATTAATAAATTTAAAATTTGGTGTCATGTCAAATAATGGATATTTTTCAAATTAAATATAATGAAGTTCTATAAGTACTATTTGAGTTCTTAGCGCGTATTTTGACGAAGTTGAGTGACATTAATAAAACCAACTTTTTAATGGCTTATTGAATAAACGCACACAAGTTTTGTTTTACTAAAGTACACTCTTCTCGGTAGGTAGAGCCGGCGGAAGTTAATGCTTGAAGCGTTTTCTACCAATCAATCGGTCCCGTCCAATCTAAGACAAGATTCAAACCCAGAATAGAGGTTGGCTTCGATTTAGTTAATTTTGTTTTTATTTTTTGTGTAACATAAAAACTTTTTTGTTCATATAATATTGTAGGTACGTAGGTATTTAGTTATGAACCAATAACTTTATTATCAAGTACTATTTTCGCTATTTTGTTGATGATAGGTTCTTTGACTTAGGTACCGATTAAAGTCAAGAATTATGTGAAAAAAAACGATTATACCTAATGAAGATATTACGTTAAAAAAATTACGTCAAAACGTAATTCTATAATATCATTTTATGAAAAAAAGGATTATGTATTTAAAAAAATTTGTAAAGCAAAAAATATAAAAGGGAAAAAACATGTAAAAAAATATAGTATATAAAATAATTTAAAAAAAGAAAAACTTTGTATGTTCTACTTTTTATTTTGAATATATAAGTTTAAAACGTAACGTTTTAACCTTATATATTCAAAATAAAAAGTAGAACATACATACAAAGTTTTTCTTTTTTTAAATGTTCTACAACGTTACTCACGATAACAAATTTGAAGATTTAGTATATAAAATTTTTGACAACCATGGATTCTCACAAATATTGCATTTAGCCCCAAATGACCAACATTAGAAAGTGGAAGGTTTCTGCAGAAAAAAACTACAGAGCAAAGAGCGACACGTCCGCCCGCCACAAAGTTCTCTCACGAATGAGAAATATTCGATTTGTATGGAGCCTATACAGTTTTTATTTCTAAAGGAAAAGGTCCTAAGCGCCCAATCACTTTTTACCGATTAATTAATAAACTATGTTAAATAGAAATAAAAAAAGACAATGGATTTAAAGAAAATTAAAAGATACACATTTTGGTATATTTTAAAGCGTTGTTTATTGAGTAGATTGCCTACACCATTATGATTTATAAAAATATAGAGCAAACTTTGAAATTTTTTTCTACCGAGCTAAATTTGTAAAATATAAATTTTAAACTAAGACTTGATAACCAAAGCTCTAACTTAAAGCAAACTTACTTTTTTGTTGTGCTACGTTACCTATTAAGGGAACAACGTTTATATAAAAACAGCCATTTTCGAGTGTCCGGCTCTTAAAGTTTCCACTTCGTACTTTTTAATTTTGTTGCACATTCACGATTTCAAAACCGAGCAAATAATTATTTCGATTGATTGTACATAAAACATAGATAATAAAATAGTACGCGAAATTAAGTTTTCTGTTGTCTATGGAAAGGGAAATGTCAAATTTTCTCAGCTGCATTTGTCAATTTGGCGAAAATTGTATGTTATTGTGGGTGTTGTGTTGTCGTTTGAAAATAAAACAATGTAGACACAAGGAAATCTTATTTATTCTATAAAAATATGGGAGAATTTATATTTATTTAAGAAACAGCCATGATATTAAAATGGAGATCGATCAATTAAAAGCAATGGTAAATGGTTAATCATAATGTTTTGATTTATTACTCATAGTTTTGAGGATTATTTTCGGTTATTAGGCTCTATGAATCATGCTGGAGAATAATCGAAATAGAACTATGTATGTAGGATACAGGATGTCTCCTAATTTTATTATGTTAAGGATAGTATGTAACTGAGAGTTTTGTTTTAATTAAACTTCTATAATTTTTGTTTGGCTAATGCATATCATTCCTAAAATATTGCGTGCGTCTGATTTGCTAGCTTTCATCAGAGTGGTTAGCTCCAATATAATTCTTATAAATTTACTATAGTAGTAATTTGCCTTCAACTCTGTAGTTTATTTCATTCATTCATTGAATCAACTGTATCTTAACACTCTGCCCAATATTCATGGTTTGAAGTTATGCCTCTTAGTTTAGAAGCTCTCATATCTTTCATTTTTTTTTGCAGAGTTTAAACTTGTTGTCATCTGTACTGCCTGGAGATTCTAAAGATCAAATAGCTAAGAAGAAAAATGAGGGTCAGAAGGCTTTGGGGAGCCTTCTCAGTGCGGTGCAGGGCTGTCAAACGAGGTATGGGGGCAGAACTGAACTTGCAACAGAGGATGATATCAGGTATAGATACAATACACTTCAAATTTTCAAAAAGTTTTAAACACATTTTCAGTTAAATAATGCTACTTAGAATTTAATTAATTTACACGGGTGTGAAGTGTGTAGCTCTTGTTGCCTCCCTATGCCCCTTAATGCGGTGTTCATACGAGGCGATATAAGGCCAGACGATTTCGCTTGCATAAAAAAAAATATCGCTCGGTCGCCTATTGATTGTGTGATGTGTTCACACGAGTCCACCGACATATATTCAGTCTGTCAGGTAGTTTTAAAAATGGCGGACGTCAAGGTAGAAGTCGCTGAGTGTTTGGGGTTAGTTGAAAATGTTGTTTTACTCCTAATTAAGGAAAAATCAAGAAAAAAACGCAGATATTGGGTGCGAAATTGAATTCTAAGGAGAAAAATTTTTGGATCACTGCTGTCATATGCCAAGAAACAGAACATAAACAGAAGTTAACCATAGATACAGACGCCGCGCATATCTGGGCATGCGTGCATCGTTCCAACAGAAACAAAAGTTGAAAGGTGGTCAACTTGAGGCGATATCGCTTTCAATCATTTTTATCGCTTCAGATTTATCGACAATCTGTTCACACGGTTCAATTGGCTGGCGATATTCGCCTCGTGAGAACACCGCATTAGTGGGGCGTAAATGGAGATTGGATTGGAAGTGTGACATTATTTGATAAAATCTTGATCCAGCTTGCCATAAAATCTGATCCAAAATAGATTTATTTTTATTTTACAATATCTCCCATAGATCCTTTACAGGATGCTTGGGTTCATCATTCTGAATAACAATCATATAAAACTATAGGAAGGAAGCTATGAACATACAGTATACAAAAAAACAAAAACAAAATATCCATAACAAAACAAACAAAAATTTTGGAAATTATGGTATAGCGGAGAATATAGTCATATTAATTAATTTTGTGCAGTACTAAAAGGATGTAAAGGGTCCCTTTAGTACCATGTCGAAGTGTGAAAAAGTACATGCATAATAAATAGTATTGGGAGCATTAGAACAAGGTGATTTCACAAGAACAAGGTCAGAGTTAGACTAGACAAATATATGTTGGTATATAAGGATATTAGGGAGTTATTCGGCTGAATCCTCGGTTAACATTTCCTTGATGGAATAGAAGCCATTGCAAACAAGATACTTTTTTACCTCTCTCTTGAAGCATAGAAATTCAAGTGATTTGATGTAGTGTGGAAGGTTGTTAAAAAGTCTTACACTCATGCATTTTGTTTTAAATATATTTTTTTACCATAAATCATAGAAAAGAAGTTATCGTTGTTGATAATTTATCATGAGTTGTATTTTTCTGTTCTTCAACAGGGTTGTAGATTTATGTGAAAAATGGACGAGTGTTTTGACCCATGGACTACGTCCTCCTAACTTTCCCACAAGCCCTACCGGACCTCCATTGCAGCAGCTTCAGAATTTGGTTTCTGCCGGGATAACATTTGTAGAAAATATAGCATTTAATAACACATATATTGGTAAGAATTTTTATGCTTCACACCATCCCACTCAACCTATCACTCCACATCATCCATTTGGTTTTCCCCACTCACAGTCAATATTTTGGAATGACATCACTGCATTAGGACGGATGGAGTGACTGTGAATGGGGGGCTTAAGATTTTTTGTTTCGGACCATATGCATTAGCACATTATAATTCTAATATTATTTTTCTTCTCAAATATTGCTCAATACTACTTAGACAGATCATTAGCAGTGATACTAATAGAATGACTCTGTTATGGCAGGAATAGTTATTACAGTATAAATCGCTTATACCGTGTGCTACTAATAATCAAACCTATACTGTGTCATAAGTACCGCAGAATACTTTAGCTTACGGGGTTGGTTTCTAAGCATTCCGTACGAACCCGATTGGACCCTCGAGAAAGTTCATGTGCGGAATATTACAAGTATAATATAGGAATCAGTACGAATATTTCCGAAGGTCGATTCAATTCGTTGACATTTCGGACTTGTTGCAAGTTTTCGTAAATTAAGTGTCAAAATATGAAGAGTACAGTGCTAGTCTATCTCATTAAATGTTGCTAATACTTCTTTATATCTGGGGGTAGTCAGGAATAAATTTGGCATGGAAATTATTCTTGTTATAGCTTATTACATGTTTTATTAATAGCACTTTTGCGTATTCTGCGTGTATTCGAAGAATAACGTTCTATTAGTACGGCTGTAGTAGAAATAGATCATTAACGCTAAATAGGTATAATATTTTAAGATGTATTAATTTGTGTGAGATTATTTCAGGAATATCACTTTGGAATTACAGTCGGCTCCATTTAACAAGACACGAGGAGGAGCGGTTTAAAAATTTAAAACAAATCAACACTCCCATGGGACATTTTAGAGCTTTCCTCAGAGCTTCACTTAACGAGAGATCTTTGGAAAGGTGAACGTCAATTTATGATTTAACTAGTGAAATTACTATTATTATGAATGTTATCAGACAGGCAGCTATGCTGATATGTCTGATCTGGAAACAGCATTCACTTGTTCAGTCTATCAAGTCACACTTGAACACATTAACACTTGGTTCAACAACTAGTTCCGACGGCAAACCGTTCCATGCATCCACAACTCTGTTGGACAGGAAATGCTTCCAGGGATTTCGCCCGAAACTGTGTTTGTCTAGCTTCAAACTATGATCTCTCAAGTTAGTGTTTTGATTGGGGCAGAACATCAGCTTCAATTCAGGGCAGTCATAGTATTCGTTTTATATTTTGAAGGTTTCTATGAGATCCCCTCTCTTTCTCCGTTCCTCAAGAGTAGAGAGGTCCAAGACATTCAGACGTTCTTAATATGTTAAGCATCTGAGGCCATTTCCCAGTTTGGTAAACCTTCTCTGCACCCTCTCCAGCATGCTTACATCTTTCTCAAAGTAAGGATTCCAAACTTGGTATCCATACTCTAAAACTGGTCTCACATAAGTTTTATATATTTTAATCAGCAGATCATGTGCCAAGTGGCTGAAGGTAAATTAATATACTAAAAATTATCTAGTAGGTTGATCAATAATTGTGAATCTAAACTATTCTTGAATCACCATTATCACACCCAACTAAAGTTATGTAAGAAAGTTATCCCAATCTGCACAGAAGAAAATTATATATTGATGATGATTTTTTTGTTTTATTTCAGATATTTATATAGTTGGGTAGGACACCCTCTTGTTGCTGAATATTACGAGGAATGGTCTCTGATACGAGATTCCGAAGCCACTAGTCTATTACCAAATATGGCCGCAGGTGAATTGAGAGTTTGTTTTCATTTTGAAAATTAAGATTATCGGGAAACACTTGCTTTCAAAGTCATTGGCCCCTAATACCAATGCGTCTCTGACTGTTTCTTGGCAACCTTTTTGTCCATTTAGTTTCTATTCTAGCAATATTACTGAGCAAACTTCTTAATTGAAAGATCTCACTGCCAAGATACTTTTACTTACTTTAGATGGGCATACAACTCCTGCAGAGTTTTGGCCTCCTGAACAATGTTTTTCCAAGCCTGCCTATCCTGCGCAACGGACTCCCACTGATCTCCCACAGCCAGCACTTCCAGGTCCCGGGTGGTATGGTTCATCAGCCGCTGTCTTGGCTGTTGTGGTCTTCTACCAGTGGACTTATTTTGCAGAAGATTCTTTGTGGACTCCTCTTTACCCTGGACCTTGCAACATGCCTGATCCATGCCAATCTTCTAACTCTGATGTTCCTGATGATCAATGGTTGTCCCGTTAGATGGACGTCCGGATTGCTTCTTAGCCTTAAGGTGCCAGCCGCAATTCCCGGTCTAGGTCCCAAGATTCGTCTCAGAATCCTATTCTAAAAAGTCAGCAGATGTTGCAGATCCCTGAGCGTCATAGTCCATAGTCAACATATTTTTAGGTATTCTTAATACATTCTCATTTTCGGATATAAAAATATTTTTTTTTCCTTTTCTTTAAGGTCTAGTTTCAATATTGTTTGCTCTATCTATCGATAAAGCTGAACTGAACGAAGTGCAAGCGATGCAACCACAGAGCGCGGCTATCAAGGAGCCAATCATTGCATTGAAAACCCCCCTTATGAAGGCAAATATCAAGAAGAAATCTTTAAGACAAGTTATTTCATTTGACACAACAGCAGAAAATGAGACGGATCAAGAAATTGTTGACAACAAAGATTCTAATGCATCTGTGCTGGATAGGTTGAAGAGGAATATTGTAGAATCTAATTGGAACAGTGCTCCACCCACTTGTGTAAATTCACCTGATCCCATAAACGCCAGTGCATTCTCGGTTTTATCCTCTCAGAGTGAGCCAACAACTTCGGATTACGACAATAAGAAAAAACGCTTCTTCCCCGAGGAATCTGTCGAGAAGACTGCTAACGAAACTCCTGGCCAAATATTGGCCAGACTTTCGGAAAGAGCTAAAGATATATTTTCTAGTAAAAAAAGTTTGACCGAATCATCGTCTCACAAAGGTTCGGAAATATCTAGTTCTAGCGGAACTAGAAAATTATCTGAGAGTGATAGTGAAGGAGGTCCCGCGGAAGGGAGCATATCGTGCTTAGAATTATGTTTTCCTGATGACGAGAATCCCGAAGTGGACGAAGCTCATCTTCAAGCCATGTTAATAAAACAGCAAGATGAAAATTTGTCGCTTCAACTCAAGATGACACAGATGGATGTGGCACATAAAGAAAAGATTCATAAAATGGAAAAGATCATTCTTGATTTAAACAGGTAAATGTTAATTAGTTTTATATTAAGAATGACAGATGACGAATAGGGCTGATCTCTCTCTCATGAGGACTAGGAAGACCCTTTCTCACTGTGTTCAGTTCCTTCGCAGCAGAGCTGAGGAATTTGGACATGGTGTCAAAGACGGTCATCGCAACTATGTAAGATTGATGCAGTGGAAACCTCCTTACACCCCTAAATTGAATTTTGAAGGAGTTTTGATTGTTTGATTGATTATTGAATTTAAGCACTACTGGCTTGCAACTGTCTAATATTGCAGTTTTGAAGATTGACAGCTTGGCAGAATGCCTGAGGCAATTTTTCTAGTCAACTAATCTACTCCAATCTGAGGCTGGCAGTTTATTGATGTCTCGATCCGTAAACAGCATAAGAAATAAAGTTGTTTGTTTTAAAACTCATTTTGATTTAGGTATTTATCTATATTATTTTTGTGTGTTGTAGAGAAAATGACAGGTTAAAGGACCAGCTAAAGAAATATGTGTCCGCCGTACAAATGTTAAAAAATAATAATTTACAATCCGACGAAGTGAAGCAGTATGAATCCAAGTTGGTTCAGGTAAGAACTGTTTGAAAGATGTCAATGGGAAGTTTTTTGGGGAGCTTCCGACAGGTTTCTAATCAGGTCTATTGTCAAATTCAGTGCTGACAACGTAGAGATGTTTTTTTCAGTGATGGGAAGTTTGTTTTCCGTTGTGTTGCTAAGAAGTTGTTGATTGAGTTGCTAAGAAGTTGTTGATTTTGTTGCGCATAAATTTGAGAATAAATCTCAGAGGTGCTGTTCTGTATTTTTTAATTTGTATTTAGGTAGGTATATAAAAAAAGATGAACAATTTTATTTGTAATAGTATGTAAAAAATGTACAATGATTACTCTAAACCTATTGTAAGTTATCATGTATAATAATATATAAGTTGTTTAATTTGAAATAAACTAGAATGATATTTTGGAGGTTAGATTGTGAGCGACCATAAGAAGAAGAAGAAGTAAATCGCCCCCGTTGGCAACACTGAATTTGACAATAGACCGGATTAGCAAGGGCGCCTCTAGCGGCACAAAAAGGAAAAAAACATCCCATTGAAATAATAAATGAGATATCTGCTTCTGAACAAAAGATTATTTTTCTATCTTTCCAAACAGGTGGCGGAGATGCATGCCGAATTGATGGAGTTTAATGAAATGCTGCAAAGGAAGTTGGCGAGTGTAAACCCTCCACCACCAACTGCATCCGAAGTTTCAGAAAGAAGCTCCAATGTACAGTTATGGATACCTTCCGCATTCCTCATATCCAATGGCTCCAAATCGTTTCATGTTTACCAGGTATACATTTCTTTCCTAAACTTTTTATTTCAAATTTATGTAAAATACAATAAAAAATATGACACATAAAAAATTACTTTAATACCATCTCTTCAGCAAGTAAAATGGGTAACATGACAATTAAACCACATTGACAGTCACAAAATTCAACCAATTAAGAGTCGGGGTGTGATGTGAAATAGCCTTCCTTAAGAATTGGTCTATCAAAATGTATCGATTTGCTATGTATTTTAGTCTATAATATACAATCTTGAAGTGGTACCTACAATGTTCTTTTTTATAAAATTTGGATACAGCTGTCAGTATATACAGAGTCGACAGTGTCAGAGAGACAGAGTGGTTGATGTGTGGAATAAATTGCCTGACTGTTGTGTCTGCTACTATAGTGTTAATCAAGTTATGAAGAGTCTAGATGTTTATTTGAGAGATAATGATATGGGCGTATCAGCTTGAGCTGTCTGCCCATTACAAATAATAATAAGAAACAACGTAGTAATACATTTATTTATCTAAAAATGAATAATTGTCACAAAGCTAACCCAAAGACAATTGAAAAAAAAGTCATCAAAATTCGTAATTTCACCATAACTATCTTATTATTATTATTATTATTATTGCAATGGGCAGGCAGCTCAAGCTGATAGGCCCATATCATTGTCTCTCAAAAAATCGTCCAGTCTGTTTTTAAATTGGTTTACACTAGTGGCAGACACAACACTCTCAGGCAATTTATTCCACATGTCAACCACTCTGTTACTAAATGCATGCTTCCTTGGATTACATTTGAAGCGAGATTTGCTCAATTTTAGGTGGTGTCCTCTGAGGTTTTCATTTGCATTCCTTTTGAATATGTGTTCCAAATCAGGCACATTGTAGTATCCAGACAAAATTTTGTAAGTTTCAATCAGGTCACCTCTTGCTCTTCTCTCCTGTAGTGTGGTTAACTTTAAGATCTTTAATCTCTCTGGGTATTCTAGGTTTTTAAGTCCCAGAGGCAACTTGGTAGCCCGTCTCTGGACACTTTCTAGCAGGGTAATGTCCTTGATCAAGTAAGGACTCCAGATCTGAAATGCGTACTCCAGGAGAGGTCTTACATATGTTTTGTAGATGGTAGTAAACATTTGTACTGTGAGACACTGAAATGACTTTCTGATCAGATATAACATGGAGTTTGCTCTCTTCACCAAGGTTGTTATATGTTCACACCATTTAAAATCCCTGGTGACAGTGACTCCCAGGTCTTTTTGCGAAGCAATTGGCTTAACCAAGACCTGATCCAGGGTATATTCAATGTTTGGGTTATTTTTTCCAACATGGAGTACACAGCATTTGTCGCAGTTCAGATTTATGAGCCACTTTTGCGTCCACTGAAAAACACTACACAAACAAAAACACATCTTGTTATAATAAAATAAAAACTTTCTTTTTCTCAACAGATATTTATCAAAATTTCCAATCAAGAGTGGAATGTATTTAAAAGATATTCAGAATTCCGTAAATTGTATTCGGATATAAAGAATTCGCATCCGGACGTTACTCCATTCAAGTTCCCACCGAAGAAAGCTTTAGGAAAAAAGGTACTTACCTTCTATTAATTTTTCATTTTAAACTGTTACGACTTTGGTTTCTTATTAGATATGTTTCGCTTTAGGAGAGGTTGGTTGTTGAGCAAAGACGGGGAGCTCTTGCAGCTTGGCTCAAACACCTGGTGTTCTCATTACCACAGCTCAGACAAGCAACATCGAAATCTCAGCTAATATCATTTTTACCTTTCTTCAAGTAAGTCACTAAGTTTTATGTCAATTTTAATAAGCATGTATTTTATGATAATTTGAATTTGGGATTAAAAAAAAACTGCTCCAGTGAAAGATGATTGAGGACTAGAAATTACAAAGGTGTTAAGCAACATTTTTACAAAAAATCTTGTGTTTGCAAAAGGTGTCTTTAATCGTATAAAAGTTGGAAGTGATTGAACTACATTAAGTAAATCAAATTTAATATTGAAGATGTCACCTGTGCACTAACTACTAAGACACTCAAAAGATTTTTTTTCTCTGTTTTATCATAAGATTTTTTCCTTTTTTCTCTGTTTTACGTGTAAGCAACTATGTAATATCCAGTCCTCAATTATTTTAAGTAGAAAATACCAGCTTTATAATCAATTTTAAACTTTGTTTTCATTTTAACTGGCACGGGTATGTGTTTTGGAAGGGCAAAGGGGATCCTTGATTCCAAGGCCCAGCTACGACAAATTTTGACTGGCAATGGGTTTTTGTTTTGACGACGGATAAAAAGTAGAAAATTATTTTAAGGGGGCGTTCAAGTATTACGTAACGCAATTTTTGAAGATTTTTTACCCCCCCTCCCCCCCATGTAACGCACCGTAACGTTTTTCTGTACCCCCCCTCCCCCCCCCCCCTAAATGTTACGTAACACCCAAGAGACTATTTTTTTACTGAACTCTCGTAAAAAAATAAAAGGGTTTCAAAGGGTTCCTTTGCTAACTTCGGAGAAAAAAAAATACTATTTATATGTTCCATAAATTTATCTTTATTTTTTCTTTTGCTGTTTTCCAAATTTTGGCATAGCTGCGTTGGCAAGTCCAGTTGATGATGTAAATCCCCCCTTTTGACCACTAACGAATGCTGACAACGAAAATAAAATAAAAATGACGTAAGTATAATACAGTCGAGGGATTCCCCGTAAGACTTAAACGAAAAAGGTTCCTTTTTTCGCAGAGCGAAAAATTCTTACGCTTAGGGTGAAAACACGTAGAAAGCCGATTCCGACCGGCACAAAGAATGTTGTCTATGGTTTCAATGTATTTAAATGGGCATGCCGGAAAGCAGGTTTCTGCTTTTGCTGTGCGTATCCCCATTCAACTGCATAGAAACATTCTTTGCGCCGGTCGGCGCGGGTCGGATTCGGCATTCTACGTGTTTCCACCAAAAGCTTTAACATCGGAGAACAAAATAAAAATGACGTACGGTACAATCGAGGGACTTCCCGTAAAACATTGTCGAAAAGTGTTCCTTTGCTAACTTCGAAAAGGGTTCCTTTGCTAACATCGGAGAACAAAATAAAAATGACGTACAGTATAATCGAGGGACTTCCCGTAAAACAAACGAAAAGGGTGCCCAACTTCAGAGAAAAAAAACAAAAATGACGTACAGTACAATCGAGGGATTCCCCGTAAAACATAAACGAAAAGGATTGCCCAACTTGGAAGATTTATTTCCCAATTTTTTTTATTTAAGAAAAAAAATACCGTTACGTAACGAGTTGTTCGAACCCCCCCCTCCCGCCCTCGTAACGCACAGTAACGTTTTGCAAGACCCCCCCTCCCCCCCAAATTGCGTTACGTAATACTTGAACGCCCCCTAATGTGTTTTTTATGAAAGTAACCTGGATGAGAAGAAAATGTCAATATGATCATAAATGAATCTGTGCTTGTTTAAAGTGGACACAAAACTATGTTTAACACTTTGTGGGACATTTTAAGAAGCGTATAGATGTCAAAAATACTGTTAATATTATTGACCATTGTAATTATTTTATAGTACCTGGACTATGATTTCATTGACCCTGTTCAAAATGTTAATTCCTTAAAGTAGCAGCCATTATTTTAATTATAAAAATCCTTGCATTTTAAATAGATAACAAAATAGTTAAGTTGTCAGTCACCTCAGAAATAATTAGCTGTAAAAATAAAATAAGTCATGTTAATGAGGATTTTACGCTTACCTAAATTAGTATGCCAACAATACACATATGACGTCAATTTTCATTACTAATTTACGTTTTGTAATTATTTTTACAGCGACGCCGACAACAGAAACATTCCCGCCAATCAAATACCGTCTCCGATATCGCCAACGTAAAACCAATCACTGTACAATCCTTTATTTTTGGACGGGAATGAAATCAATGTGTTCTTAACTGAATTTGATAATGTAATTTTAAGCTCTCTTCACTTAAATTGAACGGAAGATTGTGAATTTGACACGCTTTAAAATTTAAAGGTAGAAAAATTATTCATTATAATGCTATTTATGTTTGTTTACTTGGGAACACTACTTGAAGCATGCCTAGTAATATGTTTATCCCGTCTTTAAAATTGAGATGATGTCCTTTTTTTATTAACCATTAATTTGTTAAATATTTACATTATTTTAGTGGAAAGTATTATTCAGAATAACAGCTGATGCTATTTTACGAGACACAATTTAAAGAGATATTTAGTTGAATAAAGATCTGTCTGTAGATAAGATGCTATTTCTACCTCTTTTTTATTCTATAAATTAACCAAACTGCCCATTTTTACTCTATTTGTTACTTTTGATATGAGAGATGTTTCTTTATCCAAACTTACCACCTAAATACCGCATTTTCGAACTTATCTTGAAATATGATGTCATTCAGCTCAGCGGTGTAAAATTATAAAACATCGCAGTTTAGAACTACTTTTCTTTGAGAATATCCATAGCTGAAAGGCTTGAATTGTTATTTTTATCACAAGCGATGCTAAAAAATATTTTCTATAATCTACTGCCTATATCTCACTACCATGTGTATATTCAAATTATTCGATGAGTAACAGCAAAAAGTAATTTTTATCATAAGGTTTTGACTTACTGAAAACATTGCGTAAACAACCTGTTTGGTATATCGTAAGCGAACAAACTGAGCATTACGCTTGAAAAGTGTGCGATACAACTGTCGGTTACGATAATTTCAAAATCACTTGTATTGGATTTTTCTTTTGCAACAACTACATTTTATTTTATTCATATTCTTATCTTTCAATTTTTACTTACTCAAAGCGATTTCTAATAATTTAAAAATAAAACTCATAATAAATAAATAAATTTGCCGCGTTGAAAGAAAGAAGAAGAAGAAGAAAATCATCCCAAGAGACATAAGTACCAGAAAGCATGCTTATTTATACAATACTCAACAGCTCATCGATTTGCTACATTTTTACTGAGCACTTTTACTTTAGCAAAACATCAAACGTCGCAAGAATTTTTTTTATTTTTCAAACAATAAAATTTGGTTTTTATCGCTTACACTAAGTGGCCTTTCAAGCGTCGATAGGATATTTAGGCATGTCTATTAGGAAAATCAAACACCTCTGCATGTGACAAAAATTCAAATAAATGGACAAAACAATTTTAAGTTGTGGTTATTTCTTATACAACAATCATAGTCATGACTTATATATTTCTAAAAAAAAATGTAATAGATATCTTTTAACTATCACAATTATAATTATAAAGTAGAGAAAATATTTAAGATTTTTATGAAGTTAAACTGTAGATAACGATTGACCGAATTATATGACGTATTACAGCATGCAATGTTCCTCATGATACCCTATTTCAAGCATTGATTTATATCTATCTACTATAGAAGCGGCATTCCCAACAAATAAATACAAATTTTATGTCATATTTTGGTTTACAAGTACGGAAGGGAAGGGCCATTATTGACTGCCTCATAAAAATCATCACAGATTTATAGTCTAATTCAGTAATAATTCCTGTGTTAGACCACTGAGTACAAATATTATTAGAGAACTTTTTGGGATGCGCAGAACCGAAAATTGGTTACTTTATTCAACAGTCATGCGACTGAAATTAAATTATCAATTTTAATTCATTTTACTTAAATCCACAAGCACAAGACAACACAACAAAACCCATAGGTACTTCCTTTAACTTATTATATGATTAAAACATAAAATTCCTCTGTGTTAATGCTAAAATATTAAAAACATAAAATCGAATTTCACACACCACTACCCACAGACGCCACAGTTTGTATGAGTTTAACAGCAGTCACATGGTTCATGTTAGGACTATGCGCAGTAGCATATTAATTCTCTCGTATTATTTCTTCTCAAAGTGTTAGACAAGTGCTCTTTCATGACAAATATAATAATGGATCTCTTTTCATCTTGTTGTTTTAAAAGATTTTTATAAGGGAGATAGCAAATAGTTGTACTCTTTTCTAGAGACTTAAAAAAGGCATCTGTATAAAAAATATAACTTACCAGAAAGATTAAATTTGAAAATTCAACAATCTTTTATCCAACACAAACTTTTTCAAAGGTAACCACTGGTTTTCTTACTCATACCATGTTTAAGGAAATGCCTCTTCTAATACAAGCTACATGTGATCAATGATTTTAGCTTCTTTTTTTTACCTCAACTCACAAAAACTTTTTACATTGTGTACACTGATATACATATCTAAATAGTTGAAAAATAAATTATTTTTTTAAGATTATGTTTTAAAATGCCAGTAAAACGGAGCTCATGGCGAATAATGCCTGCCCCGATAAACAGCTACCGATAACCATCGATGGTCACCAGGTCTCCCGGGTGGATAAATTTAAGTACCTGGGAGCAACCATTACCACCAGTGGTGACCTCGGGGCTGAGCTCCCGATACGTATCGGTATGGCAAGTGGCGCCTTTAACAACATGACCAAGATATGGAAGGCGTCGACGTTTAGTGTCGAGACGAAATGTAAACTGTTTGATGCGTGTATGTTGCCCATTCTCCTGTATGGGTGTGAGTCCTGGCACCTGACTCTGGCCCAGGCACAAAAAGTATCTGCATTCGAAACGAAGTGCCTCAGGAGAATTTTGGGTATAAGATGGTACCACCGCATCACGAACGACGCTATACGCCGGCGCACCCAGCGTGAGCCCATCACCTCTACTATTATGTGGAGGAGATGGACTTGGCTGGGACATGTGTTAAGGATGCCGAATGACAGTTGGCCGAGGAGAGCACTGTTCTTCCTCCCATCAGGGTCCCGAGGACGAGCAAGACCCTCTCATACTGTGTTCCGCTCCTTCGAAGCAGAGCTGATGAATCTGGACATGGTGTGGGAGGAGGTCATTAACGTTGCGCAAGATCGAGCGCAATGGAGAGCTCTTGTTGCCTCCCTATGCCCCTAAGTGGGGTCTAAAGGGAGTTTGGATTGGATGTTTTAAAATGAAGCATTTTGCAGTTTATTCAATTGAACTTATATTTACAAAATTTAATAATATTTTTTTATACCGTCGTGACCCCTAACTTCGCCTGTGGTACCTAACTTCGCCTGTTTTGGTAAAATTCAATATTTTTGAATTTTTATCTATAATACGATCTTCATTTAATATTTGAATGAAAGTTTTATTCATAATGGCAATACTTTTCTTTAAATTTGGTGCTAACTTCATGCGAATACGTCAGATGGTTGGTTTCAAGTTGGCGCGAAGGCAGCGTTCATTGTATTGTTGTGGGAAACTTTCACTTTAACAAAAATCTGTCAAAGATAGGTTCCTGTATTGGAATTTAATAGATTACAAAAAGAATCTAATCTTTGTAATAAAAATCGGTAGAACACTATCTATTATAGTTTATAATTTATTTAAATAAATATTCACTGAGGCGGGTTACCTCCAAAAATGATCCAATCTTCGCCTACCTATAGGGTTGTCACAACACACTTTTTTTTGGAACATGGAAACAAAAATTTGGTTAAGTTGTAATAAAATGTCCTAATAAAATGTGTAAGATAGCCTCATGATAACAAAACTGTTTTTTTATTCTTAAATTTTTAAGAATAACGGTTTTTACAATTTGCGTTGTAGGTAATGTATAAAAAAATGTAACATGAATTCTAGTTTTTTTTTGACAACCCTGACTAAAGTTTGTCAAATGTATGGAAACAGATTTAAATGTGTACCTAACTTCGCCTAGTGGAAATATATTGCTAAAAAAGACCTTATTGTATTCTCGTTATGGTTCATATTGCTTTGTATGATGTTCACAACACAACCGTATTATTTTTATGTGTCTGTGGTGCACACTTTAATACTTACACGTGGTAGGCGAAGTTAGGTAAAAGTTCCCTAACTTCGCCTGCCATCTTTAAATGCTAATTATTATAAAATACAGGTATTTATCATGACATTCCTTTAGAATTCTTCTTATTGAATATTATTTTCAATACCAATTCGTCCAGTACTATTCTATTTTGGAGCTATTAAAAAAAACTTCTGAAAACCAGGCGAAGTTCGGGGTCACGACGTTAATTTAACTTCAAAATAAATTATTAATGTAAACAAAATATGGTATATACCTTAACTGTTATACGATATTCAAATGTAATTTATGTTATTTATTTATCAACCTTTGATTGACTAATGTGTGTATATAATATGTTTTTATAGTTTTAAGAGTAATTTTTAAAATAAATATTTAATTTTATATTTTACGCATTCCTTTTTACATAATCCATAGTTGTTATATTAATTTTTGTTTATATTAATAATTCCAAAGGCAATCATAGTGCAAATTTAATAGTGAGGAGGAAATTTATATATTATTAAATAATTATTGATAATGTGAAAAGTCTAAAATATGGATGTATCGAACTTTCACTGTGAATGAATCAATAATTACGTTAGTATCAACATGTGAAATATTTTCATATTGTAGAAAGTTTTATTATAAATGATAATATATATGTTTAGATATTTTGTAAAATATTGTTTTTCTTTTCTACACAAAGTCCATTAATCATGCGAGTCAAAAGAGGGGAGGGGGGAGCCTGGAATATCATAAAAGATGTGGGAGGAGGGGAGTGTTGAAAGAAAATCACATGCATTCATTTTTCAAAATGGGTACACATGATTTCGGCGGAGGGTGTTCAAAATATCACCATGGGGAGGGAGGGGGTCTGAAAAGTTGCAAAAAACATCACATGATTAATAGACAGCCCCCAATTAACATCTCACAACCTTTTAGATAAGCGTCTTTCTCCTTCATTTCCTCATCTCCAGAAAATTGAGTCCCAGTTATGAGCAATGAATGCCTTCAGCTTTCCAATTTTATATCATGAAACAGAGCATTACCGACCTCGGTAGCCTAGTTGTACTGGCATGGACTTCTGATCCGAGGTCCTGGGTTCGATTCCCAGTCGGGTCAAAGTTTTTTCACTTGAAATTTCTGCCCGAGGTTGGCCTGTCTCAGATTGGACAGGACCGGTTGACTGGAAAAAATTTCCTCAGGTAATAAGTTCCGCAGGCTACACTGACACCTTTGTATTGAAAAGTGTTATATTATTATTATTATTAAAGACCTTGGGTACCAAAAAGGTAGGTACATTATATTCTAATTGGTTGGTGTTAACTTGTTTTATACTATCTCAGTCCGTTGGCTATTGAAGATTACTCAGAAGTGTTTGTGCAACAGTGTCAAAAGCCTTTGCCAAGTCCAAAAACTTCGCAGTTTGCAAAACTATAGCAAAGTTGGTCACAACCATGTCGATCGGGGGAATTACTGCACCAGAAGCTCTCATTTTTTCTCTTAAATCTAGACTTACATCTGTCAAGTCTCACCTGAATCCTTCACTTGATATCGTTCGATACCTCTGCTTTTAAAAACAAGTGTCTCTTTTGCCTCCTCCCGGATTGTTTCCGCGTCGATTTCATACTCGTATTGAATAAGAAAGCGGTGAAGTTATAGAAAAAAAAAATTAATATTCATTTCATGTGTTAATAAATTTATTTAAAAATTTGCAAAATAAATTATAAAAAAAAAATAACAGAATTCGATACAATAATAATTAAGATGTTTTGTGAAAAATATTTTAACTCTACAATTGTTATAATAATTAAAACATAATTTATATAATAGTCAAACATCACATCAGCTAAATCTTAACATGATTATTTGTACAAATTAATATAATAATTGATAGCAACGAGACATTAGTTGTGAGGATGGTAAAAATTAAAAAACCAACATTCGAAAAAAAAATGGTTCGACAGTGTGGGGTGGGAGGAAACTCACTCCTTTTAAAATAATATTCACAGCACAAAAAAAATAATACAAATAAAAAAAAATTCCTAATGCACAACGCATTCTCTCTACTTTTAAAGCAAACTCTTGAAATACATAAATAATCATTTTATATTCTTTTCGTCATAGATCTTTGGATGAAGCACAGTATACAATATAAAAGATGCTTTTTTTTTCAAATTCTTTTTAAATTTATTTTTGACAATATAATAGCTGCACTATAATAATAATAATTATAAAGATTTAGATTCCACCACAATTTCATTATACTTAACATCTATAAAAATAAATATACATTAGTGCATTTTTATTATTATTAGGTATTTCTTCTCCAAAAAAAAAAAAAAGATTTTAAAAGGTTTTTTATTTTTTATTGAATTGAATAATACAATATTATTTTAAATATACTTAATCAGCAAAATATAATAATAATAAGAGTACACTGGTACATACAACTAGGTATCTCATTTTTTTCTTTAATCGGATGTAAAAAATATTTCAAATTCTTTCTTAGCCTCAAAAATTCACTTCATTTAACACCAATATTTACCCTCATATTATGTAGATTTCGATTAGACAATGACAGTTAAAAATTTTTATTAAAAATTATGTCCAGTGTCATAATAGTTCTAAATAGAAAAAAAATTTCAGCTATCACAAAAAAGCTTTTCAACACAATCCCCTCTTTAATACACAAGACCTATAGATTTTAGGCAAAAAAAAAAACAAAGAAAAAAGAAAAAAAATTTCAGCTATCACAAAAAAGCTTTTCAACACAATCCCCTCTTTAATACACAAGACCTATAGATTTTAGGCAAAAAAAAAAACAAAAAATGTAAAATATAAGAAAAAAATCAACAATATATGAAAACAACCAATGTCACAATGTTACTCCATTTAACAGTATAGACCATTAACGGCCACGTGGATTTTGACATTAGCCTGGATGGATAAACATAAACAAAAAGTTTAAGAGTTGGTATGAGTGTGTCGCTATGCAAAATACATTGATACCCATCACTATGGTTTATGCATGTGTGGTGTGTGTCGCCATGGCAGCCATTGTCCCACCAGCCAATGTCAGATGACGTCATCCTTTAATGGTCTATTGGATTGTGCAAGGTAGGGGGCAAAATGACAATTAATAATGCAACAGGTATACTGTAGGATTCAACCTTTCGGGAAGTGGTGGAACTGAGAACAAAAATACTAGATAAATAATGTGCTACTGCGCACGGTCCCAACGTGTACCACGTGACTGCTGTTAAACTCATACAAATTGTGATGTTTGTCAGTATCAGTGTGTGACATACGATTTTTTATTTTCAATATTTTTGCGTTATAACAGTGTAATTTTATGTTTTAATCATATAATTAGTCGAAGGAAGTACCTATGGGTTTTATTGTGTTGTCTTACGCTTGTGAATGAACGTAAAATGAATTGTTATTGATAATTTAATTTCAGTCACGTGACTGTTGAATAAAGGAAGCAATTTTCGGTTCTGCGCATCCAAAAAAGTTATCTAATAATATTTGTTCTCGGTGAACTTGACAGATTTTTTTCCGTATAAAGATCAAGGGACCATTGTATTACTGCGACCAAAATAGTTCTATTGTGACATATTTCAGATCATTCATGGAGCGCTGCCTCTTATGACAGAGACAATGCCTCTTCCCTGCTCCTGCCTTCCGCAAGAAATTTCCTTAATTATTTTTTTGATGTCCCCAAAAGATAGGTCCTAACAGTACTCCCATCTAATCGTTTTTGGGCATGTGACCTTACGCCCCCTTTGACCACTGACATGAAAGTACCAAATATATAAGGTCTCCTTCACAGAGGCGCCGGGTGCATCCTCCATAGCCATAGCTAGGGATATAGAAGTCCGCCCCTATAGAGCCCCGCATGTAGGGGTAAAGCAATAAGTCACCCTGAGGTTGTCCAATATCAGAGAGACAGTTAGAAACTACAGCCATCTTGCTTATTTTTACTAGTCTTGAGATAAAATCACCATTAATTTTTGAGGACAATTGCTATTAATTATCATACTCAATTTCATTTTACTAGCAACACTTAATAATCAAAAGGATACTATTTATGGAAAATATGGTGCATAGACATGGTAACATTCTATTAAGCAATGGCTGCAGCAGGCTTGCGCGCCTAAAAGGTTGAATCCTACAAATTTCATAGATATTGAACTATTTTACTGTAAAAAAAAAGTCTTGACACTCGAAAATAAAATGATTTTAAATACCATAGACAATTTTTTTTTTTCAAATCTTGTCTATTGTGGAATGTAACATTCTTTCTATTATACAGTGTCAGATTTGTTTAAAAAAAAGATGAATGATTAAATGAAGATACATTATAATTTCCTTTCTCACATATCTCCAAAAAGCAGAATAAGTAATACTAATCATGGAACACTCATTAGGCAAGTACAGTTATTAATGGTTGAGCCAATTTCGTTTGACATAATATACATAATGCAAAGACAAACATTATTATTACCATAGAAAGCAAGAAATTAAAGCTTTTTATTTTCTTTATACACACAAACTAGAAAGCGGCGTATTAATTATATAAAAATGAATTGAGAAAGTTTAATAAAATTCTTGAATAGCAAAAATACTGTATTTTGAAATATTTATAATATAACAAACCGCATTGTTCGAGGTTGTGTTACATAGTGTATAAATTAATTGATGGCTTTTAAAGTCAAAATACCATCTTTCGCAATTCAGGAATTTTATCGAAACTGATAATTTTTTACATATTGCAATAATTGCAGTGAATTGAAAGTGTAACATACAACTCGAACAGTTTTATTTCATATTTAAACCAAAACATATTGTTCCTGTCAGTAAAGATTTCACATTTCAGCCCATAGTTTGTTGCATGTCTGTGATGTTTTCCATTTTCAAAACTCAGCATAAACTTTCTCTCGGTAATTGTCAGCAAATCCCGTCTCTCAGTTGTTATACATTCCATATTTAAACCTAAGCACAGTACTTCTCTCAATAATATATTCCAAATATCAGCAAATTCTTTCTTTCAGCAATAGATTCCAATTATTTAATAGACCTCAGCATGTTCGTTCAAAAAGTAGTAGATTCCATATTTAAACCTCAGCATATTGTTTCTGACAATAATATATTCCAAATTTAAAATCTTGCCATATCATTTCTGTCAGTAGTAAATTCCATATTTAAACCTCAGCACAGAGCTTCTCTCAGTAATATATTCCAAATTCAAAATCTCGGCAAATCCTTTCTTTCAGCAATAGATTCCATATTCAAACCTCAGCATATCCTTTCAAAAAGTAGTAGATTTAAACCTCAGCATATTGTTTCTGTCAATAATATTTTCCAAATTAATCTTGCCATATCATTTCTGTCAGTAGTAGATTCCATATTTAAACCCTTAGCATACTGCATCTGTCAGTTAAACATTCCATATATAAACCCTTAGCATATTGTTTCTGTCGGTAATAGATAACATATTTATACCTCACCAAATTCTCTTTGTCAGTAACAGATTCCTTTTTACATTATTTCAACATAATCTTGTTGAATGCGCTATCCATAGATCTAAGAAATACATTATCAGCAACATAATAAATACAATATTGTTAGACTAACATGCACTCGTATACCCAGATCAATGGTGCCACATGTCCAAATGTGTCAAAAAGAGAAAACCATGGTTGAAGTTTTTGATGTGAGAACAACCTGGACAAACCTAGAGTGCCATATATCCTTACAATTTTGTATGTGTTACTTTTAGACTAGTGGCACTTTATCACAATGTTCGGCACATCATATACTATCAATTGGCATTCTTAACTAAATATCCATAATTTTTGACTTGTGGCACCCTTGATCTGGGAATACGAATGTTCATTACATTGACATAATTCATGTTAATGTGACAAAATTAACTACAGCATGCACTGAATGATTTGATGAATTAATTACTTCATATTCATAGTGAAAAATCGATAAATTATATATTACATTTTGTTTTGAATCATAAATACAAAATCAAATTGAACTCCATATTATTAAATCAAATAGATATAGATAGATAGATATTATCTATGGACCGTCTGTGGTATGCAAAGCATAGGTTAGATTTTGTTTTATTACAATATAGAGTTACAATATTGTGCCGTAACATAATTACAAAGTTTTTTTTTCATACGTGTCCACTGATAATTGATCAAATTCCTAAAATGAAAAAAAATATGACAAAAAGCATACCTCTATGAATTCAATTACAAAATTTTAACCGCTTAAAGCGTAGAATACTGTAATTTTCTTTTATTCAAATTTCTCAATTCCATTGTAGTTTGCACTTTTGTTTATGCAATCAAATAAATTGACAAAAGAAATACAAAATTATTTGTGATTTTAATTATGTTTACTTTGGGGTAGCTAGGTATATTTATTACATTTAAACATCTTAATCCTCAGAGTAAACTTTTAAATCTATTAAACATTTAGTTAAATTTATTTCTGGAATAAGCGAGGGCAATATGATATTTTTCTTAAGTATAATACTATGCGCAATGATGCAATAAGGTATGGAATATGTCGTATTATAATTATAAATGCTTAATACTGATAAATATTTCATAAAAAGAACTTTGAATTCGTAGAGTATATTGTGACAGTTGAGTATATGATTTTAAAATGGAAGCTTAAACAAAACCATAAACAAAAAAACAAAGACAAAAGAAAATTTAATTTTTGACGTATTCCTTAGCTGACTAGTTCCAAGATCTACTTAATTGCTTGTTGATTTGTGGCTTAGCATTGTGTATAAGTTGATGTCACGACTGAGAGGCAGTATGTTAGCACATCGTTACAATGTATTATTATCGTAGGCAAGGAATATTATATTAGTTTACAGACACAATAGATTATAGAGAGATTACACAGTAAATGCTGATGTCGGAACAGCGCTATTAGTAGTAGTACAATAGAGTAACATTTAATGTTGTATTTTATAGAAAAATTCCATTCGTCCCGCACACACCTGCCCTCCACTCTTACACTTATCATTTGACTGCAATCTTTCAAGTACAATCTCATTAGCTAAATCTCACCCTTCAACTCTCATCTGCAAAAAAAAACAAACAAAAATTAGTATATTATGATTTAAAAAAAAATGTTTTATTGCTACATTCTTAAATTTATCCTTACACAGTGAAACCTCGATATAACCAATTTCTATTTAACAAAGTGACTTCGAATGAGGAATGGAAAAATACTTAAAATGTCCTGTCAATGGTAAATTAGTATAGAGTGTTGCCACATGTAAACAATTTAAGCGGCCATATCACATCATATGGACTGGTACTAGAATTCCAGATGTCGTCCCATTTATAGACTGCACCAAACAAATTTTTTTCTTTATTTTAACAGACTTTTGAATGCACATATTTCGTTATATAAAGGTTTTACTCTATTATAATAAAATATAAAGGTATATATGAAAGAAATTTCTTCAAATCAATAAAATTAAAACAAAGGTTACGTAACATCAAACCCACCTCTCGCTCCGCCAATAGTTATGGATTTACGCTTGATCGCGTCTGGTTGGATAGGGCGTACAGCTCCACCTGTCACTATCGGGCCTTGACCCGCTCGGATCGGTTTAGCTGTGAGATTTCAAAAAAAAAACATGGTTAACAAAATCTCATCCAGCATAAAAAAAATATAATGAAAATTTGTAAAAAAAATGTAATGTACCAATTTGTGCTTGTGGTCCAAGTCGGACGCGTGTCTTTTGTCTGACAGCTTCTCTGATGCGGTCCACTTCATATTGATAGCGTTTACGATCCCGCATGGCTCCCTCCTTAGCTTCCTATATTCAACACACGAACAAAGTATTAAAATAGGCAAAAAAAAAAACGGGTCCCAAAATCATGCAACTAAATAAACTACCTCAAAACTATCCGCCACCATTATTATTAAGACCTAGGGATAAACTTACGATACATGATATTCTCTTAATTGGTTTCATCTCAATTCTATATTCCTATTCATTTTGTTTTTTTTTTTTTTTTTTTTTTTAATTTTTTGTAAGGGATAATAAGTGAAATGTACACACACATGATTTTTATAATAAATTATTTACAATTTTATTGACTAGGTATTAAACGGTTATCTGAGGATGCGACGAAATGCATACGCCATAAATTCTATAGTAGTCATTGGGCGCCATCTAACCTTGAGAGCGGTTTCGAGAGCTTTAACCCTCTCCATCGTGGCCCGGAGTCTCTTTTCGAGTTTGGGAAGTTCACAACGCAAGTCCGCATTGTCCCTGACGAGCTGTTTGTGGACCTTCGTCAGTTGGTCCAGATTATTCTCCAAGAAGCTGATCTTTTGTTTCTGCGCCAAGGAACCACCTTCTTCTTCGCCTTCCTCGGACGATACAGACTTCTTAATACGAGCCTAAACGGAAAAAAAAAAAAATGCAAAATTAATATTTCATTCAAATAACGAGTGGTAATAATAGACAAATGTGACGATACGTACCTGAAGATCTTGGACAAACAGCTTCCTGAGATTGTGAAGAGTTTGCAGCTCTTTAGCCACGGTGTCTTCCAGCCCTTTGAGATCCGCCCTGGCCTGCTTCTGCCTCTCCATACTCACACTGTATACACACGAACGTAGACACGTTAGTCTCACAACCCCCATACATAATAAAATATATAGAATTATAGGCGTGTTGGCTTATTTTTGTTAAGAGCGTCAACTCGGTTGGAATAACTCAATCCGTAATAATTGTATAAAACATTCAAATCCCATAGGAGCAACATATGAATGGGGAGTTGTGTGGGACATAACGAGTTTCAACTCAACAAAATAAAATTAAAAAAAAAAAAAAACAAACACAGAAAAGTAAAATACAATGAAAGAAAAAAAAAGCTCAAACAACGCCATGGAAACATTGTTCTACTTGAGATAAAGACAAATGTTGACGATTATCAAATTATTTTTTAATATATTAAAAAAATACATAAGGATCTTTTGAACAATCCAACTCTTCATCTTTTATATTATAGTAGTATTTCCTCCGTATATTTTTTTGATAATATAATATAATATATTATATTTTGTAAAAAAATAGTATATTCATAAACACACCATAATAATTTATAAAATAAATAGTGTTTATTATGTACATTTTGAATAATTCTTTTATTATTTGTGTATTTCTTTTTATTTTTTAATTATTTTTAAAAAGTTCTGTTTTATCACAACAAGACAGTAATAATATACAAACAACTACGGCCAGTACCCAGGATAACAACGATGCATTCGAGCCCGTCCAAAAACAATATTATTTTAATCTACGCCACTCTTAAGGCAGTGAACCGTTATTACATAATTAGACTATCAAAATTAACTGCGGAAAAGAGTGCTCTTAAAATTACAAAAGCAACGACTTATTTCGATAATATTTACACTCACTTAAATCAACGCTATTTAATATCATCTTAAAAGTCAACAGCTCTTAAAAAGAACAACAAAATTCACAGTAAAAGTAACAAATTGAACATTGTCGTGACGAACAATGTTATCACAGTATGGAGTAATACTCAAAGTTCAATAAACTACTATAAATGGTCGTATCGATACTAAAAAAACAAGAATAAGAAAATCTCCGAAGCTAGTTTTCAATTAAAAAAAAACTTAGACGGAAATCTTCTATTTTACGTCGAAAAACAAATTACTCTGTCGGTCCGATGGTGCATTCGGCTTCCTAGTATCGAAAAAAAAGAAATCAAAACAAGAGAGACAAATGGAAAAGTAAAAAAAAAATAAAAGGAATGTTTAAAATGCTTCGCATAGAATGTGATTCTTGCTAGTCACCAAAAAAAATTATCGTTCTTATAATTCTATTTTTATATAATACCTATTAACATTTTTACTAAAGTGACATTATTATTTTTAAAAAGCGATATCAATAAACTATCTCCTTTATCGAAACATATTTTACACAATTAACGCTACGTCGTTAACAATTTAATAGCCCTAACGAGAACAAAGGCAGTGGAGTCGTAAATGCACACACCATTTTGTTTTTAAGACATAAAATGTCTACACAACTAGTTTTTTAAACTTACAACAACAAAAACCGTATCACAATAATTTTAATCAATCGACAATGTACATATCAAATAACGAACGGGGAACAGATTTACATCATCTTAATCATTAATATATTATTATATACGCTAAGAATTATGTATATGAACAAATTGTAACCATATCGATTACGAATAAGATTATTGTCTAAATGACATTCGGAGAGAAATTAATTATATGTACACACAGCCTAGTTGAAAAATATCGCAATAAAAATTAGATTAAGAACGCTAAAAATGTCTACAAATTAAACTAAATAATGATTAAAACGCCATTTTTTACAGCAAAGTATAAATAAAAAATAAACAATAAAAGAATATGAATGCGACTAAGAAAAGGTGACTAGCGAATTTAACAGAAAATAGATAATGCTATGTTTTCCTAGAAAAGAAAAGCATACAGTATTCTTCGAGACAAGTCCAAAGCATTCTATGTTAATCTCTTTCACCTCTGGCAGTGAGAGAGACAGTATAAGCTGTATGTGTAGTGTCATTAGGCGTATCTTTGATACCACAGTAGACAAGACGTCCACTGAAATAAAATGCATGAACTAAGATAACAGTTAAATTCATAAACTTTTGCAATATTAGTGAGAATATCGAAAGTTTGATTATTCTATGTATTACGGCCGTCAAACAAATTGCAGATTCGCTTTTCTAGGAAACCATTGCATAAGCATATTGGGACGGGGAGGTGCTGGTGTCTACACCATGATGATGATGTGGGGACAGCGCTGCGTGATGAGGATCATGGTGACGGAGATGAGCAGATGGAGATGGAGGGGATGTAGGGAGCAGGGAGGCACCAGGGAGGAACGTCTCCAGTCTTTCTTCTCGCTCTCACACCTCTCAGACACAATTTTAGCTTCGCACGAGTTGAACGCAACGTTTTTGTCCATTTTTAAAGTCGTAGTTAAAACGGGAGATGAAACAATCGGAGAACTGCACAAGTTGTAATAGGAATTATCTTTTTCGGAACTAATTAATTTAGTGTTGGCGGAATCCTTTTGTTCTTTTGTCAGAGCCGTGAATAATGATGCGACGCGGTTGTCACCATGAGCCCTGGCCGGTTTTTTGTTAAATGAAGGTAATACAGACATGAGTTCCTGCAGTTTGGCCGATTTCTCTACTTCTTCGTTCTTTAATTTTTCGTAGTCGCTCTGCAGTTGCTCCTGGGCCAACATCAACTTTTGATTTTCCCTATAAACAAAGAAACGTTAGTGATTGAGAGTCAAAATAATATAAAACTGAATTTCACCTCTAAGACAAACAAAATACTAACTCTTTAACATCTTGGTGTAGTTGATTGGCTCTGTGCAGTTCGTCACGGAGTTCAGCTACGAGGGCGGAGTGTGAGGCTCTCAACTGTTCTACCTGCTGCTCCAGAGCCGCACGCACTTCACCTGCGGCTTGCTGCTCACCAGCTGCCGACACCTGAAACAGTGAAATAAATAATCCATTAACATCTCTTGTATTTTGTGAAATAAAAGGACAAAAAAAGAAAGTTGCTATAAACCTGGTTAGCTGCTTTGAGTTTAGCGCACTCATCTCTGAGTGTATCGGCAAGATCTTCCAACTGGCGTTTTTTCGCGTCTGCCTCTCTGACCGCTTCGGCAAGGGATCTTGCTCTAGCGTCCTGCTGAGTCACTTGCAATCTCCATTCTGCGACCTCTCGTTCGTAATCGGCGACCTATACACGCAAACATTAAACATGTAATTTCCTACGATTTTGGTAACCCCGAATTTACCTAGAGATATCACACAACCAACCTTCTTATTCGATTCCGCTGTGGATCCTTCAAGATCCTGGCATCTCTTAACCAAGTTCTTGACATCGCTCTTCATTTTGTTGATGTGGAGACGGGCAACCGTGAACTCTTCTTCCAATTTGCCAACATTGTCGGCGTTTATCTGCGTAGTAAAATAAAAATAGTACAATATTTCAGAAATATTTAAAAAAATACTGAATCAGCTCATCATATAAATAATATAAGCTTACGTACCTTAATTTCGTTTTCGCCACCAATAGCACTGCCGATTTCGGCGAGATCTTTAAGAAGGTTCGCCAGCAGATCGGCCAATCTCTTCTTCTGATGAGCCATCATATCCCTCATTTGTTGTAGTTCGGACGAGGTTGTATTCAGAGACGACTGTGAACAAACAACGAGATATAAGACTGCTGGTCAAATTCAAATTACACCATCCTGTGTAGTTGTTCTTTACACATGAAAATTATAATAAACTCCATACAAACAACTTTCAACAAGGAGACTTCAATTTACAGTAAAGCAACGGGGAGCATTTATTCCTTAAATCCTCAGAAATCTTACAGACCCCTGTTGAGACTATATTTCAAGACAATGGGAACAATCTGGTCCCAAATCTGAGAGGAATATAAGCTTCTTAATAAATGAAAGTTTAGCAACCTTGTTGTGAAGGAGGTCCTCTTGGAGCTGTTCGCACTCCTTGTTTTTGGCATCCACTTCTTGACTCTTCTGGTCATAGTTGACTGCCAACTCTTCCAGAGCCTGCAACACCTCCTTGACCTCCTCCTTAGCCGACTCATTCTCCTGTTGAATTCTGTTCATCTCACCCTGGAGCGATTCATAATCTCGTCTGTTAAAACACAACAAAATCAGTTTAACAAATTGACCAGGTTTATTGGAATATGAGATTAAACTTATTGGAAGAAGAAAGGATCTAAAAACCTAGTTCCGGCGATGAGTTCCTCCTGCTCCATCATCTGATCCTTGAGCTTCTCAACAAGTTGTGATTGTTGGTTGATCTCCTCGTCCTTCTCGTCCAACTGTTGGTATAAAGCTTCCAACTTAGCTGAATCTCCAGGTACAGCCACGGCTGGTAGCTCCTGGTAATAAACAACACAATTTTAATCATCGCTGATCCTTGTGAATATAATGGTAGTAATGTTAAATACAACATTATTATTCTTTGAGAGTCGGAAGAAATGAGGAAAATCCTGAAAATAATTGCGCATCAAAATGTAAGGAATCGCACAAGCTAAATGGATAGGGCACAACAGCATCAGCAGGGTAATTCACGAAAAAGATCAAGTTCAGAACTAGTCAAATATTTGAAAATTAATAATAATAATACTAAGATAACTTATATTAAGAGCGCCGTTTTGTGGCCTAGAGGTCACCTCAAGGGCGCTGTACAAACTATACAAAGGCAAAATTTACATTAACATTAATGGATTCAATAATATTATCTAATTTCATAGACAATCGTGCATATTATGAGACATACAATAATTATTATTATTCAAGATGAAGGATAACCTGGATATGATTTTTGGAACAAGAATGTTTTTAATGCCTTCTTAAACTCGTCTAAGTTCTTGCAGCTTCTGATATTTACGGGAAGTGAATTCCATGATTTTGGTCCAGCAACGCTTAAAGCTCTATTCGTGTAATTTGGCTTATTTGTTACGTTGAGTTCATGGAGCTTATTAGTTGCTTGTGATTGAGACCTAAGCGAAATATGTCTGTCATTGGGAGAAAACAAGGTGAAAAGTTCTGATATGTATACTGGGGCCATATTATGGAGTGATTTAAAAACTAGGAGACATATTTTGAATTCAATGCGCTCTGGACCTTTCAACCAGTGAAGATTGTGAAGAGTGGGTGAAATGTGGGAAAAGCGGTGAACTGGATGAATAAAGCGAGCAGCAGAGTTCAGGATAAGCTGTAACTTATTGAGTTGGTATTGCGGTAGATTCACAAGTATTGCATTGCAGTAATCTACTCGGGAGACGATCAGCGCATTAACTAAGGTTTTGGCCGCATCTGTAGAGTGACAGCGCCGAATGGGTTTGAGTTGCCTAAGGGAGTAAAAACAAGATCTTGATACCGAAGAGATATGTGTGTCCATAGATAGAGCACTATCGATATAAATACCAAGAAATTTAACATTCTTAGATGGAATTATTTCAGCTCCTTGAATATGAATTGGATCCTTATTTATGAGGTGTTGTCTACGGGGTGATGCTAGCCAGAGGAATTCAGTTTTATTAAGGGCCCATTCTCTCTAAATAGCCTTTTTTGACACTTTTTATTAATCGATTTTTTTTTTTTTTTTGGCGGCTCATCCAAATTAATCGATTATACTTAATGAAATGTGAAAATAAATCTTAATGATTCCGCGATTCCTTAACATACAAACCGATATTTACGTTTTAATGTAGAATTAACTAAGTAAGTAAGTTTATTTCAATACCATCAATGTAGAACATTATCAAACACAACACAATTTTAAAGTATAAAGATTACATGATGCATGTATTCAAATAAGTGATATAGGTACATTACAAGATAAATAAATTAAGTCAGAAAAACAGTGCTAGATAAAATACATAAAAAAAAAATAATAGTTGCGGAAAAATGCGAAAATAATTTGTTTCATTCATCTAAAAAGGTTTTTTTTTTCAAAGGAAATGACACCTTAAGTAAATAATTAAGTTTAGTTAGAACTAAACTCTTTCGTGAATAAGGGGGCTGCTCAGCGTAATAGTCGAGGGAAAGGTAGAGGGCAGCAAAATATTAAAAGTCGACCAAGAATCATGGGATATTGAACAAAATCAATGAATGGATTGGGCAGTGATAGGACTGCAAGACGAACAAAACAAGATTGTATTACACAAGCAGCAATATAGTTTATGCCTTTACTTTAAGATACAACTAACATAGAACACTGGATTTGTGAGCCCACTTACGGGCATAGGAAGGATGAGCCCTCTACGGCGTTCAACCTTGCCTTAAAGTTGTTTCAACTTTATTATAACCTATTAAAAAATGGTATCCAACTTACAGGCACAACTGGTTTCTCCTCAATGATGGAAGTGACGGGCGTAACGGCCTCGACCAAATCTTGCAAGTTGACTTGTTCATCGGGATTAACTGTTTCACCCTGTCTCCATCTGCTAAGCTCGACTTCTAACTTCTCCACCTGCACATTAAACGGACAAATTTGCATTATAATACAACAAACATCATTATTATATAGCATTTCAAGAAATACCAAATATAAAACATACAACATTGCATGAGTTACAAAGTATAAAATATACAACGTTTCATGAAATACTAAGTATATGAGATATATAGGATTTCATGAAATACCAAGTAAGTATATGAAATATATTAGATTTCATGAATTACCAAGTAAGTGAGTAAAAACCAAGTATAAAATATACAAGATTACGCATAAAATCGATGTCTACGAACCTTGCCCTTGAGTCTGCCAACCTTCTCCTTTTCCCTCTCGTACCGTCTCTTCCATTCTTCGGCAGTTAACTCCTCGTTTACGCAGACCACATTCTTCACAGTCTTTGCTCTGAAAATAAAATGTTCACCATTACTCATTATACAGAATAAAAAAGAGACACGAATCAAGTAATAGATGACAAGCGGTAACAAACAATTACCTTTTACCGAAATCCAATGTAGATTTTGTTTCTGCCTCATTGAATGACGCGGGCGAGCAACATATGACGATGGTAGTTCTGGCGTTGCCTCCCAAGGATTCTTGTAGAATACGAGTCAGTTTGGAATCTCTGTAAGGAATGTGAGTCTTGTTGCCATCTGCCAGGGCCGATATGACATTACCTAGAGCCGAGAGGGACTTATTGATATTCTTTGCCTCGTCTAACACCGTGCCTTCAGCACCAGTCTTGGATACCTTTTCAGAACCAGCTAAATCTACTAAATACAGTTTCCCCGATAACTTCTTTTGATTCTCCAAATTTTCTTGTTTGACATTAATTAAGAATACAGAATGAGATCGAGACGAGTGTTCGTTCATGTCTGAAAAGAAAGGCATTGTGTGAATATTTGCTTATATGCATAAGGTTAGAATTACAAATAGAATTTTGATTTGTCAAAAAATACTGACTTGTCACAGCAATGTGCCTATTGGATTTGCCTTCTTCAATAACTTCAAACACTTCCTCCGGGCTCGACACAAATCTTTCCGTAGCACCTTTTACAAACGGCACTCTATTTTTATCCTCATGTACACTTAAATTAACTTTCGATACTGCAAAAAAAAATATTAATAAATTAATTATGTGCTTTAATGTTATATAAGACACGTGGAAAAACTCTGAAGGGCATGAATAGGAATGAGAATATTATCAGGAAAATATGTGGAAAGGAAGTAAGCGTTTTAACAAAGACGAATGTTTAAAAATGTCCAGAGTTGAGAAGCATGTTCCACAGAAGCCATAATCAAAATTTGAGGAGACATTGTTAAAAACATAAAAAATATTTCACATCATTAGCCATATAATTATAATTTGGCAACCCCACCTGTCATGTGTGATGGGGATCCTACTAATTAATGTTACAATTTTATGTATCAATTTAGTGTCAAATAAATAGTAATCTTGAGTAGACCGACGCTGTGTTCTTTAATATTGAAATTTCCAACAGACATAGTCTGAAGTTGGTAGAGGACAGATTTACTCAGAACCCTCGAAGACAATTCCTTAGAAATAGACTTGTGGATGAGTGGAACAGGCTACCTGCCCAACTAGTTGTCGCGAAGAACACCAATGTATTTAAGAATGGACTCGACAGTTTGCAGCGTGACACAAGTGTGGGATATCAAGCACATCAGCTCCAAGATGTCTGATTGATGGCATTTAATAATAATAACAAGTTAAAGAGTTTAGGGCATGTTGAATTAATGAGTATTGATAGAGTAATAAAAGAAAAGAAATTGGAGAAGTCAATAAAAGATATGAGTCAGGCAACGTCTGGTCTCTCTCTGTCATGATGGGGAAAATAAAAATAATCAAATAACAAGCTCACCATCAAGCAAGTCCCGAATTTTATCCATATAAATTTCAAAATAGGAAACTTTGATATGAAATTCTAAATTTTCTTCCATAGCGTAAATGTGGTTGAATATATCGTTAACTATTCTCGGAATTATGCCTTGTTTCCCTGGATCACCTGCAAAGGAAAATTTGAAAAAAGATCAGAAAGAATTTTTTTTTTGAAGTACCTACCTAATATGTTTATAAAATGATTTCTATATCAAAAAGCCTTCTTGGAGTTTATTAGTTTTTAAGTAGGTATTAAAAATGACTTAAGTTTCTAAGGACTTTGGAAAATGAACTATAACATTTTTGACACCACTTTTTAGAACGAAAAAGGTATTTTTATTCGAATACGTTTACTATATTTGTGATGAAAAACAAATCGTAATTGGATTTGATTGATTGGTAAATAAAAAAGTTATAGAGGCTAACAGGTATAATTTTGGAATTTATAATTTTTTTTTAAATAAGTAAATTCTTAGAAAAAAGAGATAACCTATATAAATTCTGATTAGCTACAACATATTCAAATTGTCTTCACCATATCCCATACCAGTTTGTCTAGCGTTCTGCCAAATATGTACCATTATTTTTTATGCTCATTTTCTTTGATTTGGGATACCGCTTTTTAGCTTACAATAAGCGTACATCAAAATTTAAGGGAACATAAAAACTACTGATGGTTTAAAAAATTGAATACTAACTACTTAAACACTCTTAATAGAAGAATAAAGATATTTACCTAGGACACCCTCCATGGTATGAGTCTTTCCCGAACTTGTCTGTCCGTAGGCAAAGATGGTACCATTGTATCCCGCCAATACGTCAGACACAATACTCTTCGCTGCTTCATTGTAGACCTTCTCTTGTGTCGCGTTCGGTTTAAAAACTTTGTCGAATAAATAAACTTTACCCTGAAATCAAAATATAACACCATGAATACCTATAAAATATTCCTAACTGACTCGTCCGTCGAACTTCGATCTAACACGGAATAAAAAAAAATCATTTTGGCTTGTTACATGAATTAAATACACTTTATGACATAAAAACTGAATTAAATTTAACTTATAAATATATTTCATTATGTGATAGTAATCATTGTTGATTCGGATGCGGGATGAAGTTCGACGGATCATAAGTGTGTAATAAAAACAATTCCTTTAATATATCAGCTTAAAAATAAACAAAGATTAAAATGAAATAAAAGAAAAGGAAAATTGAATAACTAGAGGTCAACAGTATAACTTATACTATTTACCTACATAGCCTAGTATAAGTTATAATGATGTTTCAAATAAACGGATAATATTACAGTTTAAAATGTCACAAAGGTGGTAAATAAACATTAACAGCCGGTTTCATAAAAAATAAAGGAGACTTTAAACTCCCTTTAAAAAATTACGGGTTTCATAACAACAAAACTACATTTAAAACTGACTTTTAGCTAATGTACCGTTATTGATTATTATTTTTAGTTAAATTCGACTTTACTGTAGTTCAAATTTTTATCACCGGAGTTCATAGAAAATTTCGTGGCGCTTTCTCTATCACAAAGATAAACATTTTGTATGCAGTGACACTGTGGACAAAAATAACTAAAATAGGGCGGAAAACATAGCAAAACGGGAAGAATATCATTGTTTACAGATTTCGTTTACTAATTCATAAACCATAATAATAAATTAACACAAAAAAACGGAAACATGATGCTCTATTGAGAAATGAAATTGACAGATCAACAGAAATTCCGGGAAAATATTAGTAAACAACCTATGTTTTCCATAGATTTCTATGGTAACACTTACTACCAACCTTAGATTAGGAAAGAGAGGGGATACGTAACTTCTATGCATTGCCGTACTAAGAATTTGTGACCATTTCGACATTTTTTGGTGGCAGGTACAAAATACATTTTTTGTACTAAATATAAATATTTTGCCAGAACTGCAAATTATAAACTCTAAGGAACATGCATGCGATATCAAACAAAAGGTAGGTACTGGAAGAAAGGAAACTTATAAGCGCCACGGATGATCCGAAAAGTGACAGGCTGGTGGCAAACGGGCACTTTTTCTATAGCAAACAGGTATAAAAATGGTCACACGCCAGCGGGCATAGTTACGTATCCCCTCTCTTTCCTAATCTAAGCTACCAACTGCTACCAACTTTAAAATATTTTTTTGACATATTAAAGTTTAGCTGGAATATTTTTTATGAATACGCGTCAGCTTAAAGGAGTCTTTAAATTTTAAAAGGAACTTTAACTAAAGTGTTCTTTTGAAGCTTTTTATGAAACCGGTTGTAAGTCAGTCTTTGTAAAATATTTGAAGAAGAAAATCTTTGATTATTAACATCAAAGACATCAACAAATACAATTCGACGTGGTTGGAAACCTGACAGTTACAATGAGGTTTTGTGCGTTCGATAATCCGGTTTCACAACACGAGCTTTAAGTAGCTTACTGTGAAAGAGTCAAAGATTGTATTTGTGTTCACTTTGAGTGAGCACAGATTTGGCCTTGGACCAATAATATGACAAGTCACAAAAACTGATGGTGACATAAAAACAAATGCTTATAATTTAGTTTAAAATGTTAGTTTTATTATTTTTACTAGCATAAAATAAATAAAGATAAACAAAATTTTAAACTCTTGGTTTCGTGTTTCAGATTATAAAAAATAACACCAAATAATAATAGATGTTATTGAAATCTTTATTTCACTCTCCTGTAAAAAATGTAATTTGTGGCTTGTCTGTCATCTTATTGCTCCAAGCCTTTAATCTTATATATACAAATGGAGAGCTATTTCCCGATGTCATCGCATCACGCCTAAACAGCTGGACCGATTTCGCTAATTCTTTTTTTGACGTGTTGGCTTTTATCAGGAGAATGTCGTTTAAGAAGAAATAAAAGAAGAAAAATGCATGGAAAATTAGAAAATTAAAGAAAACACTACGTAGACAACTTTATTAGTACTTTTTACTTTTTATTCCAATTTTGACAGAAATTGTCAATTGGTGCGATTGACAGAAAGCGGATGGAATATACATGGTTTATAACAGACGCATCGTTCGAAATCACATTGGTCAAATGATAATTAATAATTCATCACCATACAAATTGGAATTCGGGAAAGCTAGTTAATTATAAAAATAATTATTCAGATCTATATAATACCAACAGATGGAATATGTATGAAGGACAAAGATAAGGAAGTCAGTAAAAAAAATTGAACTTTTGATCGCAGTCATAAAATGGCTTCAGTTAAACAAGCGATTGTAAGATATAAAATGCATTTTAACTTGGTGAATCATAAACCTTGGAGGTGCGTACAGATGTGTAGTAAATCTGTGTTAGCAGTACTGCGTACAACACACAAAATAACCGTTTAAATCAGTGCACAACTCACAGAATATAATGTCAAGTCATTCAGAGAAAGTAGTGTGCAACCAATGGAACTTGGTCATTTCCATATAATTTTTAATTACTCACTTCATTGTTATATTCAAAGTGTTCTAAATAATGGTTTGATTTCTTATTTTAGGCAAGGATTTGGCTGGCAAAAATGGTTCAAGGACATAACAGAATCAAAATTTAGTTATTCTTCTTCTTCACTTTAATTTATTTATTAATTAATTCCTCTTGTGAGATCATGTTGGCCTGCCACCTTGGTCTGCCTGGTAGGCATCTACCATTGGGTTGGCCATGCAGCACCAGAATTTGAACCTACGACCCTAGCTGTACAGGGGGGGGCAAAAGGATCACGTAAAGTGATCATTCCAATCTAGCCTTCAAAACACTAGTAGAAGATGAGTAACAAAAAGGTCCAAATTAACCATTAAAAATTCAAACACTTTTAGTGTAAAGTTACAGTGTATTCCATTTTAGAATGCCGACTCCACGTTGTCTGGGGAACACTTCGTATAGGGTGTACAGGTAATATTAGATACAATGTGACATTACTTTACGATTTGAAGACGATGTCATCAAACTTCAATAAAATGTATAGTGTTCGTGTGATATATGTGCCCAATTTTTGCATCAGTTTTGTTTTTTTTGGGGATTTCATTACTGCTTCTACTTGTTGTCTTGCTTAGCGAAACTATACTTGTAGATATAGATAGGTATACTTGAACAGATCTTACAGCGACAAGACACCACTAGCAGCTGCAACTTCGGATAAAACCTAAATAGAAATAAATATAACACTTTTTACAAAAAAGATGATAATATAGCCGCCGCGAATTTTCGTCCGAGATGTTTATTTTCTATAGTCAACTGATCTTCTAATCTGAGACAGGCAAAAGGGGCAAGATAGAACTTCCAAATGCAAACCATAAAAGCGAACCTGGTCGAGAATCGAACCGGGGATCTGTATGATACGAATATAATGTAGGAAATAGATCTATTGTAGCTCTTTTTAAAATTTCCATAAACATTTTAAAAATGTTTGTAAAACACAAGAAAATTTGTTGACACCCGGTATTTACAGCAACAAACAAAGGCCCTTCCACCACAAACGCTAAACAATGACTATGCACCTTTGTTTTTTTCGTAATACGAAAGGATTAACCAATAAAGTCAAGAACGCAGCGACAACGTGGCGTCGGCAAGGTTAAATGGTCCGATAATACCGTCGATAAGTTGGTAATCTGTCATTTGTTAGGATCTAGTCCTGAAAAGTAGGTATACAAGAATCTATAAATAAGAAATATTTTAGAGGCAAATGGCAGACCCATGAAGGGGCAAAGGCATGACACTCAGCTCTGATTTGAAGGACCAGAACATACTAATCTTTGTAATTATGATGTGAGGAAAGAATTTCAAATATTGATTTTGTTTTGTCCTTGAGTTTACAAAATTATTTTGTCTGGATCAATTTTCTAAAACAGGAGTCACTAAGGTATGCAGATATCTAGATACCTGTATTATCACTATTGTATTGTTTTTAAAATAAGTAATTTAAGCAAATAACAATGCAAGTATGTGTCGTAAATGAATGAAAATCCTATAGACTGCAGTGTTATTATGTCATGAAAAATATCACAATAATATAATAATGTATTTGGACAGGAAATGCCATGCAGTCATGATATCAAAATAGAAAACATCCAATACATTTCTTAAATCGGACGGAAAACTATTCTAAATTCAAATTTAGAAATCATAGACAGTGAACAGTACAAATTAAGTATTTTTTTTTCTAAAAATTTTTTTTTCCGAAATACGGATTTGCGTTCGGTCAAGGTCATGATATACTAATCTGACAGTATTGATTTTACTACAAGTGCAACAGAATATGACAATATGAAACAATAATACAAACCAATAAATTTTCCGAAGTACTCCAATAGGAATAATATAACAAAAAAGACGTATTTTACTTTCTATCCCTAATGAGATCAAGTTCATTACCCTCCCAACTCCACACCGCCTTCTTCATGAGGAAATACCCACTGTCGCGTAACACTAATCGATAAACATCACACAAAGAATTCGCCATTGTAAAAGCCGTATAATTTGTAAAGAAAACGATGTCTTTACTCACCCCTATTGATATACAGTTATCTTCCGATGGAAACTTAACGATAAATTTCGAACCAGCCTTTTCTTCTGAATCATTGAGCGGCCGAAATCTGCAAACGACGCGGATACTGTCTTCGGCAGCAATCTCACGTTCGCCCGACATGGTGTAAAGGCGATTTTTAAACCAAAACTAAATAATAACAAAAAATAAAACACTTGTATAACTTAAAAACAATTCTTCCCACTTTTATAATCCTTGTTCATTTCGTACCGACCCTTCTCTACAATGATGACAGACGAACCAAAATGTCTTCCATTATCGAATGGAACATCGTCCGTCTCCTTCTTCTCCCCCACTACCTATTTTCATCAAGGGTGGGGGTGAAATTTATGTTGCCACAGACTTATAATTTCGATAATTATTTTTATGGCGACGAAACGCTACCTTTTCATGTATTATATTGGCGTATATTATTGATTTGAGATAATTAGATGAAAAGAGAATACCGGTTTTGTTGATGTACTACTTTAATTCTAGTATTGATAAAGTCTCGAGGGGCTTTAGTTTTCGTATCATCACATAAGGGCTAACTTGTAACCGTACGAGAAGTCTTGGCTTATATCCATTATCAAGTGTGTGATGATTTCAAGAAAACTAGTGGCCGCTGTTGTCACAATAATTAACTTTTAGGTCAGTTTTCGACCTAACCAATTATTTAAGACATCTAATAAAAGAATGCAATAATTAAATGTTTTCACCACTACACATTCATTTATTCATTCGTTCTCGCTTTGTGATATTAGTAACAAAATCAAGTGCTCTCCACAGCCCACGATATTGCGAAACTTCAATGACCTCCTCCCACACTATCTTCAGATCCCTCAGTTCTGTTTTGAAAGAGCGGAACACAGTATGAGACGGTCTTCGTTGTCTTTGGAACCATCCTCACTACACATAAAAGTGATGGTAAAACACCTGTTGTATTTACATTCAACGTGGAAGACTGAACCATTTAATATTTGTTATTTAATAATAAAAAAAATGTAGTAAAATAGTAACATGATAGGTACAATATCCTGGTGTAATATTTCATAATAATCAGAACAGTGTGATATTTTCATCAAATAAATGAATCTGCTCAGCATTCTAAACAAAGACAACGCTGTTTTTTTTTATAATATGTGTTGAGGTCTATTTTTAGTTATATAAATAAAAGTTCGTAAACAAAACATAATAATGCAATATTTATATAATTCATTTTCAACATGTGCGTCGCTTTTTCTAGTTTACTATGTACCCTTCACTATCACTATTTGGTCAATGTTTTGACTATTAAATAGCAAGTGTTATACCTTTTTGAATAGGTAAAGAGACGAAAAAATTTTTGAAAATATCCGCAGAGTAAATTCCGTAATTTTTTTTTCCAAAAAGCGCTTCAAACTTAAAAACACTTATGATTTTTTTTTATTTCTATCCTTTTGTTAGATCAGTTTTTAAGCTGTTAGTAGAAGTTTCAGCTTTTGTTAATCATTTTTATTAACTGACATGTCCTCTAATTAGATACACCTAAAACGGACCTTAGGAGCTCTAATCCGAAAAAAATCGATAAACAGCCAAAAATTAAAAGATTTTTCAAAAAATTCAATATCTGCATAACGGTTAAATTTAGGACACCATATTATGAGTCATATAGAAGTATTCAATACTTCCCTTGCAGGACCTGGGGCTGCACTAAAATGCGACGTGGCTCACCGCATATGTATAAAAATGTAATATACGTGCTCACAGTCTGTCTATCCGCCACACAGTCACATTCAGAAGAAATCTGGCATTCACATTTAAAAAAAGTAGTGCGCACAGTTATGAATCCTATTCAGAGAGGTCCAAAGAAAGACATGAATTGTGTTTTATTACATAAATAAATTCCTTAAGTAATAATATAAGAGCTTGAGCATTATTATTTGAAAGCATTTATTTTCTTACTTCAATATTTTTCAATAAAAATGTTCAGCGATATAAGGAAACGAATTTGAAAGCTTGGCAACATTATAAGTTTGTATTTTTATCGCTAGATGTCACTGATTAATCCAAATGTCAATTTATTCTCCCAAAATGGAACGCCTACATTTTATACGTATGGACATGCATGTATGAAAATACTTACTTCTCTTTGATATGACGCAAACTTCAAGTTAGTGTATTGACTGTTGTGGAATTGAGTTGCCTTTGCGGGTGTCTTTTTTTATATTAATTTTGGTGTAATATGTAATCAGTAGTTCAACTAATGTTGTTAAGTGTCTAAGATTAACTCTTATTTACCTGCATTACAGTTTTAAGTGTAAATAGCCAGTGTAAGTTCCAAGAAATTTATTGTTTACTTTGCACAAAGTTTCTTTTGTGGTACTATAAGTACACATCCTTTTTGTGACTAATCCAAGGCTTAGGAAAGAAATTATGATCACATAATTTCAAATAACATCCCTTTTGTTTCAATAATATTTGTAAAGCCGTCTCAACGATGTAAGTATATTATGAAGTAACATTTCTTATGACATGGTTTCTATAAATAACTCGTGAATAATGGCGGTTCCTATATTTGACACCAGGCACACCTGGTTGATTTTTATAACGTTTGAGTGTATAAAATTGATTTAGATTTGATATTTTGTATGATATTTGTATAGTTGTTCTAGTTAACATCAGAAGACCGCAATATTTTGAGTATTTGACGATTTTTCACGCGTTTACACAACTTTTAAAAGACATGCATCTTAGAAGTTAAACTTTTTCAAAGTAGGTGTGATTCGATTCACAGAAACAAGAACTTGTAAAGAATACTGCGACTATTTACCGTCGAAAATAATTCATTGTTATTCTATCAAACCGATGTTAAAATAAACATTAACTATGAATTGTCTTACATGACGGTATTCAATCTTTTCAGCCTTGAATAACGTAATTATTATTGGTTTGGAAGGAAGAGATTGCTACGTTAATACTCCCACACGAGTTGATATAAGACGTTTGGGCAATACTCTGATCATTTTGTTTTGATTGATAGTAAGCGCGTTTTGTTATGCTCATGTGCACATGCACAAGCTGTCAATTACTAAAAAAAATACGACTAACTTTCGACTGTCCAAATATATTTTATACTAGCTGTCCCGACAGATGTTGTTCCGGATTGAATCCAAATTTATTAAGTGATATAGTTTCAAAATTAGAATTCAATTAAGCATATTTTTTTAAATGAATCTGTGCTCACTCGAAGTGAACACAAATACACTTTTTGACATCTTTCACACTAAACAAAGGGAAAGTGAAAGCGGAAATGGTCGGCATGGCCGGGATTCGAACCTACGACCTCCAATACGCTGTGCGCATGAAAGCCGGCGATTGATACCACTGGACTACCAAGCACTTCTAAAAAGGACTTGAAGGTTACCTTTTTTAATTGTGCTTATGTTCGGCGCTATTTTTTTTCCTTTATAAGTACTTTTTCATATAATAGCAAACTTTACAAAAAAGAATAGGCGTAATTGTGGTGTTCTATTCCATAATTGACTATTTCCAAAATTGGACAAATTGAGTTATATATGTAGATATTCTATTTTTAGTCTCACGGATCAGGGTGCATAGTTATTTTTTGCTAAATAACACTATTTACTTGTGATTGAGCCAGTTGAAAATCGTCATTTTTCTCAAAATGAACTATTTACAGTATGGACAAAAAATTTATTCTTCTCTAAATGTACTAATTCCGTTTCTGGCCAAAAATGACTATTTCCCTATTGAAAACACATTGCAGCAATCGAAGTTTTTTCCATGATGCACTAATTCCACAGAAAACATATTTTTGTCATAATTGACTAATTCCTCATATTTTGTGAACTGTCAAAGTGTCAAAATAGCCGTGACGAGTGGTGTTTGTTTGGTGTGGTTTTTTGTTTTATTTCTCACTTTAACTTACTCCGTTGGTCAATTTTATATAAAATGGAAGGTAATGAAGCGAATATCAATAATTATTATGAAGTGGAAGAAAATGTATCAGTACTGGAAGAGTACGAAAACATACTAAAGCATGACATAACCTCAATTCAGTGCGTAAACAATGCGAACAATGTCGCTCAAAATGTTTTTTTGGAGTGTGATAATGTTATTATAGAAGAAATGCATGTAAGTTCTGGACCTATGGATGATTCAATAGTGCCTGCTGCTACAACACAGCCTACATCAAGCGAATCGGAAGTAAGTGATCCAGAATACATTGATAAGATTGTGCCTGTTGTGGGAGGTAGAAAGCTGATACGAGGAAACCATAAAGATCTTTCCAAATGTGTGAGATATTCTTCAACAGGAAAACAGTGGAAGATAACATGTGACCATGATACTGATAGTAAGATATGTCATGTTAAGAAGTTTTCACATAGTGACATAAATGCATTTTTTAATTGTATTTATTTAAATAAAAGTAAAATTGAACAAGACGCATATATTTTAAAATTTATGAAAATATCTGACACTAAAAGAAAACGTCGCAAAGAGTTGTCATCTTTTAAAAATCCACCTGTAAAGGACCGACTCGAGAGGATCTCTATAAAATATTTTATGATTAATAATTCTGAAGGCAAGCAGATGCCTATATGTAGCAAAAGTTTTGAAAGTATAACTTGTATAAAACGACGAAGATTGAATTTGATAGGGAAAAGATTTTTATCATCAATGGAAAATCCTACAGAACGTAGAGGTGGATCACGGTTGACAGACAAGGATGTTGATTTAAGCATTTCGATATTTAATCATATTCAGACCTTCAAGATGAGAAAATCACACCATACTAGAAAAGATACGCAGAGAAGTTATCTACCACCCGAATTGAGCGTTAAGAAAATGTGGAGACTTTGGAAGAAAGATCAAAAGAAAAAAATGCAACCAAAAGCATCATATTCAAAGTATTATGATATTTTTATCAAGAAATTTAATTTAGGCTTTGGACACCCTAGACAAGATGTGTGTAGTTACTGCACAGAAGCCAATACAAAAATAAAAAATGAAAAGGTGGATGATATAAAAAAGTCGTTAAAAATTGATTTGGTGGTACATAAAGCGAGGGCCAGGAAATTCTTTGATCTTCTCAAGGAGAAACCTCAAAAAACTGTAGTTGTCTGCTTCGACATGATGCAGAATCAGCCACTTCCCAAATTAAATGTAACGGATGTGTTTTATAGCAGGCAAATTTGGCTATACATCTTGAATTTTGTTATATGTTCCGAAGATAACCAAGGACCTGAAAACAATTTTATATACACGTGGCTTGAATCAGAGTCGGGCAGAGGACCAAATGAAGTATGCTCTGCTTTGAACAATTTTCTCCAAGAAGTGGAAAAAAAATATGACGGTTCAGATTCTTTGACTCTGCGTTTGTTTTCAGATTCTTGTTCGGCACAGAATAAGAATCAGTTTATGACAGGCTTTTTGTTGAACTTCGTCAACAAATCGAAAATTTGTAACAAAATAGAACAAATATTTCCAGTTCGTGGACACAGTTACATGCCAGCGGACCGCACATTTGGGAGAATAGAAAAAATTATAAGAAAAAAAAAAGAAATTCTGTCTCCTGTGGCATATGTACTATAGTATATTTGAAAAATTTAGCCAGGTAAAAGTTTACGGAAAAGATTTTCAATTTCATGACTATAAATCTGCTGTAAAACCTTTATTAAAGCAATTTCCATTTAAAATTACGGAACAAAAAGTAATACAATACATTAAAGGAAAAAAAGCCAGTGTAGGGGTATCATCAACCTACAGTGGATCATTTGTGACTGCCAACATTTTAAAAAAACAAAAAATGATTTTGACGATGGACAACACTCTTCAAATATTACAGAAACAAAATCATATAAAAAAGGCAAAGAAAGAGGATGTGGCAAAATTAATGAAATATTTTACAATACCGCCAGATGCTGAACAGTTTTATAATGAAGTATTGGGTTTGGAACACCTCGAGGAAGAATCTGATTCAGAAGAACAGCTATTTGATGAAGATTAAGACTAATAAATATACCCATTTAAATTTTGTATTTACTTTTCTTCTATTTTTGTATTCACTACTAATAAACTATTAATCTCTATAAAATATTTATTGTTTTTCATCATTACCTTTTCACCAATATTATACAAAACTGAGCAAAAGTGACTATTTCCTGGAATTAGTCAAATTTGGAAAGAAACTTATATTTTTTTTTTTAATTTATGTAAATAACTTTTGATATAATACTTGGATGGTGTTGAATTTTTGAAGAAAGATAGACATCTAGATTACCTTCAATACAGTATAAATAATTTACAACAGGTGTGCTTTATTATGCTCATAATATAAATTCTCTGTTCCTTTAAAAATGTGAAACTGGAAATAGTCAGATATGGAATAGAACACCACAATTGGTCTAATAAGAGGTATACAAATTAACTTTTTCTCGCTTTTTTCATGTATATTATTATACTTCTTTTCATGTTGTTGGATACACCACTCATTCTGAGAGAATCAATTTTCGTAAAAAACTAAATTGATATAAAATTTATTAGGTACCTTGATAAAACATGTCTCTCTAGTTTACACAACATTCCATAATTATGTTAACTAAGCCAACCTTCGAAACAGCAGTAGAAGACGTTCGTAAGTCTGTAGTGGTTCAAATTTGTTAAAAGAAAATATTTAGAGAAAATCGAACACAAATGGGATGTTTTTTTTCCTTTTTGTGCCGCTAGAGGCGCCCTTGCTAATCCGGTCTATTGTCAAATTCAGTGTTGCCAACGGGGGCGATTTACTCCTTCTTCTTCTTATGGTCGCTCACAATCTAACCTCCAAAATATCATTCTAGTTTATTTCAAATTAAACAACTTATATATACATGATAACTTACAATAGGTTTAGAGTAATCATTGTACATTTTTTACATACTATTACAAATAATTACTACACCGCATTCGGGGGCCTGTCATGGCTGTCCTGAGAGAGCAACAATGCGGCTTTGTACCTGGAAGGTCCTGCACGGACCCAATTTTCTGTGCCAGGTGCATCTTTCAGCAGTGCAAGGAGTTTAACTCTCCAGTCGCTTGTTGCTTTATAGATTTTGAAAAGGCCTTCGACAGCCCACATAGACCATCGATATGGAAAATTTTAGCTCTGTACGGTATACCTCCGAAGATAGTTAAAATGGTGCAGTCCCTGTACGAAGACTCCGAGTGTAGCGTGAAAACGCCAGGTGGTCCTACTGAAGCTTTTAGGATCACCACGGGAGTCAGACAGGGCTGCGTACTGGCTCCTTTTATATTCATAATTGTCATGGACTTCCTGTTGAGAAAGTCCATGCAAGGAGCAAGAGGTATACCGATAACACAGAGAGATGGTCTAATGGGCGAACTGTGCGATCTGGAGTACGCGGACGACCTAGCGTTGTTCAGTACGACAGTGGAGGAATTACAGCGCAGTGTTTCAAGACTCTGCGACGAAACAGCACGCCTCGGCCTTCGAGTCAATGCCAGTAAAACGGAGCTCATGGCAAATAATGCCTGCCCCGATAAACAGCTACCGATAACCATCGATGGTCACCAGGTCTCCCGGGTGGATAAATTTAAGTACCTGGGAGCAACCATTACCACCACTGGTGACCTCGGGGCTGAGCTCCCGATACGTATCGGTATGGCAAGTGGCGCCTTCAATAACATGACCAAGATATGGAAGGCGTCGGCGTTTAGTGTCGAGACGAAATGTAAACTGTTTGATGCGTGTGTGTTGCCCATTCTCCTGTATGGGTGTGAGTCCTGGCACCTGACTCTGGCCCAGGCACAAAAAGTATCTGCATTCGAAACGAAGTGCCTCAGGAGAATTTTGGGTATAAGATGGTACCACCGCATCACGAACGACGCTATACGCCGACGCACCCAGCGTGAGCCCATCACCTCTACAATTATGTGGAGGAGATGGGCTTGGCTGGGACATGTGTTAAGGATGCCGAATGACAGTTGGTCGAGGAGAGCGCTGTTTTTCCTCCCATCAGGGTCCCGGAGACGAGGAAGACCCTCTCATACTGTGTTCCGCTCCTTCGAGGCAGAGCTGAGGAATCTGGACATGGTGTGGGAGGAGGTCATTAACGTTGCGCAGGATCGAGCGCAATGGAGAGCTCTTGTTGCCTCCCTATGCCCCTAAGTGGGGTCTAAAGGGAGTTTGGATTGGATTGGATTACAAATAAAATTGTTCATCTTTTTTTATATACCTGCCTAAATACAAATTAAAAAATACAGAACAGCAACCCTGAGATTTATTCTCAAATTTATGCGCAACAAAATCAACAACTTCTTAGCAACTCAATCAACAACTTCTTAGCAACACAATGGAAAACAAACTTCCCAACGTTGGCATCACTGAAAAAAACATCTCTACGTTGGCAGCACTGAATTTGACAATAGACCTGATTAGAAGTTCTGCCACCTAGTGTGTATTGTCGGAAGCTCCCCAGAAAACATCCCATTGATTGAATGATTGCATCAAATAGGTACCTATCATGTTTCTCATTTAGCTACCTTGCATAGTATGCAAAAAATTTAAATAATATTAGAAGACAACATAGCTAAAACATCAAACAATCAATCAATCATATTATCATTTTTAGAGTAGGTACACCATGAGCTCATTATTTTCTGAACAAATAAATTAAAACCTCATATAATTTATATCCGTGCGTAAAACCATTAAAAATTGCGCGAAAGACTTTCTTTTAACTTGAGTCATCATAGATTAAGATGATTCAAAACTTGAATATAAACCGGTATTGTTATTAACAACTACTATTATCCGTATTATGTAATCAATTAGTGACAATAATTACCATGTTATGTGTTAAGTAAACTAGATTTTACATAGACAAAAATTGTGCTCAAGGTCATTTTGCTATTTTAGTTGGTTGAACTAGAATAAAAAAACACTATTCTTTTTTTGAATTTGATCTACGAACTCAAGCGCATACCTACCTAATGTATATACCTACCAATCTCTATACATAAAAATGGTGCCCTACTTTGCTTGGTCATCGCACCATGGAGTAAATGGCTGGATCTATTTCGAATATTCATTTCCGTTGTGTTTGCTATTGTAAGGAAAATGTACTAATTAAAGAAAAACTTGAGAAAGATGCACGGAACATTAGAAAATTGAAGAAAATTTTACGTCGGCAACTTATTTAAGTAGTACCTACTTTTCACAGAACAAGCTTTTCTATTTTTGAATTTAAATTAATGTTCGACAGGAACATTCAGTTACATATTTGATAGTTGGTGCGATTGACAGAATGTGCCCTGTAAACATTTTATAAATCATATCACATATTTCTTCCATTCAATATTTCCCGCGGATACTATCACAGCGAAGAATATTGACTTATGATGTAATTTTTTCAATATTTGAAGCCAATATTGAAGATTTTTTAGTTAGATTTGGACTTATGATGGCCCGCGCATTAGCGGTACAATGCGAGCGCCATAAGCCGCAATGGCATCATAAATAAGAACCACCTACAATTATGCAGATAAAGTTATCAAAAATTACGAATATCGACTTATTCAGGGTTGCCAGGTTTTTTTCAAAAATATACGGAACCAAAACAAAAAAAGGTCATTTTGAAAATTTGCTATCCGGAAAGTAGGAATTTCCCCTAAAAAAAGGTCATTCTCGAAATTTGCTGTCCGGGAAGTGGGAAGTTACAAATTCACTAGGAAAAATGAAAATTATTCCCGAAAGTAAAAATACCGAACACCTGGCAACCCTGCTTATTACCTACTTATGTTTATGTACCTATGCAAAATTTTCGCGCGAGGTGTAGGGTTAGATTATTTAAACGAAACTACCGTGTTACGGACGAACTCACTAAAATGTTATATTATACGATTATTAATCGTTATTTGAATTGAGATCGACAACTTTTAGTAGAAGACTTTTTTGTTTTAAAATCCTTTCCATATTAGTCCTTGTCATCAGTGACAAGGAAAACTGGATATTGGATAACGGTCCATTTTTTTTCTCCCTTGACGTATACACGACTGCAACAGCCATCCATGTCTTGATTGCATTATTATTACAAACTACTATAATAAGAGTTGCTGCTGGTTCGAGATCCCGTTCCAAACATTTTTATAGGGCGTCTACGATTTTCATTGACACGTTTCTCCGTTATACCATTTCGTATTTTGTCGCGTATTTTTCCCACCATATTTTGGCACCATCCTGGCCTAGTCACTTTCAAAAGAATAATATCTTACCGTAAATGTGTAAGCGTCGGGTCGTCGGCTCATTGATTCCCTTCCATGCAATGGATGCGGACTCGAATCCTACTGGGGGCATGGGAAATTTCGGGATTGAAATAATTTCTTTTTTTCTTTATGAATCTGTGCTCACTCAAAGTGAACACAAAACACTCTGACTCTTTTATAGTAAGCTACTTAAAGCTTGTGTCGTAAAGGAGGAAGATGGTCTGCACCTGGGATCGAACCCACGACCTCTGAACGAAACAATACGAAAGCCAACGGCGTAAATGACAGGCTCCCAAATGGCGAACTAACCTGATCACTTTGAAACAGCAGTACCTATAAAGGTCGTATATAATGATTCAAATTTTAAAATAATATCGTTAAAATCGAACATCCATTTTGGCTCTAAAATATGGGTCACGATTCTATAATATGGGTCATTCACTACCTTAAGATATCTGAGACATTCATTTAATATTGTTCGCATACTTCAATATTGTTTAGACTTTCTTTTTAGTGTCATACTGGATCGCACTGATTGTTGGCGATCACAACAGCAAAGCTGTTACCTATACTTCCTCGCCATGGTTTTATCCAGGGAAAGGGTACCTACATAAGATTGGTTTCCTGTTGCTTTATCTCAGTGCTCCGCAACCGGTGTGCCGTGAGCCGGATATGGGTGTGCCGCAGTCGAGTGCAGTTCATATCATATTTTGCAATAATTTAATGTGTAAAATACATAATCATCATAACGAAATATTTTTTTATAAAAGGTAGAACGAAGGAAGTGGGAGACATTTTTGTATATCGAGAATTTTGATAAGAGAACGACTACTAAACCACGATTAATTATTATTATTCTTTAGCTGTTAGGTACCAAGATAATTATAAATACGGGCAGACTACACGAAGCTTTCTACATCATTCATACTCAATCACAATACCGATCTAATTTCAATCTTATTATCGATGTCTTTATCACACTTTGATTTCGGTTGCAACGCATAAAAATAGTTCCACGTATATAGGTCTATTTTAAAACTGGAATTTCTTTACGAAAAAAATGTTATAAATAAGTATGCGATAGATTTATTTTGAATGAATCTGTGTTCACCTAAATTGAAAACTCTTTGACTCTTTCACAGTGAGCTACGTAAAGCTTGTGTCGTGAAAGAGGAAGATGGTCGGCACCTGGATCGAACCCACGACCTCCGCATGAAACAGTATGAACCACTAGTCTACCAACCATCATATTGAAATCGGGATTGAGTAACCGCTCAGGTTCTTGCGTTATTTTGTATTTATTTTTACATCGTTATTTTAATGGGAAGTTTTCTGGGGAGCTTCCGACAAGACAAACTAGGTGGCAGCGCTTCTAACATTCTAATCAGGGGGGTGAGTACGTAAGGGCTATAGCACGACTAACTACTTCCTAGTGTAGTTAGCGCGAGTACGTAATGTAGTTAGTTGTGTGTTTCAGCGTGTTTATTATGTAGTTAAGCCGTGGTTATGAGTAGTTAGATTGATGTGTGGTTAGTCGTGCTATAGCAAAAGTTACGTACTCACTACCCTGGGGGGTGAGTACGTAAGGGCTATAGCACGACTAACTACTTCCTAGTGTAGTTAGCGCGAGTACGTAACGTTACAAATGTAGTTAGTTGTGTGTTTCAGCGTGGTTATTATGTAGTTAAGCCGTGGTTATGAGTAGTTAGATTGATGTGTGGTTAGTCGTGCTATAGCAAAAGTTACGTACTCACTACCCTGGGGGGTGAGTACGTAAGGGCTATAGCACGACTAACTACTTCCTAGTGTAGTTAGCGCGAGTACGTAATGTAGTTAGTTGTGTGTTTCAGCGTGTTTATTATGTAGTTAAGCCGTGGTTATGAGTAGTTAGATTGATGTGTGGTTAGTCGTGCTATAGCAAAAGTTACGTACTCACTACCCTGGGGGGTGAGTACGTAAGGGCTATAGCACGACTAACTACTTCCTAGTGTAGTTAGCGCGAGTACGTAATGTAGTTAGTTGTGTGTTTCAGCGTGTTTATTATGTAGTTAAGCCGTGGTTATGAGTAGTTAGATTGATGTGTGGTTAGTCGTGCTATAGCAAAAGTTACGTACTCACTACCCTGGGGGGTGAGTACGTAAGGGCTATAGCACGACTAACTACTTCCTAGTGTAGTTAGCGCGAGTACGTAATGTAGTTAGTTGTGTGTTTCAGCGTGTTTATTATGTAGTTAAGCCGTGGTTATGAGTAGTTAGATTGATGTGTGGTTAGTCGTGCTATAGCAAAAGTTACGTACTCACTACCCTGGGGGGTGAGTACGTAAGGGCTATAGCACGACTAACTACTTCCTAGTGTAGTTAGCGCGAGTACGTAACGTTACAAATGTAGTTAGTTGTGTGTTTCAGCGTGGTTATTATGTAGTTAAGCCGTGGTTATGAGTAGTTAGATTGATGTGTGGTTAGTCGTGCTATAGCAAAAGTTACGTACTCACTACCCTGGGGGGTGAGTACGTAAGGGCTATAGCACGACTAACTACTTCCTAGTGTAGTTAGCGCGAGTACGTAACGTTACAATAATGTAGTTAGTTGTGCGTTTCAGCGTGGTTATTATGTAGTTAAGCCGTGGTTATGAGTAGTTAGATTGATGTGGAGTTAGTCGTGCTATAGCAAAAGTTACGTACTCACTACCCAGGTCTATTGTCAAATTATGACAGCTGTTAAACATACCATCTAACATTGACTGATGAATATTATGCTAATATATCTCCTCTCTTTTTTGTTTTCTCAATTTGACGTTTTGATTATTGATGATTTCAAAACTGGCTTTTTCTAGGAGGTAATCCATAGTGTGTCCTTTTACATTACACACAAAAAAAAGCACTAGGTATGTATTTGTCTTCAAGGGTAGATATGCAGTACTGTTCTTTGAGAATAAGTCTCAGTGGTGCTGTTCTGTATCTTATTGTTTTATTGTTTTCTGTTACGGTATTTTTTCATTTGTATTTAGGTAGGTATATAAAAAATAAAATAAGATAAATAATTATTTTATTTGTAATAGTGTGTAAAAAGAAATGTACAATGATTATTCTAAACATATAGTTGAGGTTATAAACGTTAATTTGACCAGTGTTGCCAACGCCGTTTTTCAAACGCAAAGTAGCCCAACTGAAAATTTGGTATGCGGTCATTCCGAAAATTTTAGTATCCGAAGAGAGGTGGGAGTTCACTAAAAAAGGTTAATTTAGTATCCGAAAGGTGAAAGTTCGCTAAAAGGGAAGTAACCCAAGTGGCTACCTGTCGCTTTTTAAATTTTTTCGTCGCATAATCTCGTTCCAAATAGCCCAAATGACAGTTAATCGCCCCCTTTGGCAACACTGAATTTGACAATTGACCGGATTAGCAAGGGCGCCTCTATAAATAAATAATAAAATAAATAAAGCTTTATTGTGTATCAAAAATCAACTCATACAAAACATTCAAAGATTCAAAGGGCGGACTTATCCCGAAGGATCTCTTCCAGCCAACCCAAAGCCTCTAGTGGCACAAAATGAAAAAAAAAACATCCCATTGAGGAAACACAATTCGATACAGCACAAAAAGATTTTCAGTGCAAAACAACAACACACCGCTGTGACAGGCAGATTGAAAATGGCGCAGAAAGGTGCTCTACGAGACTGCTGTTTATATCGTGCCTTATTTCGCTGGTAGTCGTATAGTATGAATGAATTTTAATAAAAAAAAAGTTATATTCGCCATATTATTATTACCTTGGTCAACATATTATAAAATGGTATAATGATTCATAACCACGTTCAGCTTTGTGGCTGGGATGTGTTCGGTGAACGATTTGTCATTCATTACGTTTTCGCTGTATTTGGCTTATTAAGTCATACATGCGGGTTGCGTGTAGTCAAATTCGTCACACAACTCATCGAGAACAGTTGTTGTCGACTGCAACGAATATATTATTTCACAGATACTGATGGAGACCTCTTGTTGCCTCCCTATGCCTCTGAGTGGGGTTCAAAGGGAGAATGTTTGGTTGGATGTATGATTAGATTTATCTTCGCTTCAAATAGCAAAATAACTGACAAGAGAAAAATAATCAGAAAAATGGGAAATATTAACCCATTGTCGGACGCCACACAACTATTAAAAATAAATGCCATACACAACTTTATACACTAACTAGCTTATACCCGTCATGCTTTACGTTTTTGATTCCGATTGTCAGGCTTGATCGGTAGGTAATTAAACAGGTTCTAGTCTAGCTTCCCATTGCTTAACAGACCTCTATAACTGACATAAGCACAGAAAAAGAAGAATGACTTTTTTACCGACCTCATAACCTACGAACCTACCGACATAATTTGCAAGTTTTCATAGAGAGAGCTCTATGGTTTGAATCTTAGCTACATTCCGTACACCTTCTAATGTGTGATAATTAATTAGGCATTCCACCCATAGAGGGTGATTTGTGCTATGTTTTTGAGAAATTTGTATGAAGATCCTAAAAAAATAGAGTTTTTTAAATAGCTGTAAATATATTAAAGTTAATGCAGCAAATTGTATTTAAGAACCTTCTCCACCATTTTGTACGGCTTTGGGCATATTAATATCTGACCTTAACGTCTGTTTTCTACGATTGATGCGCCTTCAAAAATATAAACGGACTAAAATATTATGTAGATGTAGGGCTGCTATACGTCCCGGTTTTGAGGTTTGTTTCCCAGTGACCCGGTCCAAGACTCATTTGTCCCAATCAAATCTCCCTTTGAACTCCACTTAGAAGCATAGGGAGGCAACAAGAGCTCTCCATTGCGCTCGATCTTGCGCAATGCTTATGACCTCCTCTCACACCAAGTCCATTTCCCTCAGCTTTGCCTCGAAGGAACGGTCATTTGTCCCAGTCGATTTAAAATTTATGCATATTAAAAATATATTTTTCCATAATATTGTACATATACAGGGTGACTGGTAATTTCAACTCTTTGATTTCATCTGGGCACATCGAGAATTTGCCCAGATTTTTGTGTCTATTACGCATCATTGGTAGGCATTCGCACAGGAGGTGCATTTGGGTCTCGAGTGATTCCCCACACATCCTGCACATTCCTGAGTCCAGTATCCCTATAGTGCAAATGTGCTTGTTAAGCCTGCAGTGCCCAGTTGATGGGGCCTCGTGACGGTGCATATATATTGTTCGTGCTAAGGGATAATAGACCCCTTACGGATTAGTGTATCCGCTAGTATTTTGCATTTCGTGCTGTGAGAAATGCCAAAGAATGGTTCAGGTCCACAGAAATTTCTTTCAGCATCGGCCCTTGATAGCTCATCGGCCTTTTCGTTGCCTGCGATGGCTTCATGACCCGGTACCAAACGCAAAATCACCTTATTTTTATATATCGGCTATGTAATAGTGTACCTACTGTGATCAATATTGGTGAATATGCGAAGGATTTGTGTAGGAGGTTTAGCCATCTGTTATAACTTCCTTTGAATTCATCTATTGTATTAGCAAGCAACCATACTCACTATTTACTGTACAATCTATTAAGTGATAGGGATTATGATTCGAACATGTTTCTTCCCAAATCATGCTTAATTCGCTAAATGGTTTAGAAAATAAAAATCATAAACCGCTCGCAGTTTTTCCTTTCCAGTTTTTAAACCCACTGTTAAGACATCGTTTGCACATCGTTAGCTCACCAATAACGTCAAATCTGAGAAGCAATTTCATAATAATTAAAAAAATCAAATAGGTATTTAGCATTTTTTTAACTCACATTTTTGTTAACATTGTGTTGTTTCCATTGACATTTTTCCTGAAATATAAATAATGCCAATATCATAATGAGTTATTTATTAGACATCAGCTTATATGTAAAGTTAGAAGAAATACTTAGGATTGATAACCGTCTGGTGAGGATTCATGCTTGTCAGATGCTTAGGTCCAATTCAGAAGGTTCATAAAATTGACCGACGCACAGGCTTTAACAAACTGCCCAAACTTTCGCAGTATACCCTTCTCAATAAATTTTTTGAACCATAAAATTGTCATTATTGTAATTAGTTGTGGGAATTTATTTTAGAGTTCTCGGCTCAGAATTTCCATTGAAAACAATCGAGCAAGTGATTTTTGTTTTTACTTCCGTAATTAGTAAGAAATACGTTTTGCCGTTTTGAATAGTTTTCTGAATTCTGTTGTTTGTGTGTAATGCCACTACTACCTGTTTGGGATTGTCGGAACACTTTTCTCTACGAATTATTACCTATATGATTTAAAAGGTGGGTCTCTAAAGGGTTGTTCGTAAACAGGTGTATCTGTTCATTTTTATTTTCTTATGGCCATCATTTTACCGTGGGTGTTATTTTAGACATAAGTATACCTGAAAATATCAAAAGCGGAAGCTTATAATTGCAAATTTACATTTCCGGTTATTATTGTATATTATAATAATAATAATATAACAAAAATGTATATTTTTAGAAGGGTTTTTGGAACTTAAAACAACCACAACTTGTTCAAATCAAAATGACGAAAGAAAATGAAACTTTTTTTCAAAAATTAATGTGGGCTCACCAAATTGTAGGTACACAACTATAAATATTGACGAACATCTTTCATATATGTAAAGTAAAGCTTGTATCGTGATGTGAAAAGGTCGACACCAGGATTCGGACCCACGACCCTCAGTAATGCTGCGCGTACGAAAGCCGTCGACTGATACCACTGGGCTTCCAACCACCTGTGTGTTTTTAGGTATATAATATTATGTATGAAATAACATATTTTTGCTCGATAAATCCTTTTACTCAGTTAACGACATGCTACACGTTCAGCAAAATGCTCGGTATAGCATCGAACCCTCACACAGAATATGTACATGAACGACGTGCCTGCTGACTATTTACATCAACAGGCACTGAATTGACATATAAATTATTGTATTTATTGGCATTCCCATCTATTTGTATTATTTTCACTTGCAGTGCCCTTGTTTTGTCTTTGGTAATTCATTATAATTATCGATTCTTTCGACGTGAGCGTGAATGGGCCGTTTACACCCAGGCATGACTCAAATATTACATCCATGATCTGAAAATAATAATTTGTGCCTTAGTTTTGTCATTTTATGAATTTAAATTTGAGTTCCATGTTTTGTCTTGTCTATTTTGTTTTATTTTATATATTTTTGTGCATTGCTCACCGCAAAGGATTACTCTGTAATGGTGAGCAATGCTTAATTTTGACAGAAAATAAATAAAATAAAATTTTGACGTGAACGTGAATGGGACCTTTACACCCAGGCATGACTCAAATAGATGGATTTTCATTACAAAGTCTTACTTGCTCCCTTATGTTATTTTTGTGAAGAATTAATTCTATTATGATAGCTTGACCCTGTATTGATCTGATTTGTCTCCATCTCTATAAATTCTTAATTTATACATGTAAAATTGTGAAAATTTTGACGTCCCCGAGTGCCTGATGGAATGGGTCAATGGTGGAAAATGGAATAAATATGATCTTTTATAATTACTAAGCTATTTTTGTAACAAACTATTACATCGATTTTAACTTTGCAATTATACTACAAATAGGTAATATATTGAAGTGGTTGGTAGACTAGCGGTTACGACGCCGCCGGCTTTCACACTGTTTCGTACGGAGGTCGTGGGTTCGATCCCAGGTGCCGACAATCTTCCTCTTTCACGACACAAGATTTAAGTAGCTTACTGTGAAAGAGTTAAAGAGTGTATTTGTGTTCACTTTGAGTAAGCACAGATTCATTTTTTTTTTATTTAAAAAAAAAAATCATAGATACAAGCGCATTCCCTTTTCTCGAATTTATTATAAATTTCTTAAATGATAGGATCTTAAAAAAGTGTACCTTTTCGTTTGTTGTTTGGGGCTTCCAGGATAAACCTCGAAGTCTTCTATAGAACCACACCTCAAAGGCTTCCAGTCTCCTTTTATGTTTCGGATAAGCTTCAAGTCTCACAGCCCTACCTCAAGATACTCCATACGTAGATCTTTATGAGGAATGCAAGTTTTAAATCGATATTGTTGGACTCGATTATTTTTTGTCTTCGCCTAATGCGTGTAGTGACCGTGATTTCAAACGGGTTGAGGGGCAGAATATCTTTTATTTCTCTCACGCAGTGTTTCAACTTTATTTTCGTATGGAACTGTCTCACGTTAGTGGCCCTGCAATGCGTGGGCGATGTGAAATCTCCCAAGACTTGTTTTTAAACTGAATGAGTATACCACATAATATTATCTATATATACCAAACATTGAAGTTGTTGGTTTGGTAGCCTAGCGGTTACAACGTCGGCTTTCGTATTATTTCGTGCGGACGTCGTGGTTCGATCCCAGGTGCCGATCGTCTTCCTCGACACAAGCTTTTTGTAGCTTACTGTGAAAGAGTCAAAGAGTGTATTATCGGACTTTGCAGACGCCACGTTGTCGCTGCGTTCTTGACTGTACTGGTTAATCCTTTCGTATTACGAAAAAAAAAACAAAGGTGCATAGTTATTGTTTAGCGTTTGTGGTGGAAGGACCTTTGTTTGTTGCTTTTAATCACCGGGTGTTAACAAATTTTCTTGTGTTTTACAAACATGTCATCGTGTTCAAGCAAATTGGGCAAAGGAAGAGCGCTTCTTCGAAGTGATCTTTGATTAATTATTGTATTTGAATGTACTATGTTTTTCATCGTATCATACATATCCCTGGTTCGATTCTCTACCGGGTTCGCTTTTATGGTTTTCATTGGGAATTTCTACCTTGCCTTTTGCCTGTCTCAGATTAGAGAGGGTCAGTTGACTACAGAAAAACAAACACCTCGGACAAACAGACACCTCAAAGCCATTTGTAGAATAATACAAGATACTATTAAAACTTATTATTTTTATGCCTTTTTGTAACGTTGTGAACAGCAAATGCATTTTATCTCATTTACTTAGAAGTAGTTGTGACTCATTTGTAAAAAATAAAATTTAGGTTCATATCCATACGAATTTTAAATTTCTTGAAATTCGTTACATGAAATTATGTGAAAGAAAAAACAAACAGTAACTACCTATTAATAGAGGATTACACCCACAAGTATTATTATAGCCACGCTTGTAGGCACATTAATCACCAAAAAATTATTATTACATTTTATTGAAGTTTGATGACATCGTCTTCAAATCGGAAAATAACGTTACGTTGTATGTAATATTACTTGTACAGTTGTACGCAGGGTTCCCCAGACAACGTGGAGTCGGCATTCTAAAATGGAATACACTGTACAAATCCTCATCACTTGTGGGTAAAAAGGGAGAGGTAAAGTGCAATGGCCCTAGTATGTTCTCATGCATCTTTCTTTTTATCCATTTTTTTATGTTTCCACTTAGAGTGAGCACAGATTCATTTCCAACATATTTCACAAGAAAATATAGGTTATGTTGTGAATTGCTCGGCTCATGATTTTTGAAATACGACGAATGACTGCTTGGCCACCACTACTATACAAATTGATAATTTGGTTTGGTTATTTTCGTTATTACTTCGTATTTACAACACTGAAAGGTAAATAAAACCTTGGTTATCTACTACTCATGCTTTACTGATAACAAAGTTCATTGGCCTGGCCCGTGAAGTTGGGATGATCTTATACAATTTGTTCGTGTTCTCAGCCAGGTCGACTGCTCTTTGGAGAAGATTTTTAGCTTATATGTACTTCACAATAAAATCGGAATTTCGCGTTCTTGCTAATTTAGAGTGACCACTACTCAGTCTACTTCAGAATTTGCTGAAAACATAGGCTGTCATATCTCTAACGAAATCGGATTGTTTCGTATTTTATATTACATACGTTTTATTGTAATCTTAAACATGATCGAGGTAGTACGATTATTTAAAAAAAAAACAAAATTCTCAATGTTTTTCTCATTTTGTGTGATGTTTTATCTACATAATAATTCAGAAATGTTTTTTTATTTGCTTTTTACCGTATGTCATAGGATCACGCTCAAAATACAAATGCTACGTCAGATATGAATCTGCACAGAGCCGTGCAAAATGCCGGAGAAGGTTCTTTAATACAATTTGCTGCATTAACTTTAATATATTTAGAGCTATTTAAAAAACTCTATTTTTTAGAATCTTCATACAAAATTTTAATAAACATTAAAAGTGTCATTCTTCTCTCTTTTTATGAATTGTGAAAGTTTCATTCTTCTTTTTCTGTGCTCATGTCAGTTATAATAGAGGTCTGCAAAGCAATGGGAAGCTAGACTAGAACCTGTTTAATTACCTACCGATCAAGCCTGACATTCGGATTCAAAAACGTAAAGCAAGACGGGTATAAGCTAGTAGATAATAAAGTAAGTTTAATAAAGTAGGTATATTCATACGGCTGATGGTGTCTCTTCTGTGATGGCGCAAGATCGAGCTCTTGTTGCCTCCCTATGCTTCTAAATGGTGTTTAAAGGGGAATATGAGTGAAGTAATACATGTTACAACAATTTTACAACAATTGTAACATGTAACAACAATTTTAAGTAAACTTTACCTAAGTGATTATAAACCATCACTAACGACGCTGTATGCTGCTGCACTCGGCGCAGGCCCATCGCTTCCATCACTGTTGTGGAGAGAAGTTGAAAATGGCTGGGACTTGTGTGATGCCGAATCACGGGTAACCGAAGTGAACGTGTTTTTCATGCCGTCAGAGCCTCTCAACTGGAGTTTCATTCATTTGGGGCAGAACTGAGGGAGTTGGGTATGGTATGGGAGGATAGGTAATCGAAACTGCGCGAGATTGAGCGCGGTGGAGAGCTCTTGTTGTCTCGAGTTGGGTTAAAGAGGGAGACTTGAATATTAAACCTAAATCACGTTTTTTACGGTTAATTTTGATTTTGAACTACTGCAAACATTGATTATCTTTAAATCTTTAAAAACACTTTTATCAACTTTATAGTACTTCGACATATTGTGCAGTAAAAGAAAAACTTTGCAGTACATACTATAATTTTTTTTATTTTACCTTACAGAACTTTCTGTTTTGATATACTCCCCGCTAAGGGTGGACGCGTGACGTCTGAAAATATTAAAATTAATAGAACTGCAAAGTTTTTTTTTTACTGCACAATTTATTATCTTTATATGTATGCTATTTCGAAGATTAGCTCGATGTGATAACTTTTCTGTTGACAATCATCGGCTATTTTTATGTGTAGGTATATTGTTATGTCTTAGCTTATGTATAATATCCGAATTGTACAAAGATGTGAGTTGAGTATAGAACTAACACATCTCAAGTCGTAGGTAAGAAGTGATATAACGAGTTACACTTGGAAGGAACTAGATAAGTTTAACAAACAAATACGCATAATATCAGTCAGTAGGCGTCATATCGAATCCATTCACCTACGCTTCTAGTAGTTAATGTGCTCCGTATTTACTCTCCTCGCTTCAAGAGGTGAGGAGAATGTAAAACTATCGTATTTTCGTTCAAAGGTGTTCAAATAATTGCCCTTCACTTTACTTTTTCTTTGCTTATTGCTCTTTATGTATTTTCTTTACCAGTTAGTACCTCTATTCCAAATATTACCTACTCGCTAACGTACGTGAGAAACTCACGAGAATTTCGCATGAACTGCGGAGTTTCCAAAGTATTCTGTACCCCTATTCTAAGTTTTATCGGAAGGTGGTCACGAAAGTAAAGTGAGTATTACACGATACATTTTGTATGGATTTGTACTCAATAGCTTTATTTTAGATACATAAACAATGAAGTTAACATTTATTATGTGTTATAATATGTAATTAAACTAGATAATTTGTCAATATTACATAATATAATTGTAAAATAGGTTTGGCACTCTAATGCCCATTAAATAACCCCTAGATTCCACTACTATATAACGACTAGATTCTAAGTAGTATTGGATAAAATATCCAGTTATTTTTATGCGTAATTTAAGACACTTTATTTTTATGTAAAATATAGTTATACCTAAGTGCTATATTAATAAGTAATATAGTTTTTTAGTAATATTTCCCCTGATACCTACAAATTTCTCGCTGTCTGGAGAAATCAAATAACATTAAGTTAGATATAAGTTGTTGTCAGTTGTATTATAATACAATGTATATATATATATATATACCTAACGTGTATAGCGTCGCCACAAAGATATTTATAGAAACAAAAGCAATTTCTCGTATTCGATACAATATATATACCCACGTTTTCCATACAAAATGTATCGTGTAATACTCACTTTACTTCCGTGACTACCTTCCGATAAAACTTAGAATACTATTAGGGGCGCTACCTATATTATGTTTCCATTCCATACGAAATTCCAAACATCGAACAAAATAATCAGTTTTATTCAGGTATTCATATTTTAAGGTACTATTGTGTTGATAGTACCTACCCTATCATTTGCCTACTGCCATTATCCAAAACGCCCGTCTCTTGTTCCTGTTCATCAACTTCCAGCCCATTTCCTGTTTATTTTGACTAATAGTCGAAGAAAAAGGTTTTTCTTCCTTAACAGCAATAATGACGCATAATTTCGACTCTAAAAGCTTTGCATAATAATACTAACGTACGTCAAATTAGAAATATTGGTACGTTCAAAGTTTTTCTATGGTTATTTTATACATAAAAATATTAATCTATTCTCAATTTGACCACAGATAAACAAAATATCTGCGTCAAATAATGTCAAATACATCGAAATGCGTGTGAGTATGAAATACATACATTACAATAGTGTGTGTAGTTTTTTTTTATTGATTCAATCAAGATTCAATCAATATTTTTATGCATAACTTGAAAAAAAATATTAGCATTCGCCACCCCTTCTCTGTATAAACTAAGTGTGCGATATTTCATACTCCTCCGTCCGCGCAATTTTCGTAAAAACTGTCAAAATGTTTTTGCTTCACGTATTAATCTCTAATATAAATTAAAGTCGGGTTAGTGCGAACACTTATAACTCGAGATTGCCTCATCAGATTCTTTCAATGTTTGTTTTATTGGATTCTCCTCTGCTCCGGATAACAGAATAACTAATAAAAAGTTGAAAATATGGGTAGAAAATGATGTAAAATATAATATTTAAGTTTGCATGGGACGGATCACCTGCGACGCGCCAGCGCCATCGCAGGTAATTCCCGCTCATTCTTGCAAACGTTATTACCGCTCTTACAGTATCTAAATCCATCTCACTAAATCCAATAATTTTCATACTAAGTCAACATCGGAAAAATAGAGGTAGAATGTCTGCGCGCGCATATTGTATTCTCGCGTTGTTCCCGCCTGAGTTTTGAATACGAATGAAATATGGATGTTTTGGAAATATTTTTAGTAGCTTAACTCAATAGAATTAATAATATATTTTTTTATGGGGGCGCAGTGCATATTATGTACAAATGAACGGGCCGCTTCGGGATAGAACCACAGGACAACGTCTGTCGGGAAAGCTAGTATAATATAGATAATCCTTGAGACAAAATATCTCTCCACTCCTGACTGAGTTGCATGGTAGATATTATTAGGTATTTCAAACCATTATCAGGCGGTGTTTGTCTTTTGAACTCGCGAGTAAATAATAATGATTGTAAACATGTGTGTTTCTCTTCTTCCGGTCAACCAAACCCATCCCATTATAAACATATACCAACATTCTTTGTATGCAAAAATGATCATTATTTTATGCAAGTTCATATTCGTATGGTACATAAGGAGAAAATGTGGAAGGGAAGACGCCGAAGCATTGTAACAAATGATATATTTAGCTAATATTCAGTTGAGATGGTTTGGTCATGTTGAAAGAATGCTAATAATTGCCGACCTCAGTAGCTGGTAGTTTTTCACTTGAAATTTCTACCCGGAATTGGCTCGTCTTGTTTTGGACGGGCCCAGTTAATTGGAAAAAATGCCTCAGGCAATAAGTTTCGCCGGCTATACTGACACCTTTGTATAGAGAAGTGTATTTATTTATATATACGGCTTGAAAAGAAAGGTGTAAGAAAGCGTCGTCACTTCTATTAAGGAAGGCTTTGGCAAAAGTAAAACAGATAGGGGTTTAATGAGAAATATTATTGTGGAAGAAGCGAATAATAGTGATAGAAAAAAGTGGAGGCCCGTTCTCTCAGGCTACCCTTGAGAACATGCCATAAAAGAAAAAAGTGGAGGCCCGTTCTCTCTGGCTACCCTTGAGAACATGCCATGATTGTTAAAAATCCCATCATATTTATTTTTATACCCTCTGAAGTTGAAGTGGTTGGTTTGTAGCCCAGCAGTTCCATTGCCGACCTTCGCACTGGAGGTCATGGGTTCGATCTCAGGTGCCGACCATCTTCCTCTTTCTCATTTTGTAGCATGGCTGTAACGAGAGCTATCCATTATGTTCGCTTAAAGGAATTGAGTAATTTTACATTTTTTTTACTGTAATGGAAGATGTGGAAGGGTACTTTTTTTATGCTGCATGTTGAACACCGTGCTTGGATCGGTGCGGTCAATCTTCCAATTCTTGTATAAGCTTTGCTGAATTCAGATTTAAACCAACACTGTTATAGATTAATAATATATTAAAGTATTTTATGTACCTAGCCTTACTATCATTTTTTTATGTATGTATATTTCTGGTAATCTTCAAGACGTATCCATCATACAGAGAAATGACGTATTATTGTGGTTAGCGGTTTAAGAATGATGCCATTTTCTAATTGATACGAGCATAATATTATTATTTTTATACAAAACCCGATACAAATGCGAGGGAATAAAAATAAATTCTAATATGAAAGGAGTAATGATTGTATTATTTTTGTAATCTATTTAAATTAGGTATTTGTGTTTAAGCTTACTGTTTTGGGGTTCATTCGTTTAGTTGGGGACAGGGTTGCCAGGTGTTCGGTATTTTTGCACCGTGTTCGGTATGACAAAACATTCTATAGTTCGGTATTAATGTCGTCATCCTTTCCGGATAGCAAATTTCGAGAATGTCCTTTTTTGTGAACTTACATGTTTTCGGATACCATGTGGGAACACTGGTTCGGTATTTTTTTTTTTTTTTTGGAAAAATGAAACCTGGTAACCCTGGTTGTAGACCATCTACGTATTAATTATCGTAAAGTAATCCCACAATTAATGTGGCCTATGAAGTACTCAAAAACTTGTAATAAAATGATGATTTATTCGACATTTTTTTTTATCCATCACGCCGTGTCCCGTAAGAGGTAGGTAGAGAGAACGGACCTCCACTCTTTTCTATCCAAGCATACTTCTTTCGCTTCTTCCACCGACATAACATTTCTCATACACCCTCTCCTATTTCTCTTACTTCTTGCCTGGCATTCCTTGAGGACGGACTAATAAATAAATAAATAACACTCTTCTATACATAGGTGTCAGTATAGCCGGCGGAACTTAATGCTTGAAGCATTGTCTACCACTCAACCGGTCCCGTCCAATCTGAGACAGGATTCCAACCCCGAGTAGAAATTTCAAGTGAAAAAACACATTGAAAATTTCTGACCCGACCGGGAATCGAACCCGGGACCTCTTGATCTGAAGTTCGATCCACGTCATTCTTGGTCGGCCACGCTTTCTTACACCTTTCGACATTTATACAGTCGCTTAATTTTATAAACTCATGTGTAACAAATTTAATAAACTCATGTGTAAGAATAATTTAATTTGCCGTGGGTTTGCCGGCTAAGAATAGCATCTCTGCTCTTTTTGCTGGTTTTTCGAGAATCCTGTAAGAGGCAGGAAATCGAAAAATCGGATCGGGACCGTGAGGTCGACCACCTCACGTCCTTAAACCTCAATCGGTCAGAAAAGGCACAATGAGCCTCGGACGCCTTCGAGCGTAATGGAGAGCTCTTGGTGCCTCCATATGCTCCTGAGTGGGGCTTAGGGCCCCCGCATAGTGGGTTGGTTTGGGGGATCCGCGGCGGGCTTGATTTGTGTGGGGTCGGCTTTTCGGTTTGATTGCTTCGATCGAGCTAGGGGAGTCGGGTTTCGTGCGGGTCTGGTTTGCTGCGGATTGGTCTTCTCCGAGCTGGCTTGCGTTGTGCGGGGAGCCATAAAGAGAGTTTGTTGTTGTAACAAATCATCTACATAATAATTCAGAAATGTTTGTGTGCTTTCTATCGTATATGTGAACATCACGCTCAAAATACAAATGCTACGTCAGATATGAATCTGCGCAGAGCGGTGCAATTTGCTTGAGAAGGTTCTTAAATACAATTTGCTGCATTAACTTTAATATATTTAGAGCTATTTAAAAAACTCTATTTTTTTAGGATCTTCATACAAATTTCTCAAAAAGACAGTAAGCCATCTTTTGGAAACAAAATTACTCATGTAAACGTTGAATGGAATCTTGGTATTACGGTATGAAAATGTAATAAAATAATCGTAGATTGATTTGTTATACATATAAATGTTATTCAAATCTTATTATTCTCAATAAATAAAGATTCAATGAAAAAAATTGCAAAATGATTCCTCCATTTTGAAGTTTGACAGATAGCGCAAATCACCCGCTATGGGTGGAAAGCCTAATTAATTATCACACATTAGGGAATGTAGCTAAGATTCAAACCACAGAGCTCTCTCTCTATGAAAACTTGCAAATTCGGTAGGTTCGTATAGGTAATATTATGAGGTCGGTGAAACAAAAATTTTAAAAGTGTCATTCTTCTTTTCCTGTGCTTATGTCAGTTATAGAGGTCTGTTAAGCAATGGGAAGCTAGACTAGAACCTGTTTAATTACCTACCGATCAAGCCTGACAATCGGAATCAAAAACGTAAAGCAAGACGGGTATAAGCTAGTGTTATAATAATTGATAACTGCATAGAGTCATCTTGAGAACGTCATCGATTAGAAAGAAAACCGTTTCTGAGTCACTGTGTTATACACCAGGGCTTCGTAACCGGTGTGTCTTGAGCCAATACAATTTTGACGTTGACAAAAGTAAGCACGATGTTTGGTTTGCTCTTTCAAACATCGATTCGAATGAGGAGAATCTTTGGTGCTCATTCAAATGATGATTTTATGTATCACATTTTTCGGCCATAATGATCATTACACAATAGTAAATGTTATAAAAGTACATTTTCATGGACTTAAAATTACAATTTTGTTTTAAAACGATGTGATTGAAGTGTTACGTTTGGCGAGATTGTGATGTTTCTTGGTGCAAGCACTTGAAAAACAACTATACTATGCTCCTGTTTTTAGTATATTTCTAAAATGTGTGAACACGCGAAGTATTTGTTATCAACTTTCGTTTGATAGGTACTTTTTTTTAAAACGTATGTATTTTTTCTTTTCATATCTCATTCTGATATCTTCTTCTTCTTCCGTTGTCCTATTGGGTGCCCCCATGACCACTTGAGAGAAAGCCTCCCTATCTTCAGCTCCGCATCTCCCACAGTTTTCTTCCGACTCCCCTGCGGCCCTTTATTTCCCCTTTATGATGAGCTGCAGAACCTTGTATTTTTTACCTCTCATCATGTGACCAAAATCATTAGGTAATTGAGGTGAATAATAATTGTCTGGTCGTGTTGGCCCTGCGTAAGACTTCTGTGTTGGCGATCATGTCGGCCCAGGCATCGTTGTAATAATAAAATAATATAAATAATAGAATATACTTACATCATATTAATGTTCAATTTGTTTCGAGGTTTGTTGTTTCTTTGATGAGAAAAGATTAAGAAGCCCTGGTGTACAGTGCACAGATTGTACGGTTGTTGCACTGACTTGTGCATTTACATACATAATATGTTTATTGGAAGACGCCCAATTTTAAAGAACACTTTGTGATAACGCAATGTGGGAAACTGTATTATCTTAGCATTTAGATTAATTTTGTTGCTTTTATTACCCAAGAAAGTAAGATTGCAATATTCACTAACGTATATTTTTTTACCCATCACGCCGTGTTCCTAAAGGAGTAGACAAGGAGAACGGACCACCACTCCCTACCTTCTACTCAGATACACCTATATGTACTTTGCTTTGTCCAATGACAAAAGATTTCTCATACAGTTTCTTTAATTTCTTTTACTTCTGATTTTCTCAATCATGGGAAGCTTTGACATGTTCAATACTTCGAAAAATCCCATGTCTCCTGCAGGACTGGAACTCGCATCAAGGATACGCTAGCCACATAAAATAGGGAAAAACGAATGGAGATCTGTTCTCCTCTCTCATGTCGCAAGATAGGTATTAAAGAAAAACTTTGGCTTGTTTTCCCTGGTTTCTTCCATAGTCAGGGTTGCCAGCTGTTCGGTATTTTAGCACCGTCTTCGGTATGACAAAAGTACCGAACTATAGGCCGTTCGGTATTTTTTTCTGATTAATTTTCCTCCCTAAAATAAACCAGTACCGATTTTTTTTTCATTTGTTAGTTAATTTATAACTTTCCGTAGGTGTACCAAATTTTGAGGATGACCTTTTTTTGGGAAACTTTCATCTTTTCGGATACCAAATGGAAACACTGGTTCGGTATTTTTTTGTATAAAACCAGGCAAACCTGTTCATAGTGGCATAATCTCTTATTCAATAGAATGATAGATTTTATTTCAATAAAATGAATATTATTCACATTTCTGATATTAATTATTATTAAAGAATACGACATCTATTAAAATGATCTTTTTTAAGATCGTTACAGTCATTTGTCTATTCTTGGTATTTATTTTGTTCATATAAAGAAGTTTGTATTCCGTATAACCGATGCATGATATCACGATCTTTTGTATGTCGTCATTATTTTTTTTTCCTAAGGTAATTATCATTTAGTTGTAATTTTAGCAATTATTTAGATATTAGTGTGTAATCTTTCTAGGTCGGTCTGCTTGTATACAATAACAATAATTTATAAGCATTTATTGGCATTTATATTTTTTACAGAGCTTTAGTACATTTATCTTCTTCTTTTTTTAAGTCTTATTGAATTATGAAATAAGTACAAAATGGAGTGGGGTTTCCTCTTGATCGTTGGCTCTCTTCCACCTTTGAACCAGTTTTTCTATGTAGTAATACGGTTACATGCGTAAACGGCAGAATTTACGATTATGTAACAACTTTTTTTTTATCCAGTCACGCCGTTTCCCGAAGGGGGTAGGCAGAGAGTACGGACTTCCACTCTTTCCTATTCAAACAAACCTCTTTCGCTTTCTCCAAACGCATAACATTTCCCCTTAAACGCTTTTCTGTTGCTTTTGCTCCTGACTTGGCCCTCCTGTAAGCAAATATAAATCTGAAAGAATGTTTGCACGCAGACGAGGCCGACCTCGAATGACATGGTCCGACCATATCGGTGCTGTCTTAGAGGAGGGCCAAGTCAGGAGCAAAAGGAATAGAAGAGCGTTTATGCAAAATGTTATGCGTTTGGAGGAATCGAAATAGGTTTTTTTAGATATGAAAGAATGGAAGTCCGTACTATCCCCTTCGTGACACGACGTGATGGGCAAAAAAAAAATTTTAGTGAGCAATATACACACAGAGGTACTCCGATTGTGACCTCGCTTAGGGGCATAGGGAGGCAACAAGAGCTTTCCACCGCGCTCAATCTTGCGCGGCTTCAATGACCTCCTCCCATACCGTGTCCAAATCCTTCGGCTCTGCTTCGAAGGGACGGTGTGAGAGGGTCTTCCTCGTCTTCGGGACCCCGGGAACAAGAACATCTTTGAGTGAGTATAAGTTGGAACGTAGACTCCTTTTCTACCCGTTCGGGACACGGCGCCGTGAATGTAAAACGGCATTTACGCGGTTTTGTCGCTTTTCTTTACATTCTAATACTATTGTTTTTCTGAATATTTGGGGAAGTTTCTTATCACAAAGCGAAATTTAGTAAAGGGTCGCTACCCTTTCACGATACAGGTATACAATATACCTTTATTTTATTTGTAAAGAAACCAACCAGAAAGAAACGGTCATAAAACAATAATGCACCTGTCCACTGTCCAGCCACCACCGCCCATAGACGAGTCTGGGAGAGTCCATTCTTTTATTTTTCTGACACTTTCTCTTCCCCTAGTCGCCGCGATATTGATCTTTCTGAAAAGAAACGGTACGTCATAATATCAGGTACATAATAATATATTGTTTTATTATTGTCAGCTTTAAATCCGTTTATTACCTGCCATAGACAATAAAGGTAGTTTTTATTTGTCTTTCTATCTATAGAATACTGAAAAAGGGATAACTGACTATTCGTTTAGTGGTCATCTCAATTATTGGTTGGTAGACTGGCGGTTACAACGCCGACTTTCGTGGGTTCGATCCCAGCTGTCGACCATCTTCCTCTTTCACGACACAAGCTTTAAGTAGCTTACTGTGAAAGAGTCACGATGTGTATTTGTGTTCACTTTGAGTGAGCACAGATTCATTTTAATAAAAAATTGTGATTATGGTTTAAAAAAATGGTTTTCCTATTTTTTGTTTCCGTGATTTGATAAACTGTGTTATTATACTTGATTCATTTCTTCCATTTCATAGAATATTAAGTAGGGAATTATGATAAACATCAATAGATTACAATTTTGTTTGTTCCTTTCAAAGATAATGATTTTCACTATAAATACGAGACATCTACTTCTATAGGGAGTCCCAAAACTAACGCTAGATTTAAATTATACATCTATGTACCTCAATCAATCAATAAATACTCCCTTTTACACCCCACTCAGGGACATAGGGAGGCAACAAGAGCTCTCAACAAGAGTTTATGACCTCCTCACGCACCATGTCCAAATCCCTCAGCTCTGCTTCGAAGTAGCGGAACACAGTGTGAGAGGGTCTTCCTCGTCTTCGGGACCCTGATGGGAGGAAGAACAGCGCTCTCCTATGTACCTACACAGTTTTTTTATAACTGAATCGCAAAGAACACAATACCTACTGTATAGGAATTTGTATAAAAGAACATAATAGGGCAAATGAAATCCATAGTTTTGTTGGCACATAAGCACCGGCACCGGGAAAAGTGTTTTGTATGAAATAAAATTGGGCAAAATAAATGCAATTCATAGTTTGATACATAAGCAATCTTTTTTCATAAATTTCCATAATGTGCTTGAGTTTCTTCTGTAGAGCTTGAAATTTCTTGTTGGTGTAGGACTATCTTCGAAAACCCCAGAAATCTTATTGTTGATGTAGGTGGCCAATCCGTATTACATTAATGAATGTGCAGGGTTATGAAATGTAAGGATGAAATCAAATCACTATTCTGGTACGAACTGTGGCCATTTTTACTAACCAGAGACTATAAGTGATCAAATATCTAATGAAATTTTAATAGGGTTGCCAAAACTTCTGAACAGCACGGATATTGGCAAATTGAAATTTTGTGTTTACTGTGGGACATCCGTTACGAATTTCCAATTAGACGTTACATATTTCCAATTAGGAGATGTTACGGATTTCCTAATAAAAATCTTATCACTTTTGATAAAAGATTACTTGGTGTATAAAAACACAGTTGATTAATAATTTATTTTTATTATTGTTCAACAGATCCAAAATGGAAGTCAAAATAGCAACAATCCTAGTCACTGTTATATGCCTGTCGGAGTTGTGTTTGGCACAAGCTCCGGAAAAATTGGTAGCACAGAATCCGTGCACAGCAAAGACGACATGCAGAGAGTGTATCCAGACCAAATCGTGTGCGTGGTGCTTCCAACCGGACTTCGGAGACAGACCGAGATGTTACCAACCGAGCATGTCATCATTATCGGGCGGTTGCGCAGAAGAATACACTTTGAATCTTGATAATTTACAAGATGTGGAAGAGAATAGACAATTATCTAAAGGTAAGTTTTTTAAACTTCTTTTTCTTCCTTATTGATAAGTGTCTCTGGCAGTTTTGACTTTCTTGTGTCTACAATAATTGTTTACACAATTTTGTCATTTAAATTATTTTTTTTACCCATCACACGGCAAATAATCATAGGTTGGTTGGAATAAATTGCCCTAGGCAATGATGAAATGAAATGAAATGTTTTTCCAAGAAGAATTACAGCACATACAAAGATATAGTCTAATTCATCAATTATGTAAATTCAAAATTCTCCCTGGAATTTACCGTCCCACTAGATAAAAATCTGTTCTGGGACAGTACTAATAAAATAAAGATAAAATAAATACTATTTACCAAATTAAGCCCGTCAATTTTGGTTAGTTATGTTTATTTTTACCCAATAAAGTGAGTTTATATTTATTATTATTACATTTAAGTGTGTGTATGAAATACATAACATTACAGTAGTGTTTTTTTTATTGATTTAATCTGTTTTTATGCATAATTAAAAATAAAAAAATAGTATTCGCCACTCCTTCTCTATATAAACTGGAAGTGTGCGAAATTTCATACTCCTCCGTCTGCGCAATATTCGTAAAAATAGTCACAAAGATTTTTCAATATACCTAGATTAAAAATATTGAGTTCTGTGCTTATAATATATTTGTGAAATTTGTTTCAGGTGCCTTCAGCATGAGCGAGAGTGGCAGTATGAGTGGGAGCATGAGTGGCAGCGAGGGCCACTGGGCTGGTGGTGCAAGTGGGGGCTATGGATCCGGAGCGGCTGCTGGAGAAATTGTCCAAATCATGCCTCAAAGAGTCAACCTGAAACTCAGAATAAGTTAGTACAGACATTTTAACCAATTCCAAGTACTGTTTTTATATTCACAACGTAACAGTAAGAACGGAAACGATACCTAAGTATAACAATTCCGGTAAATTTATCTATCGATGACGGATTGATTCTTGGTAATTGTAACTAATGTGAGTATCTTTTTTTTTATTATTAACTAGCTTTCCCGATAGACATTATCCTTTAGTCCATACTATGAATATTGATTCCAAATTTCTAATTTATACAAAAATATGATTGAAATATGTTTGAATGTTAAAAAAAAATAATTTCTCTAAGTTTGAAAAAAGTACCATCAAAAATCTTTGTACGTATCAATGTTTTTAATTTCTATGGTTGTCAGGTAAACAATTTATTTATTTACTCACACACAATATTACAGTGATCAGAGACAACAAATAGAAATGCTGCCCAAATAGGCCAAGAATGTACTAGGGCAATTTATTATTTTGTTGTTATATTATTTTCCACAGTAGAGAATGACACAGAATGGATGTTATGGTTTGAATTATTTATAACTTTTATTTACCGATTTTTTTCTCACTGATTATTGCTGTCTTCGACTTTTGGTATAAGCTGTTGCAGGTTTCAATTTTTTGCCTTAACTGATCAATTTTTTTCCAGACGAAGTTCACAAACTGAGCATGTGGTATGCCCAAGCCGAAGATTACCCCGTTGACTTGTACTACCTTATGGACTTGAGTAAATCTATGGAAGACGACAAAGAAAAATTGTCACATCTTGGAAATGTCCTCTCCGAGTCAATGAGGAACATCACTTCCAATTTCAGACTCGGTTTTGGATCGTTTGTGGACAAAGTCGTCATGCCGTACGTCTCCATTGTTCCTAAGAAGTAAGTTCAGGATTTTATTTATTATTTTTTCAAATATTTTAAGATATTATTAGTTTTGGATTCCAAAACGTTCTATATTAGTGTTTTTACTGTGGAAGTAAAGAAGTCAATCAATGTAACGGAAACGTCAATATCTCATTTTTCACTGGTTGCCCTGTTTTGTGTTAAATAATGGGATTCCCATAAATAACGCAAGATTTGAATTTCACCATAATTTGTGCAGTAAAGTGCTGGCAACCTTGTTTAATATTTGATAGTTTAGGGTTGGTAAAAATGATTCCAAAATTTTGTACAAAGTATGGTTGTAATAGCGATTTATATTCATCATGATATTTTAATTTTTTTCGGTGAAACAAATAAATCTTTCAGGTCGTGTTATTTAAGAATATATTTCCTTTGTATGGGGTTATTCAAAGTCAGAGAAAATTCTACGCTCAATCAACAAAATTTAACCACATCTTGACAAAAGAATGTGAATGTGCCAGCAAAGCAGTGGAGGTTGTTTGCTCTATGTGTTATTTCATACAAAACCCTATCCAAAAACTCTTTTTTGTATACTTGATTTAAATCTTGCGTTAATTTTGGGAAACACTATATAGTGTAGCTATTTCAACGATTCTGGTATGGAAGACACTGATATGGATTTTCGTGGACTGAACAAATACGTGCCAACCCTGAAGGAAGCCTTGGAGAGATCTTTTCACATTTTATACAAGTTATCCAACTGATAAACAATTGCATATTATATTATCTGGGAGCCTAATATAAACTCTGAAGATATCCCAAACATCACCATGTGAACTTTTGGGTAGTCATTGAGCTTGTAAGCACCGCTCTCTACTTATTGAAAGTTGTAGTCTTACCAAGCCTCAAAAAGTGGTTTCAAGTAAATTAAATTTAATACACGCAGTTGGTTAAATATTTTGTTGACAGATTGATTTAGGCACGTAATTCCTATAACAACTAAATTGAACTACCTAATTCTAACCAACCGTCCACTTACGTTTACTTAACTCAAACCCGGATTCTGGATACTTCTAAATGTTCAACTATTTCACTCTTATAATTTAATAACGATTTTATACTAATTTTTAATTTGTTTTTTGAGATTTTTTATGTAATACCAAATAATAATAATTGTCAATAATCCACAAAATGAAACTTTTTTTTTAACAATGATGAAAGATCATTTCTAATCATTCACCGTATATTTGGAGATTTCGATGGTCGATTATATTTCACCAATACAATTTATTCCCCGGTAATACGGCGCTCCCTGTAGTCAGAGTACAATAAAAATCTGCTTCAGAAAGCAGTAATCAAAGACCAGCCTTTAGAAAAAACTTAAAAAAACTCAGCATGAAAGACTTGGTTTTTGCTCTTTTGTCTATCTTGGAATCCATTGACCCATTGATTATCGCATCGTGATGGAATTAGGGGGTCTTAGATCTCCGAAAAATTTTATAGTCCGATAGCCTCCTTGCAAAACGTTTGTAGGACAGGACAACCATAGACCACTGTACTTTAGGTTGCTTATCAATAATAAAACAGTTTTCAATATTTTGTATAAGATGGTACTAAAAAAAATTAATATTTAAACATGTAGGTTTTCATTATAAAGTTTTATTATTAAATTTGATACTTTTTTTTAGTTTATTTGAAGTTTAGTATGAATTTGCTGGTCTTTCGTACACAGGAAAATTAAGTCAAATGACATAAATTTTGAATATTGCCCTAGCATTAGTAAAAAACGTACGAAGAATGCCTTTTCTTCATCTCGGTGACAAGTTGAAGACAAAATCATAATAATATTGTGAAGTTTAACTATCTAATAATGTTAATGCAGATTGCAGATGCCATGCGACCGTTGTGAGGCACCATACGGATTCAGAAATCACATGCCTCTAAGCACAGATACTAAACTATTCTCCGTAAGTCTAACTACACCTAATACCCTTTTGTGCAGACAAACCTGTCGCACGGGAACGTAATGAAAAGAAATTATTTTATCTGTGGTCACCATAGAAAAAAAAATCATTCAATCGAAACCACAGATTTTTTTACTAAACCTTAGAACAAACAAATGTGAAGCGCTAATATTTAAACATTTGACAATTTAGTTGGAAAAAAGTGGCTGTGTTTGTGAGTGGAGTGTACTCTTAAGATATTCTTTATCGCTTTTTAAGTAATTTGAACGAAATGTATCCCCGTTTTCTATAAATAAAAATCATGATATCTAAATTTATTAACAAATCTCTCTACAGCATTTCTTTTTGACAACCAATCTTTTCAAAAGTGCCGGTCAATAAGGCTTCACTTTTTTGCTATGAAAAGATATAGTAGTCCATTATTTGTATAAAAATCTTAGGTTTAAAGATAATTTCTTTTCATTACATTTCTTTGTTTTCTGCACACTTCATAATCGCAGCAACATGTTTATCCTTCACTTTCCTTTTCTATATCGTTTCTCGTCTCATTCTTACTAACTTCAATATCTTTACAGTTGAATTAACTTCCTGTAGGGTTTATGGTATTTGAAACGGAGAATGTCTGTGTATTAGTTTTAGAAAATCATTAAGTACTATCATAGAATTCAGTATCATTTAATTAACAATAATAATTAACTATTCTAACAAATGGATGTAATATTACGTTGGTTATATTGTAGTCAACCCATTTTTACTAACTTATTATAGGGGTATTTATTTTAGGAGTGATACAAAATGATCGATTTGGAAATGTGTTATTTTTATAATTACTAGTAAATTTTTGTTACAAACATTACTTGTTTAAGTTTGCCTTATTATATTGTGGTTGTATCATTAGAACATTTTTGACCTTCTTAGTTTTTTGTGGTCACTTTTAAGTAAGTGTAATAATAATATGTTCATCAAATCAATTAATTGTTTGTCCTGGTATCTTCAAGATTTTCGTCATTATCATCCCTGACGTAACAGCTCACTGTGAGCCTCGGCCTCCTCCGGAATTCTTCGCTATTCGCTCCTGTCTCCATACTTTCCAGTTTATCACACCAACAGCTCCAAGATTCCTTTCTACACCATCCTCAAGATTTTGCCTCCATTTTATTCAGCACCTTTGGATAACTCTCCACTTTCTCGACGTATCTGTTTTTTTTTCTTGCCTATGTTTCTTGTCCCCATTGGTCACGTTGAGAAACATCATTTTGACCTTACTCTCGAAGGCGGTATATTTTGTGATGTTAAATAGGTAATATGCACATCTTGGTACAACAGTATAAATTAGGATATGGAAACTATCGGATATCGAAAATGATTTCATATCCATAACCGTATTATCCATATATCAGTATCCACATCTAGATCCGATATTTCATATCCACAACATTATTAGTGTGAATATATGGATACAATCTGCAAAATAGTTAATATATGGTGCCAAGTCTATTTTTGATTTTTTTTAGAATAACGAAAATAATTGAAAGTGTTTGGTAACCTAGCAGTTACGAAGCCAACTTTATTACTGTTTCATACAAAAGGTCATGGGTTCGATCCCAGGTGCCAACCATCTTCCTCTTTAATGACACAAGCTTTAAGTAGTTTACTGTGAAAAAGTCAAAGAGTGTATTTGTGTTCCCTTGTGAGTGAGCGTATAGATTCATTTTTATAAAAATGCTGTAAAAGTGTTCATCGCAAATTAGACAGCTCTAATGATACAATTATGACAGAAAAATAGTACACTTAAAAGTGTAATGTTTGTAAACAAAATTTAATTTGTAGTTATGAAAATGGTTCACAATATGTGAGCAATGTTAGTTAATAGTGCGATACTTGTAAGGAAGACAGACCGAATAACGTAAATTGTGTGTTTAGTCTGGTCGCACCGTGCCCGGGATGTGCTGCCCCCTATGGATTTATTAATGCCATGGCTCTCAGCACAGATACCCATAGATTTGCCGTAAGTAAAAAAATATGAATATTTCGATTAATGGATCTAAAAAAACAAAAAGTTAAAATTAAACAGAAATCTAAAATCACCTAATTTCGCTTATTCACAAGATCCGTTAATTTTGGAATTTGTCAATAATCAAATTAAATGTACCTATAACAATTTTGTCGAAAAATGTAACTAACAATATGTTCTTAAAATATACTCAATTACTCTTGGCACTTCATTGCAGTCATTTTATTTTCCCTACTGTTTTATATTCAAGTAGTTAATTAAATTTTTATATACTTTATTTAGTAAATTATTTCGTTTTTTTTTTTCAATTGTCTTATGCATGAACCAAGTGTACAGTCTGGCTAAAAAGAGTAGAAAATAATTGAGGGCGCTGCAGTCGTTTGTATGGCAACATTTAATAAGTACTCTACATTTATAAAGTAAAGTATTGTAACCGCCAAAATATTTAAAAAAAATACTATGCAATGTGTTATCATATGAAATGCTTTGTAGAGGTTATTTAAAAGAATTTAATAACGAACTGTACCAGCCATGGCATTAAAAACGAGAAGGAAATAAAATCTATGCAAAACGAGTCAAAAAACAAGAGATAATAAGAAAATATAATGGGTGCTATCCACAAAATGGTGCTTACAACTGATTACTATTCTATGGCTGAATTTGCATCATATAAATGTCAAAATATTTAAACATAACCTATAATTTATTTGTAAGTGAATATTATAGGAATATACAAAAAAAAATATGTCAGAAAAATATCCAAATTAGTAAAAGGTACTTAATAATTTTTAAAATGAATTGGATGTTGTATTTATCAGTTAGAATTTCTGTCCATTCGTAAACATTTGTAATGTCAGACAATAACCTATGTCCAGTGTTGCCAGAGTGATAACATTTTAGTTCATCAATAATTAATTTCTACTCTTTTTAGCCAGACTGTAGTCTTATTTTTAGGAGCCGCCACGTACTGCTATATTTTTATTAAGGATATTGCTATTTTATGGCCAAACCATCCCCCTTGTGGATGAAATGCCAATAAAGAAAAAATTAGAATATTTTGCCCATCAGCGTTTCTCTTTTTCTTGAGGTGCTTTTTGCGTTAGTGCCTAGCTGCCTCTTCATTGGTTGATTCTCACTTTCTATTCAGCTAAGACATCCTTAGAATGCGCAAAATCTAGTAGTTTTTTACCCATTTTTTTATGCTAACTTTTATAATAGCTACTTATGTATTTTTGACCACGTTTGATAGTCTATTATTAGATGGTATGGACCAAATTATTTGACTACAACTATTAATTAAAATTATTGGGAAACGAATGGCTGTATCTACATGAATTTAGGTGTCAAGTAAAATTTAATATAACATATAATAAAAAAAATATATATTGCAACTTAAAAAAAAATTGCAATTTAACAAAAAAACTAATTGCAAACATAACTTTTCAAAATATATTGACTTAAATCTTCACGGTTTTAAATTTTTCTACTAAGTACTTAGTTATATTATTTCTAGATATTATGTAAAAGTAATTTAACCTATTTTATGTTATATCGTATAATATATAGTTTTTCTTATATACTAACTAATATTATTTTATGCTTATTCACTATTAAAAGATTGTATAAATTTTCCACATATTTTTACTATCCTGACTAGTTTAGTTTCGTTTAACTTACTTAAGTTTCTTAGTCTCTGTGACCATGTTGGACGTGCGCCTACGAAACTAGTCTGGATAATAAAAAATTGTGGAAAAGTTATACAATCTTTTATTTGAACTTTATTTTCAAATAAGCTCCACCAAGAAATGCATGTTCATCTAGTAAATTTTATTATTCACTATTAACCAAATCTTTACTAACCATTAAGTTTTACATATTATGCATTTTAAACTTTATAACATACTTATTTATAAACACATTTGCTGACATTGTTTACATAATTTTTCTTATTGCTTTCTTAATCATCATCGAAAATTATCAATTACAATTTTTAACACGAACTTATAAAACTTGTGCATTATTTTGCTTAGAATTATAACAGTTACAGATTAATCAGTATAAAATGATTTTGCTTGTAATTTCTCCCTGTCACAAATTGGACAGTGTTGGTTGACTGTAAGAAATTGCTTTAGTCAATAAGTCAGGTCATATTATTACAGTAGAGCAAAAATTCACTGGACGAAAAAAAAAATTATTGCCATAGGTACTTAAAATTCGTTTACCTGTTTAACTTTTAAATGACTTTCATACAAGAAATATAAAATTCTAGATGAATTTAGAAAATTTGTGATAACACAATAATTTTTTGTTTAATGAGATGATATATTTTGATATTCAGTAGATTTTGTTGGATACAAATTCAAGATTTGTTATTTTGAAATTTTTACTATTTCAGTATTCATTGTGATCAGTTTTGACCTTACATACTTAATAAACTTTCTAGTGTTCATTTATTAACATTTTTCTAACATGTGGTTGGTAGACTAGCGGTTACAACGCCGGCTTTCGTACTGTTTGGTGCGGACGTCGTGGTTCGATCCCAGGTGCCGACCGTCTTCCTCTTTCACGACACAAGCTTTAAGTAGCTTACTGTGAAAGAGTCAAGGAGTGTATTTGTTTTCACTTTGAGTGAGGACAGATTCATTTTATAAAAAAAAATGTTAACAAAAATGATAAGGTTGAATATTGAAAAGATTAAGTCTTTTTGTTTATTACATTTACAAAAAATTTCAACAGCCATACTAATCGAACGCTATTCATCGAATAAGCGTGGAATAAGTGAATCTCCCTCATTGAAATGTCAATTTCTTATACCTAGTTTTTACATTCTATTTTGGACGCTGTCGTGGAAGATTTGCTTATGCTGCGCTTATTCGATGAATAACATTCTATTAATATGGGTGCAAATATTTTACTTTTTTGCAAAGCACACTAATATATAAATTTCTCGGTGGCTATTTAGGGAGAAGTGGCAAGAGCAGCAGTATCAGGTAATCTAGATGCTCCTGAAGGAGGCTTTGACGCCATCATGCAAGCTATCGTGTGTCGTCAGGAGATCGGCTGGAGAGAGAAGGCACGTAGACTGTTGGTGTTCTCAACGGACGCTGGATTCCATTATGCCGGAGATGGTAAACTGGGCGGTATCGTCAAACCAAACGACGGTAAATGTCATTTGGACAGAGATGGTTCATACACACATTCTTCAACACAAGATTACCCGAGTATATCTCAATTGAATTTGAAGGTATGTATTTTCCAATGATTGCACAATCTTTAACACTTTCACTGCTATCTAAGGAATCAGTTCTATAAAAAAATGACAGAAAAATGAAGTGTTTGGTAGACTAGTTACAATGCCAGCTTTCGTGCGGAGGTCGTGGGTTCGATTCCAGGTGCCGACCCTCTTCCTCTTTCACGACACAAGCTTTAAGTAGCTTACTGTGAAAGAGTCAAAGAGTGTATTTTATGTACACGAGTGAGCACAGATTCATTGAAAAAAAAGAAATGTTGACAAAAGTCATGTTATGAAAAGATATTAAAAAAAAGTAAGGCATAAAAACATAGGTGTTTCAGAAGCCTCTAGTGTTAAAATCTAGGGCCCAACAACAGTGTCTTTCTCAAAATCACAAAAATGTATATTTTGAAGCGATCAGTGGAGATCCGTGTAGTATTGAACTCTCAAACGGAAAAGATAGTTAATAATTCTCTGTACCAGAATATTTATGCGTGACAGGATGAAATAAGAAATAATAAATTTCTACAGGTCAAAGAAAACGCTATCAACGTTATATTTGCTGTCACGTCTGAGCAGATATCAGTTTACCAACGACTCAAGGAACACATTGAGGGATCGTCTTCGGGAACATTATCCAATGATTCTAGCAACGTTGTTGACTTGGTCAAGGATCAGTATGATGTAAGTATTATCATTTTTCAGACAGTTTTATAACTATTTTCTTATGTCATCGGATCATGTAAGGTACCTAGATATTAATTTGTGCAGACTCATCAATCGTCATATTTGTAAATATATCATTATTTCATTAATTAATTTCTCTCAAGGTGTCGAATAGGTGTGTTTTTAGCTAAAAACACTTTTATTTTTATCATACCTATTTGAAATTAAAGGAAATACATTTTGTGAAATTTTTATACTTATTTTTAATTTCAGAAAATATCGTCATCAGTTGAAATGAAGGACAACTCTACAAGTGCCGTCAAAATAACATATTATTCATCGTGCTTGGGCAATGGAGCCCCTAAACAAACCAACAAATGCGACGGATTGAAGGTATGTTTTTGTCGAAATTACCTTGTTAATACGGGAGCAGAAGAACTAATCGTAAAGATATAATTTGAAATCTGAGAGAGTAACAATGTCTAGGTAGGGTTGCCATAGCAGTATATTTGATTTCGTGACATTTGAAAAAAATTCCCGGCTCTCTTAGAAGTATGTACTTATAGTAAAAAAGTAATAATGGTGAAATCAACACCACTTATATAAGAAGGCCTAAGCGCTGGCAGCCATTTTGCCTCTAACCTCATACCCGAGGCCCAGGCCGCCTCGCTGCCTCTTATTGTGCCACGTCTCCAGAGGCCTCTTGCAGAGTGACAATGCCTCTTCCCGGCTCCTGCCCTCCGCAAAAGGTCTCCTTAATCTTCTTTTTGAAAGATAGGTCCCAACAGAATTCCCATCTCTCGGTTGCAACAAATGCTTTTGATCATGTGAACTTATGTCCACTTTGACCACTGATGCGGAAGTACCTATTGTATCCATCACACCAGGTCGGCTCTACAAAGGTGCCATGTACATCCTCCATAGCCAGAACTAGGGAAATAAAAGTCCGCACCTACAGATTCCTGCATGTAGGGGTAAGGCAAAAAGTCACCCTGAGGTTGCTTGGTATCAGGGAGCCTCCGTTAGTCATACATCCCTCGGAACGGGTCGAATGACACCTTGGATTGGGGATTTTTGGGCAGAAAGGTTTACTCCTTCCGGAATGATAGGACTAGGTGAATATGGATGGGAGGGCTCATAGAAGGCAGGAGGATTGAATTCAGGTGTAGGAAATGCCCTGCATGTTGGACAGCAATGCAAGCCACCCCGTACTCTCTTCGGCTTGTTGACCCTAGCGTCAACAGGGACCGAATGTAACCACCGTTTCAGCCTGGGCCAACGTAACAGGGTCCACCACTTGTAGATGAGAGTCGAGTTGAAATGCAGTGGCTGAGAGGCATTAAATGCTCTTATATTGCGCGTAACATTTCCTTGGACCCCTAGGTGGTGATGGGTGAAATAGTGTATTAAAATGGAACAAATCTTTTAAATCCTGGATTTATGGCAACCCAAATTCGAAGGGAAATAGATAAGACGGGGAAACAAATAGGTACTGATTTTGATCCACTTATTAAATGAAATGATTATTTCAGGTTGGCGACACCGTAATGTTCTCAGCCGAAATAGTGGTCACATCCTGTCCTGCAGATCCCAGTGAATGGAATCAGATGTTCCAGATCTATCCGGTGGGCATCAATGAAAGCTTGGTTATCAACTTGGAAATGTTGTGTGATTGTCCCTGTGAAAGACCCGGACATCCCGTAAGTCACTTTTCTATTCTTTCTCTATCTAGTGGCGCCATTTTCTGGTAAACACAGGAACTAAAAGCGTTAATGACATCAGTCAGTGAGGCAGTGACAGAGACGTTTATATTATAAGATTTCACACAAGCGTCTTGCGGGGGTCTATATTGATTAAATAAAATAAAAAAATAAAAGATTTTTTATATTATTTCAGAGTTTTGAATTCCTCTCACCAAAATGCAGTGGTTTTGGAACCTACAAGTGTGGAATTTGTGAATGCGAGCCCCTTCACTTTGGTAAGAGCTGCGAATGCTCCGCCCAGGACACTCACACCAACATAGCCATGGGCGGGTCCAATGGCTGCAGGCCCGACAATGTGACCAACGTGGACTGCTCCGGAAGGGGTAACTGTGTTTGTGGACAGTGCGATTGCGAGAAAAGGGCAAATCACGAAGAGGTATGCTACTTTTTTTACATATCATCGGATTATGCATTAATCACAGTTTTTTTATGTTCAACTTTAATCTTCGCTGAACTTTGAAAATATAATTGTAGTAAAGTTAGTTAAAAATCATTCCACTGTCTGGAGTATATATGTAAAGTTTTTAATAAATTTCTAAAATAAAAAGTTCTTCGTAGTAAAGGAAACATGTTATAGTTAAATGTTTATAAATAAAATTAACTTTGCAGTATTACAATAGGTACCTATTGTAATACTGCAAAGTTAATTTTATTTATAAACATTTATAATGTCTAAGTATTACAAAGTTGAAAATAATGTGTTTGAAGAATGTTATAGTTGCTTTCTTGCTTCACCTCCGTGACTCGTAAATAAAAAATTTGACATTAAATTGTGATATTTTTGTTCGGAATGCTGTATCTAGTAGGTACATAGTACAAATAAATCGATGTTTTATTTATTTAATTTTAACTATCTTTGGTAAATTATAATATTTATATTGCATAATTGAATTAGTTGCAAGCCCGGGTTACGATGCTGACTTTCGTACTGGAGGTCGTGGGTTCGATCCCAGGTGCCGACCATCTTCCTCTTTCATGACACAAGCTTTAAGTAGCTTATTGTGAAAGTTTCAAAGAGTGTATTTGTGTTCGCTTTGAGTGAGCATAGATTCATTTAAAAAAAAAAGTGTCATACCAAAGATCCCACTATTATCCTACAATAATACAATGTTTTGAAGAAAAAAAAACACCTAACCCACATTAAATTACAGAAATTTTGAAATACAAAAATCATATATTGGTCTTGAGCAATGGTTTTGACCATAGAATTAATTATTTTTCATTCTTATAAATATTTTTTTTCTAGCGTATTTCCGGCAAGTACTGCGAATGTGACAACTTCTCGTGCGATCGTCACAACGGCCTTCTCTGCTCCGGAGAGGATCACGGAGAGTGCATATGTGGTACCTGCGTGTGCCAAGATGGATGGACATCGTCGGCGTGTGACTGCAAGGCTTCCAACGATACCTGCATCCCTCCAGGTGGCGGAGAAGTCTGCAGTGGCCATGGAAGATGCCATTGCGGCCAATGTATTTGTGACATCCAAGACGAGCAACATTATTCCGGAAGATATTGCGACAAGTGCCCTGTAAGTTATTATTTATGCAGCTTTTGCCAGTCACATTTGTTACAATTTTACAGGAAAGGATCAATACAAATAAGATAGAGAGTAGCACAGGGCCGATTTTCCTGCTTGTCAGATGTTTATGTCTAAGTTATTAATAAATGCTATCGCTCCATCGGTTAAGGTGAGGAAATCCTAGAAACTGCCTTGGTATGCTCTTCTATCACACTCGGTCACTATGTGATTTATGGTCTGTCTCTCGGCTCCACAGTCGCACCCAAGGAGATTCTGTCCAAGCACATTTGTGTGTGAAGTCCGTGCATCTGTCGTGTCCAATGCGGATTCTATTACTAAGAGCGGACTAGATTTTTCTTGGCTGGTCAAATCCATGTGGTGTTGTCGTTATGCACAGTAGGACAATCCGAGGGTTGTTTCGCAGAAAATTCGCTCCATTCAGCAGTCGATGATTCCATTACGTTGTAATTGTGGCCCTGGTGAGTATTGTTGGCTGTTCTGAGTGGAGGGTTTATTGATTAAGCCGATTACTATGAGCGAGGTAGTTGAGGTCTATATGCGGGCCATGCAGGGTTAGGGGGCGTCCATTAATCACGTGAGCCCAAAAGGGGGAGGGGGGGTCTGGATTAAAATCACGAAAGATCACGTAGGGGGAGGGGGGGTCTAGTGAGAAAATCTAGTGTATTTATTTTTCTGATGAATTTAAAAACACACAGTTGCAGTTTCAGAAATGTTTAAATTGACGAAAATTAAAATAAGAAGTTTCTTAATTCTTTGTACAAAAAAAGTACATGTGATTTTCGAGGGGAGGGTATTCTGAAATATCACCAAACATCACTAGGGGGGGGGGTCTAAAAAGTTACAAAAAAACATCATGTGATTAATGGACGTCCCCCACCTGTAAGTTATTATCATTACCTATGTAATGTGTTGCAATGCAATGGTTTGCTGGTTAAGATGATTGGGTGTGATGTCTCTCTCAGAAGAACTGCTTGTTCGTTGACTGTAATATAGGTATGTGGACTGAGGTTAAGCACTGAAACATGTCTGCTGGTTGATTGGTAGATTAATCCTCTACCAGAGTTTGATGGAAAAGAGAGTTAAATACCTGCAAGTAGCCGTTTTTATAGGCTCCAAATGTACAGTGTATCTATCTAAATTCTGAAATGCTGTACACATGTCGTAGATTTTGGCTAGGCACAGGTGTATAAAAGTAGGTTGCTAGTTAGTCGCGAGTGTGTAAGAAGGTTATATCATTCTGAACAACCTACATAATAATGCAGTTACGTAATGCTTATTTCCTTACATCATTGCATTACATAAAAACCGCAGACTTTACGTTTTATATGAATCATCACTATACCATGCAATTATAATTGTAGTAATGTGTAATGTTTCTTCAGAAACACTTAAGCCAATCAATATTCTCTTTATGATCCCACTTAGGGGCATAGGAGTACAATATGAGTTCTCCGCTGTGTTTGATCTTTTGCAACTTCGTGTATTATTCTGTTAACCGCACCAACTATCAAACAACTGACAGTTTCTGTCAAACGACAATTTAATTTCAAAATTAGAATTAAATTATATCTTAAAAATCACTAAAGGGTTACCTACTGAATATTTTATAATATGGATACAACTGTTGGAAAAGGCGCGAAGTCACGTAATGTAAGGTCATAATCCTTTAGGCGCAGTAAGCCTTGACAATAGTACCACACAGTTCAATGATATTATTATTATTATTATTATCAATGTTATCAGACAGGCAGCTATGCTGATATGTCTGATCTCGAAACAGTATTCACTTGATTAGTCTATCAAGTCCACACTTGAACACATTAACACTTGGTGCAACAACTAGTTCCGACGGCAAACCGTTCCATGCATCCACAACTCTGTTGGACAGGAAATGCTTCCAGGGATTCTGCCTGAAACTGTGTTTGTCTAGCTTCAAACTATGTCCTCTCAAGTTAGTGTTTTGGTTGGGGCAGAACATCAGCTTCAATTCAGGGCAGTCATAGTATTCATTTAATATTTTGAAGGTTTCTATGAGATCCCCTCTCTTTCTCCGTTCCTCAAGAGTAGTGAGGCCCAAGACATTCAGACGTTCCTCATATGTTAAGCATCTGAGGCCATTTCCCAGTTTGGTAAACCTTCTCTGCACCCTCTCCAGCATGCTTACATCTTTCTCAAAGTAAGGATTCCAAACTTGGTATCCATACTCTAAAACTGGTCTCACATAAGTTTTATATATTTTAATCAGCAGATCATGTGGTAAGTGGCTGAAGGTTTTTCTAATTAGATATGATAAGCTATTGGCCTTTTTAACAATTGATATCAAATGCTTCTCCCATTTCAGATCGCAAGAGATAGTGATGCCCAAGTCTTTTTGCTCATTCACTGGCTTTAAGTAGGCTCCATCGAGACTATATGTGACCCTCGGGTTTTTGGTGCCGATGTGTAAAACACTGCACTTGTCTATGTTCAGTTTAAGCATCCATTTCTGTGTCCAAGCAAATATGCTGTTTAGATCCTCCTGCAGCTGTACATGATCTCTTAGTGGGTCACCAAACAATTTTGTGTCGTCCGCAAACAGTTTTACAGGAGAATTAAGAGTCAGTGGCAAGTCCACAATATATAATATGAAGAGGACGGGTCCGAGAACTGATCCCTGGGGGACAGAACTCAATACTGGCTTAGTGTTCGACAGGTCAGTCCCAACCCTCACCTGGAAATATCTGTCAGTGAGAAAACCCTCGATCCATTTGTGTAGTTTGCCTCGAATTCCTAGATGTTCTAATTTGAGAAGCAATCGTCGTATCGGGACAGTATCAAATGCCTTTTGGAAATCCAGATATATAACATCCGTGGGTATTTGGCTGTCGAACTTGGAAGACCAGTAGTTCAAACAGAGCAGCAGATTGGTCACAACCGACCTCCCAGGCACAAATCCATGCTGCTCTGGCCCGACAATACCATTACTGAGCAAGAAGTTACGCAGCTGCTTCACAATTATTTTCTCCATGCACTTACACAGTATACAAGTCAGACTTATGGGTCGGTAGTTTCCTGCGTCAACTCTGTTTCCCTTTTTATAAATAGGAGTAATTAGGGCTTTTTTCCAGTCTTTAGGTAGACACCCTTTATCAAAGGAATCCCTCATCAACTGTGTTACAAGTGGACACAGAGAAGTTGCACATCTTTTCAAGACAATAGCCGGTATATTATCGGGACCCATAGCTGTGTGGTCATTTAGATTTAGAATGGTGTTCTTTACCTCTTCCTCTGAGAAGTGAATGTCACACAGGGAATTTCCCACTCTAGGTATCTCCTCTATATGTGGCAGTGGGCCATCCGGTTCCCTAGTAAATGCTTTCCCAAACTCGTCTGCAAATATATTGGAGATCGTCTTCTGATCGGTGATATTGTTTCCCTTGCTGTCCATGATCATCGGTGGCAAAGACACATTTGAAGAGAGCTGTCCACCGACATACCCGTAGAATGCTTTGTTCCCAGTATTAACAATATTTTCCTCAAACCGTTTTCTATTGTTCCTTACAAAGTCTGTCAGTTTATTATTGTGATGTTTATATGTGTTGTAGTCGGCCAATAACCCAGTCCTCCTATAATTATCCCATAGTTTCCTCTTTTCTTTTATAAGTGTGAGTGTTTCTTGGTTTATCCATGGTTTTTTAGAGTTAATCTTAGCGCCCTTTCTGACAAGAGGAGTATGTTTATCTACGACACACATAATATCAGACTTAAGCTGGTTCCAAGAATCGTTAACACTCTCAAATTTTTGATAACTTAGTCTGTGGGTTACAATTTCCTGGTTGACAGTTTCATAGTCTGTTAAATTATAGTTTTTTCTAGGAGTATAGTTAGTAGATCCTTGGTATGTTTTGAGGTAAACCTGCAGAGAAGCAATCAGCGTTAAGTGATCACTCTTACCAATACACGGCTCATAAAGTATCTCATTTATCAAATTTTCTTCATTTGTCAAAATAAGATCCAGAGTGGCAGGTGTCTGATCATTTCTGTATCGGGTGGGTTGATCCACTAGTTGATTTAGATTTGTGTCTGTGTACATATCCAGGAATAAACTAGATGAGGAATGAAATCGGTGTAAGTGACCTAATGGCCACTCTATTTCTGGAAGGTTGAAGTCTCCCAAGATCACCAAAGTCTCTGTGGTATCAGTAAACGATCTAATATTATTGTATAGTGCATTATCGTCATTGATGTTTGATGTTGGTGGCCTGTACACACCACCGACAGTAAAAACAAGATTTGCCAGCGTAATTTCCACCCACAAACATTCAGTAAATCCAAAATTGTTCTGCTGTTTGATACATGCTTTAACAGGTATATTATTGAACTTCTCGGCTACATATACTGCAACTCCACCCCCTCGCTTACTGTCTAGGCGGTCACATCTAAATAGGTTATATCCAATCATATTAATGAGTGTATCAGGAATTTCCCTTCTCAGCCATGTTTCAGAGACAACAACTACAAGCGGGTTGTGTCTGTTCAATTCCAAAAGTAACAAATCAAATTTAGCCGTTAGAGATGCCAGGTTTGTATATAGCAAGGGTAGAGTAACAAGTTGGTTATTAGCTAGTTTTTTATCAACTTAGTGATCCGAGGACAGCCTTTGTAATATTTAATAGTAATATCTGTCTCTCCCAACTCTGTACGCCTCTTCAACTCCTCCCTAAGGTTCATCAGATGTTCTCTTTGTTTAGGTGTCAAGTCACTCTGTATGTTCCCAGGTTTTTTATATTTTTTCTTATTTTTGAGAACTTCAATAGCCTTATCTTTGGAGGGTAAGACAACTTTTAATGGTCGCGGTTTTTTGTTTTCATTATTTGGCTTCCCAATGCGGAAAACCAAAATATTTTGAATTGGTACCTCCACAATACTATCAATTATTTTGCTTGCCTCGCTCTTGTCGTGTGCTATTCTCTGACTAGTGTCCTTATTATCTGTCTCAGGAACATCGTAAATAATTATATTGTTTGCCCTTCTTTCCCTGTCTGCTAACTCTTCATAGATATTCTCAGGGCTGGACAAGGTGGGGGTGGGGCCTAGTTTCAAATTCTTATGTCAATTTTTCCCAATGATAGTTATTCATTTTTTTCTCAGACATGTCCTGGCCGTTGTGCGGAGTTCAAAGATTGTGTCCAGTGTCAGATGTACCAGAAAGGAAAGTTGACGGAAGAAGAATGCGCGTCCAACTGCACATTCACTCCCATTGGAGTACCCAATATCGAAGGTAACCTACATCTTCTTAAAATTTTAATTTTTACTCAAAGCTAAGAAATCAAAGTATTAGTATGTTTTTTTTTTCATTTGAGAATGTGTTTGGGATAATTTTTCCATGTTTTGCTTAAAATTAAGTTATGCTGCATTATTTGGATTAAGTCAATAAAACAATAATTTTACTTTGATAAAACGAGCGTAACTCAAACCGAATCTATCGGTAAGATATTGTATTCTGCTTTAAAAAAGAAAATGGCTGACCACCAGTGTTTAATTATAGAAAGAAAGTTATATATTGCACTCACTTCCTAGTGGTGCTATTTGTCAGTGTTCATTTAAAAAAAAAACTAAGCAATTCCCATTTGGCAGTCATATTACTTCATGGGTTAAAAGTAATATTCTCTTTGAATTAGTGACCTTGTTGAAACACAAATATAAAAAATTTCTAGCATACCGTATTAGCCAAACATAACACAATAATTTCCAACTATTGAAATAATTAATGTAACCTGTGTTATAACTAATTAAATTTTCTTTGTAATCTTTTGCGAATATTTCTAAATATCTTTTTGAAAATTTCGGAGTCCTTTCAAATTTAGGATCTCGTTATATTCTGGCTAATACTGCTTATTATCATAGGCATAGAAATTTCTGTAGAGATCATAATTATTTATTTATTTACAGCAGAATGCCTTGAACAGTAAATGAAACATCATAATATACTTTAATAAAACTTACAACACTATACAACAATATAAGATAACAGTATATGTATAATAAGTACACAAAACAATATATTACATTAAACAACCGAAACAGATTTTTATTTCTTACAACAATGTTGGTTTGCCTTCAGGCAACACTCTCAGTCATGCGGACTTTTGACGTGTTCTGACATTGAAACGTCAGATTATGCTAGATTGTGAGTTGATAAAATTAAGTTCTGTTTAAAATGAAATTATTAATTTTTGTTATAGTCAACGAAGAACGAGATGAAAATCTGTGCGCTTATTACGACGAAGACGACTGCCGTTTCACATATGTCTATTCCTACGACGAGAATGAAAAGGTCGTGATCCGTGCTCTCCAAGAGACTGAGTGCCCTCCGAAGGTAGACGTTTGTTTTCAATCATCGTCAATGATGACTTGCGCCTTGTTTAGTTGTTATAATATTTTGTTTTGTTAACTTTGCAGGTGTTCATACTTGGAATTGTTTTGGGCGTAATAGCAGCCATTGTTTTGATCGGCATGGCCATGTTGATGTTGTGGAAAATATTCACGTCCATTCACGACAGACGAGAGTTTGCCCGTTTCGAAAAAGAAAGGATGATGGCTAAATGGGATACGGTAAAAGATTTTTTTTTTAATATAAAATCAATAATTTTATATTAAATCAAATATTAGTGTTTTGAAATTTGAACCTTGTTAGTCTTGTAAAACGTTGCTATTGTATTACCGGCGCCGCAACAAAGGTATTTAGTGACTTACCAGTAATAATTGTGATTTGAGGCATACAGTTATAATATGTGCGTTAGGCAACGTTTAGAGAATGGGAAGAGGGGTAACAAAGAGCGTTACAATTAGAGATGAAACGGATAGCAATTTTGCCGGCTACCGGATATTCGGCTAACTAAGCAGCCGAATACCGGATAACCGGCCGCCGGATATCCGGCGTATGTTTCTGGTTAGTTTGTGCATCAATATGGGATTATTGGGAACATTGTCGAAAAAACCATCAACCGCATTAGTTAGTTTGGATTAGTGTGGTGTAATAATATTTTTTCCTATGATTAGAGCGCTTAGATTTTTAACATTTACCCTCGGAACCAAGGTTGTAGCCAGGATAGCATTAGTGCAGAGGTTCCCAATCTGTTTAGGTTTACGGCTCCCTTAATATTCAATCCAACCTAAACTCCCTTTATGCTCTACTTAGGAGCACACAAAGGCAAAAAGACCTCTCCATTGCGCTAAATCTCGCGCATTGTTTATGACCTCCTCACACACCATGTCCAGATTCATCAGCTCTGCTTCGAAGGAGCGGAACACGCGGAACTCGTCTTCGGGACCCTGATGGGAGGGAGAACAGCGCTCCCCTTAAAATATGAGTGTTTTTTTTTTCAAAATTAATTAAATTCACTGAATACTGAAGAAGTCTTTAGTAGAGCCCGGGCATTACAGTGGGTACAACGCATGAATTACGCTTACGTAGGCGGCATACCTATACCAAATAATTGGACTGACTCCGTTGCCGGAACGTTATTGTTCCAAAAATCGCGGATCTGCATATTTCAGCAGAATGATATGTGACGAAACATTATTTCATTAAACTTTCCTTATTTACGGGGAAAAGTAAAGCCGCTTGCTACCTCTATATATTCATTCTCCATAATTTACCCTTATTGCAGTATGTTTGCTAATCAATTTTCTAAGTTGGAGACATTTTTCTTGTGATTTCAAGGTGTATTTGTTATCCAAAAATATCTTTTTTTTACTATCCGGTATCCGGCCGGATAGGTGCTAGTTATCCGGTATTCGGCCGGATAGCATTTAGGCGCCGGATAGGCTGGATACCGGATAGTTGCCGGATATCCGTTGCATCTCTAGTTACAATGCATCTCGGGGGGGGTCAATAATGTTGAAAAAATGCGTGACGTAATACTTGAACGGTCCCTATGACCATCCTTTACTGCTTTTTCAAAGGCTGGCTTAGTGTGATCTCTTTATGTTGATCTTCAATATGTGGAAGAATCCCATGCCCCTTGCAAAAAATTTTTGTATTTTTTTATGTAGGTACTTACCTAATAAAATATTTTTGTAAAAGAAATTATAAATTGTTGAACGTGCATTTTATTTTTGTAGGCACATAATGACCATTATTCTGAAATGAAAAACAGACGATTGAGTTGTGTCCGTATCCAATTTTTATTAAGATTGTTGACATTTCTGTATTCTGAAAATGTTTTGTACATTACATACATACATACATACTCCCTTTAAGGCCCCCCCACACACTGCAAGCCAGCCCGGAGGAGACAAATCCGCAACGAACCCGACCCGCACGAAACTAACCCCCCAGTTCGATCGAAGCAATCAAACCAGAAAGCCAGTCCCACACAAATCAAGCCCGCCGCGGATCCCCCCCAAACCAATTCGCAATGCGAGGGGCCTAAACCCCACTTAGGGGCATAGGGAGGCATCAAGAGCTCTCCATTGCGCTCGAAGGCGTCCGTGGCTCATTGTGCCTTTTCTGACAGATTGAAGTTTAAGGACGTGAGGTGGTCAACCTCAAGATCCCGATCTGATTTTTCGATTTCCTGCCTCTTACAGGATGCTCGAAAAACCAGCAAAAAGAGCAGAGGTGCTATTCTTAGCCGGCAACCTCACGGTGTACATTAGATGCGTAAAAATGTTTTTGTGGAATATAATTTAATTCTAGATAAACATATCATGAGAAAACGATTTCGGTTTGTCAAATTTTCTTATAGTCTGAATAAATTTTTTCGTTATTATGTATAACAGTAGTGGCCAACACCATTGCCAAAAAATTTATAGTCTGAAAGTTTGGCTATCCCTGGTGTATGATATTTAAAGACAATAATTGTCATCGGTATATGAGATAACTGAGAATTTCTTTACTTTGATAATATTCTTTATTACCCGATTTGATCTAATCAAGTGAATCCCAAACGATAAATTAAATTTTTCTGTTTTTGTTTTTACAGGGTGAAAATCCAATTTACAAGCAAGCTACGTCTACATTCAAGAATCCCACATACGCTGGAAAATAGGAACACAAATTCGACAAACACGTTTGAAATATTTTCACTGAAAGAGTATTTAACACAAGTGCATTTAACCTCGGGGTGCTATGTAAAATGACGATGGTTTTGTTTGGTACCATTGGATCAATAATATATTAATTATTTTTTAACATGTTTAGTTAATACTCTACGAATCTCGAATATCTTGTTCTCGAATACATGTGAATTTTTCACACACCCTGTCTATCAAAACCCATGTGTTCATTTTCTTACCATTCATTTTTTTTTTCTATTTTATTGTTTTGTACAAATTAAATCAAACATTTTTTTTACTTTTAGAAACTAACACGTTAGATATGTACACTCGCTTTCTTTTCATAAATGTGGAATGAAAAACTTTTAGGTATAATTTTACAACTTTCATTAGTCAAACGATTTTTTTGTTCAAATTTTAAATTCTTTTAAGAGTACTGAGCTGGGTAAAATTTCTTCTTTCAATAGAAAATTGTCGAATCATTTGCCATTTTCTATTAGATAAGTTTTGAATGCAAAAAATTTAGACAGCTTCATCATTTTTAGTATTGCCGTATTTATTATGTAGATGTTATTTTATATTCTGAATGTTATTAATATCTTGATTTATAGAAAATTTAGGAATGAATTGTAATTATTATCTTATTTAATTTAAACAAAATTTGCCAGTTGTATAAAAAATAAAAGAATTTTTTTCTAATAATAAAATGTGAGCAAACAATTATTAATCTATGCTTTTTTGTATGAATGCGTACATACCAAATAATTCTATTTTTATTTTTTAACATTATTTTAAATATTTTCTAATTGAGTGATTGATGATAATATTATATTGTTTAATAAATTGTGTCATATAGGCAGCTTTACTTATTATATAATTATATTTTATTTTTATTTAAACCAAATTCGCTTGTCATAATGTTTTTAACATCAGTTGGAGCAAAAATTTTATTCGATACGTTTTGCATTTAAAATATTTATGCAGGATTTAAATCCTGTTCAGACTATATTCTTTTATCTTTCACTGACTAAAGGAAAATACTTAATTTATAATATGTATGGATTAATATTGTAGTAAATATTTATTTTGTTTATCTTGGTGTATTTATCAATTTATGCACGCACTAAATATTTTCTTGGTCGTTCGGTATTTTTTCTTATGTATTATTGTAAGATTTACATAGAATAAAAAGTTTATATTTGAATAATAGAGTATAGTCGTTGTATATTTTAAACGACACATGTGCAATTTTTTTTTTTAATTGAATGAAGTATAATACCATTAGAAAGAGAAAATGAAACTGAATCAAATGGTATACTTCAGTATTAAAAAAAAATTACATGTATCGTTTTAAATAGGCAACCACGGTATACAGAAAAATGGTAGATAGATTTTTAGACTGTCTTAGCGAAAAATCTCATTTATCGAATTAATTATTTTAAGGTAATCATATTATAATTTATTACTAATTATTATTGTATACTAATAAAAAAATATTTGTTATTTCGTACGTGTCACTTAGTTTTATTATTTTGTATAGCGCGTAGAAATAACCAATGTCGATCGTACAACTTTCATTTTGCACTTAATTTAATAATCAAAATTTGCACTTAAATCGACCCATTAACGTTCTTCAATAATGCTGTTTTCCTAGGAATACGGTACTACTATAAATAGCGGTGAATTTGTCAGTATAATAACATTGTCAATATTGTTACCGTAGTAACAAAAAACATTGTCATATATATTCGAAGTGTGCCGTCTTGTCAGATGACAGACTGTTTCCCAGGAACCCAGTGCATAATGTATTGTACTGCTGTAATTTTTTTCTGAAGATATTTGTTTTATAAATAAACTTAAAAAATAGTAAGATAAATCAATAAAAATGTCGTAATCAAAGCCAAAGTTGCTCTTAAAAGGGTCTTCAGCACATGAATTTCAATTTTTTTTTCATTTTCGGAATGTTTTTTAACTTTTTGATATAACAAGAGTTATTTTGTTATATAACAACTCAAGTCATCAAAATTTATATATTTGTATCGTAAACTGTTTAGATTTTTACGGTAGTGTATATAGTTGTGTCTTTTTTGTAATAATTAGTGAGACGTTTGTGCTTAATTTGATTGTAAGGATTCGTAATTCAAAAATATTTATGAACTTAGATTTTTGTAGAGGTTTTTTTTATTATTATTTCAATAACGGACTGTGAAAAAAAAACCCTTCTCGATTACTATTCAAAAATCTCTCGGGTTCATCAATATTTTTGAGAGTGTGTGTTTGCGAGTTGTGCCTTTAAAATTAAATTAATTGCCTTACTGTATTGTGCCATTATAAAAATAAAAAGTTAATTAATCATTAACATTTTACTATCTCATAGAACTTAATAACTTTAGTTTTTTTTAAGACAATCATGGTAATATTGATTTTGATATTATACATGAAAATAATATATTTATTTCTTTTACATATTTGATACATTTAAAAAAAAAAAACAGTTATTAACAGTGTAGTTGTTATAAAAAATACAGGGTGTCAAGTAAAATTGATATGGTATATAGAGATTGTTTGAAACATCTTGTAGGTATTAAGAATTTATATACATGGCGTGTTCCCTTTTTTTACGTAATTTTTATGAGAAAACCCATAATTTTACCTGACCCCATGTCAAATCTTTTAAAAACTTTTTCAAACAGTATACAACCCAGTTTTTCTGATATGCTATCTAACACCCTGTGTAATCCTACAGTTTTGTAATGAGTGTCCAATAATAATTACTGGTCTTGCAGTAACTTGGTTAGGAGTTTTTCAAGTATAAATACGTAATGCAATTTTTAAACATTATAACACAATTATTCAGTGATATCTTTGATTTTGTTTTAATCGTGTTAAATACCTACTTAAATTTTTACTTTTCTAAATATCTCCTTTTTTCAATATTGGCAATCCATCCCCTCTGGGTTGATTTATGCCTTGTGAAATTTCCATAGACCTACTATATCTATGGACTGCTAACGTGAACTGTCAAAGGAACAACTCGTGTTATCAACATGCATAGATTTACATATATACATAACTGGATATACTACTCTCTTTGTATTGAGAATTTTTACCCGGTCCGCGTCTGCCATTTGTTAAAGTGGAAGAAATACGATGGTGCAGTTCTAGCGGCATGTTGTTGTCTTTTATCTATGGTTGTTGTACATACGAGTAATGTACTTTTTACCAGTTTCAAATGGCGGCGGAAGACCGCCTTATTAACTCGAGTAGTCCATCCAGTTATGTATATGTAAATCTATGTCAAGATGCAAGGATTTTTCCATACTAATGAGGCAAAGAGACATTGGAGAACTGTAAAAATGTAGTAACTGGTACACGGTTGAAGCCTTTCAACCTAAATTCTGTTGGATTTTGGTAGGGAAAAACGTTTTAATGTTACATTATTGATGTAATTATCATTAAATTGTCATTTTTCCTCTTCGACATGTTGATAACACAGGGAACTCAGGCTAGCAATCCATAGAATATAAGATCAGTGGAAATTTCATATTTTTAATAGTTACATAATACTTGAAGGGCCCTGTAGGTATATTTTTCGAACCTTGTCTTCCTAGTCCCGCCAATTCTTATTTTATTTACTGAATCATTTAACAATCTCATAATATTATATTTTTCATTTAAATAAAAAACATGTAAATCATTACTAAATAAATCGAATTTATAGTTTAATTGGTGTTTTTTTTTAATTTCAACCTGAATTGTTTTTATTGGTCTGCGTGCTGGGGGGCGTTCAAGTATTACGTAACGCAATTTGGGGGAGGGGGGGGTCTTGCAAAACGTTACTGTGCGTTACAAGGGCGGGAGTCCCTCAAATGTATTGTATAATTTTTATTTCGCTCTCCCAAGTTAGCAAACCTTTTCTTTTATTTTTTTTTACGGGGAATCCCTCGACTGTATTATACTTGCGTTATTTTTATTTTCGTTGTCAGTATTCGTTAGTGCTTTAAACACGCAGTACGCATAAACACAAATTGCTTGTAGTGAGTGTTGTTAATGTGAGTTTGTAGATACTATAATGTCCTCAAAAGCGGGGGATTTACATCATCAACTGTTCTTTGCTATGCCAAAAAAATACAAACGAAATTTGGAAAACAGCAAAAGAAAAAATAAAGAAAAGTTTATGGAACATAATATAAAAGTATTATTCGAGAGTTCAGTAAAAAAATAGTCTCTTGGGTGTTACGTAAAATTTAGGGGGGGGTACAGAAAAATGTTACGGCACGTTACATGGGGGGGAGGGAGGGTATAATATCTTAAAAAATTGCGTTACGTAATACATGAACGCTCCCCTGCTCGTTTCTCGGAAAGTTTATCCAACACATTCTATAATGAAAACTGTGAAGTCATCATTCAAATGCTGCTGTTTGGTTCCTCTATGCATCACAATACCGTCAGTGTGACACTGTGGAAAGACGGGTGGAAAATAAAACAAACATGGGGGGCTCTAAGGCTCTTTGTTAGAAAAAAATATACAATAGAAATAAAACAAGTTAATGGTTAAATAATAATATGAATATTTTTTTTATTTACCCATCACGCCGTTCCCGGAGGGGGTAGGCAGAGTACGGACTTCCATTCTTTCCTTTCCAAACAAACCTCTTTCGCTTCTTCCAAACGCATAACATTCCGCACACATGCTCTTCTATGATCGGACCATGTCCTTCGAGGTTGGCCTCGTCTGCGTGCACCCATTCTTTCAGAATTATATATCCTTTTAGTCATTCTCTCTTCATACCCAAACCACCTTAATTTATTCACTTTCATTCTAGTCTAACATTCACTCCACATTCCCTTCTAATATTATCATTCCTCACCTTCTCAATCAGCCTCTTTCCGCATATCCTACGCAGTGATCTCATTTCCACAGTTTTTATTCAGACTTCCAGATTTTTCGTCCATGTCCATGTTTCACTCCCATACAACATGGATGGAATCAGGATTGCATTGTGCATCAACTGTTTGGATTTAAGAGATAGCTTATTATTTCTCGTTAGAGGTCTAAGTGGACTGCCAACCCTTCTACCAGCCAGTTTCCTTCTTTCAATCTCCTTTTCACCCATTCCATCTCTTTTATAGAAAATAAGAAATAGACTACCTAAAAAGACATAATCATCCACTTGTTCCAAGTTCACATCATTCACTTTCACACAATTGCGTTCTTAAATCTTCTCTTTCAAAAACAAGCACCTTTGTCTTATTGACATTCATCTTAAGACCATTCATTTCACAATTTTGATAAATATGCGTCACAAGTTCTTGCAAATCACGTTCGCTTTCAGCCATCAATACTAGGTCACCTGCATACATCTAAATTTATACTTAATATGAAAATAAACTATCATTATATATTTTAACATTTTTCTATACTTTCTAGTCATAATAGACTAGTTCTAGAATACATACAATAATTATTCATATCTATATCACATTTGCTTTTAAGTTTTCAGAAATAATATTTATATTTTTAATGATTTTACCAATAAATAATAATCAACAAAAATAGGAATAATAAATATGTATTTTTAGTACATTTCAGAATATAAATAAATACTATCAATCATAAAAAAATAAAGGTTTATGAGAGTGCACAGGGTTTTGATAAATAAAATAAATAAATAACAAATTATGTTGTGACTTACCCGGTTTAATTTAAAAGGTTATCATAATACACTAAACATTAAATACAATATTTTCTAATTTAAAGACAACTAACTGTCTCAAACAATAAAATCAACGAATTGAATGTGTATTCTTGGTGGAATTATTTAAATACGGTAATTTAAATAAAACAATTTATTTGTTATTCCACAAATTTTATAACTGTTTCTAAGTCACCTGTGACCATACAGGACCTGTGCCTGCGAAACTAGTCAGGTTAATAAATTTGTGGAATAACAAATAAATTGTTTTGTCTATAATATAAAAGAAAGTCGGGTTAGTGCGAACACTCATAACTTAAGATCGGCTGAACAGATTCTACCGATATTTTATTTATTGGAATCTTCTCCGCTCCAGATAACATAAAAACTATTAAAAAGTGAAAAACTGCATAAGAAACAATATAAAATATAATATTAAAGTTAGTATGGAACAACGCCATCTATGAAAAATTCTATAACAACATTATTGTTTACCTGATTAGCATTGACATTAAAAAAATTACCATTCAAACATATTTTTTGTATAAAATACAAATGAATATTCGATATTAATATTCATAGTATAAGAACTTACAGGACGACTGTCGAGAAAGCTAGTTTAAAGTTTAACATATAAATATAACTTATTTTGATTAGGGATAAAAGACTTTGAATCATGAAAATAAATCCTGAATTGGCAAAGTTTTCCTACAATGTTACCTCTCTTATCGTAATCAAAGTGGGTTTTATGTGGATTTCATCCAACATTAATATAACTGTTTGATCTGAAGATTGTATCAGGACAAAAATCTTTATCTGAAATGTGTTCCTGAACTCCCTAAAAAAATAACGTAATTTTGGAGAGAAATGGTATACAGAATGCCAAAGAAAATTAAAAAATGTGGCGAGTATCTATAACCTTTTTCACAAATGAAAAGAAGTTTTATTCTTCAAATCCTTGCAATGTAGATGAATAAATGAATTTCTAACTATTTTCCGTAGCTTTTTCAATGTTTAGAACATAAATAATGGAAAGCATCTAAAATATTGAATAAAACTTCACCTTTATTAATACTATCACAAGGTATCCTGTATTTTCCAATACCCTTTAATTGCACACCATTTCTGTAAGCTTTTACTATAAGATTTTTGTCAACGACAACGGAATATTTTATCTCAGGGGCACCATCAGTACTTAAATTTAAAAACAGAACACAAGAACTTTTCTTAACTACTGTCCACACATCAGAAGGAATATTTCTATCTAACCACTTCATTAATTCACTATAATTATAAAAACTATTGTCCCTATCGTATTGTTCTTTTGCTTCTAAATTATACTTTAAAGCTGTGGCGAGTTGTTTATATTCCAAACGGGTCTTTTTTTCTTCTTCTGTCTCTCTTGGTGTTTCTGCTTTAGACATGTAAGATGGCCAATTAGGAAAAATTGAAGGTACTGCATTAGGTTTCAGTCTGGGAAGAGAAAATTTCATATAAATAAACTTATTATTTAGGTCGTCCCATTTTGTCTCTTCATATAGGAAATCATTATGGTGGAAGTGATTCCCACAAACCTGTAAAAAAAAAACATTTTGAATTCATTTAACACAAATAATCAATTACTTTTTAATTAAATAAGTACAATATTTGCAGTCATTTTTCAAGTTTCAATTATTTTTGAAACGTGCTAAGAAGCTTAAAAAAAAACATTATATCGTTAAGTTACCTTTGTATTGCTTGTTGGGATGAAGTCTGGACGAGGAATTGCACGCAACCATTTTTGTAACAAATTTTGGTCTCTTGGAAAAGAAAACACGCGAACTTTATTGCCGTTTGTATAATTTCCACGGCAACGTGGGACGCTACATTTATTAACCATTTTAAATTGAAAAAAGAATGCAATAAAACAAGGAGATAATAATAATATAATCAAAGAATCCAAGAAAACTCCATCAATATTAGTAAACAATCAACACTTTCACTTCAATATGGCCTTCGAGGCGTAACGTCACAGAAAAAATGGTGGCAAGTCATAGAGTATAATAATACTACTTAAAATAGAGTGGCAACTCGAGGGTTTTTTGTAGACTGGGAATACTTACGATTACAACGCCATATTTTGTTCTTCGTACTAAAATTACGCGTAGGTATGTATGCGCGCTTTCAAATCTTATACCCCTCAATATGATATTCAATTTTATCCTTAACTTACGAATATAAATAATTTCAAAAATGACCTACTGATGTATTTCATCAGCAAATATATTTTTATTTTAACGTAACATTTTAAAATTGTTTTTAGAAATAAACGCAACAACTTCTCAGCAACTCAATCAAAACATTCTTAGCAACACAATCAACAACTTCTTAGCAACCTAATCAACAGTTTCTTAGTAACAATCAACAACTTCTTAGCAACTCAATAACAGCTGTCTTGCGGCTGCGCGCCTGTAGTTCCAATAATTTCTGAAAAAAAGTTCTGGCTCAAGGACCATGAAATGTCAAAAGTATCTGTCAAATATATTCTCTATGGAATGTATGGAAGTTTCACCGTGTGGCAAGTTTTTTTGCATATCCACAAAGGGGAAGCCTTGGCCATGCGGAAGCATAGAAGAAATAAAGGGGTAAGCGGCAAGTTCCGAGGCTTTATTTATATGGGGTTTTGATTATAGCATTCATTCACGCCTTTCTGGAAACTGTTGAATAAAACACATTTGCAAGACGTTGGGCGTCTTCGTAAGAACGGTTAAACTAAAAATTACAAAGGGTCTTCTAAAGCCTGTGAATAATATTTGCTAAATGCAGATGTGACCAACGTCCTAATAGCTACTCTAAAGCCTGTGAATAATATTTGCTAAATGCAGATGCAATGCAGATGTGGCCGACGTGCTAATAGCTACAGGAAAATCATGGAAAAATCTATAAAAAATGTTTCATACTCTATTCTTCGAAAAATAAAATAGAGAAGCTAGAGAAGTGATCAATGGGTAAGAACACGTAGAAAGCCGATTCCGATCCGCGCCGACCGGCGTAAAGAATGTTACTATGCATTTGAATGGGGATACCCACAGAGAAAGCAGGAACCCGCTTTCCGGCATGCCCATTTAAATGCATTGAAACCATAGACAACAATCTATGAGCCGGTCCGCGCGGGTCGGAATCCGCTTTCTACGTGTTCTTAGGGTAAGAACACGTAGAAAGCCGAATCCGACCCGAGCCGACCGGCTCAAAGATTGTTGTCTATGGTTTCAATGCATTTAAATGGGCATGCCGGAAAGCGGGTTCCTGCTTTTTCTGTGCGTATCCCCATTCAAATGCCAACACCACCTATATAAGAAGGCCTTAGTGCTGCGTCACATCGTGAGGCCCAACATTCACTCACCTATATCTGTATGTACTTACCTGTGCACTGTGATATCTGTCTACACGCCGGCAGCCGTGACGCGGGAGGCCAAAAATGGCCGCCTGCACTAAGGCCTTCTTATATAGGTGGTGTTGTTCAAATGCATAGAAACATTATTTGCGCCGGTCGGCGCGGGTCAGATTCGGCTTTCTACGTGTTCTTATCCTTAGCCTATGCAATGAATTTTTTGTTTCTGTGGTCTGTCTAGTGCACAGAACACATATACTCTCTAACGAGAGGTCTAGTATATATTATATTATCAGTTTACAGTATATATTATATTATCTATGGGTCTAGTGTCTAGTAAACTGTCAGAACCAGAAGTGTCAGGTGTTGTGTTTTTAGTAGGTTATGTAATTATTTTAATTGTTTTTAAATGAAATTTCTGGAATGAAAATCTATAAATCAAGATCTTTTTGGCCTGGAGAAAAATATTTTGGTAAATATAGGTTTCTACCTATTTTCGTTTTGTCGGGTGCAGCATTAGAATATGCCATGATTCATTGGAAACCAGGAAATGTAAACTTTTACGACACTTACCAAAAAAGACAAGCTAAAAATTATATCGATGATGTTATATATGAATATGACAAAGATATGAGTAGACCAGCAAAATAGGCATTGAGTGAATATTGTGTATAAGTAAAAAAAACTTTAAAAGTTGTGTGAGACGGTAAATTATTCAAGTATTTTATTAAGTATAGATTAATTCAAATATTAGACACGATGCCGGCAGGAATGTCACCAGCGGCTTACGCCAAGTTTGCACTTGCGTGTGGATTAAGTATGGCTGCAGGATCACAAATAGTTCATCATAAATATAAACCTTTGAGCAATCTTGATGAATATATTGAAAGAGAAATTCTTAGTTATCCCATGGAAGAGCAGATTAAAATACGAACAGCCATTAAGTGGAAGAAAGACAAAATAGACGAAGAGATTGCAGTGCTCCCTCCTGAGATTCAACTAAAAGTGAAACAAGCTCTGATGAAACAATAGGTTCAACTAAAAGTGAAACAAGCTCTGATGAAACAATAGGTTCAATGAATTACGTGCATAATTCTTAATAATCATCTAGTTATATGCTTTATTGATGTAAGTAGGTTGTCTTAACTTTTATAAAATTGTTATTTAAAAGCTTCGTTTTATTTACATCAATATTTAAAACTCATCAATCTCAAACAATTATATAATTGGAAATAATCTCAATAGACACTGATTCTGTCAAATCATGGACATTGGTGCTGAGGGATTACAACCTCTGCTGCCTCAGGTTAAATGCCTTTTATATAGCAACTAGAGGTCCGCCCCAGCTTCGCACGGGAGATAGGTACTTAAAAATAATTTAGTTTTCATACAGATCCCTAACTTTTTCAAAATATTTTATAGCATATGTTAATCTGGAATAATTGCATTGCAATGTACCGTGTCACGTCACTTTATCACCGTGACTACCTTACGATAAAACAGAGAATTGGTAGGGTATTGAGCAATGAATGAACTGAGTCTCGCGGTGTTTCTACTTGACATGACTCGCTCGCGTAGGTACTGGCGTTTACATCCTTTCAACATCGGATAAGTTGAGATGATAGAGACTATGCTTTTTTTCCAATACTCACATTTTTAAACTCGTGATAACTTTCGAATGGAATGTCCGATTTGAATAATTCAAAATGTTGTACAAATATATTAAAGCAGTCTTGAATATGAACTAATTTATTTTAATAAGGAGTAACGCCAAGATACCAATAAAGAGCCTTTTCTAAAGGTGACATTTTATTGATTTTTTTGAAATAAAAGAACACTTATTGTGGCATAACTATAATAGTTAGACATATGCTGTTGCGATACTTATTGTTAATAATTATGTCTTCTACAAAATTGTAGTACATTATTTTATTCTATCATCAATAGTTTTCACAGCGTTCGCGATAAAAATAATATTTTAGGTAAATTTTTTACACCTTGGGTTACATTATTGGAGTTTTCGTAGGTTACCCAATTTTTTTTGGAAATTCAATATAGCCTATGTTCACCGAGGATAGTGTAGCTTCCCAAAACTGAAAGAATTTTTTAAATCGGTTCAGTAGTTTTGGAGCCTATTCGATGCAAACAAACAGAAAATCAAATCTTTCCTCTTTATATATTAGTATAGATAATGTTTCTCTTTTCTCTAGTGTTGAATGTATCCTTGTTGGAAGTTGTATACCTACCTATATTTTAAGAAATTTGAAATCTGAATTTTGTATAAATTATCTTTTAAGTAGATCAGCAACAGAAAATTTATGATTCATTGTTATTTGAATTCGACAAGCAGCTATTAATAATAAGCCTACATTAAAATGCTTACATTTGGTTTTTGTGTAAAAAGATTCATTGCCTGTCGAGATAAGAATGAAAAAAACACTTGGTCCTAAACTACACATATAATTTTATTTCAGAAACGTCTTTCGTTCTACAAAAACATTTTCGATCTAATTTAAAAAATTATTACAATGACTAAGTTTGAATTTTAAGATATTGTTAATATGTGTAGCTAATTGAATGAAAGGCACATAGTTCTAATGTATGAGATAAAGATGGCTGCATGGTGGAGCCTGTTGGAGCAGGATATATTACCAAAGCTGGTTAGATTTATTTGAGGGATTTGAGTTCCCCAATAATGTTGACCTATAGATTTATTGAGGAGACAGAAGTTGCATACAACGTCACATGACATTTGGTAGGATCAGCCATCTGTTGGGATTTCTTGCAACCTTTGGTTTGTACTGTAACGTGAAGCCCGTTGATATTTTGATCTCATTCTCTATAGCAGCCAGACGGTTCGCGCATATATTTTTTGATTCAATAGAAGTCCATAATAATTTGTGTAGTATAAAATGAGTGTTTTTTCATTTTAATTATGAATTAGTACACACTAAATACCAATTTCATATTTAAAATGACACGTGTCAACAGAATGAAGTATACCTACCATTCGATTCAGTTTCATTTTCTCTTTCAAACGGTATACTTCATTTAATTTCGAATAAATTGTTACATGTGTCATTTTAAATATGCAAGGACATAGTTAAGTACATTAATTAGATCTTTTGAGATTATTTTTAACACTGGGTTCATTAACTCTAGTAATTGGGAAAAATATAGTCTTCAATCCGAAAGCATATCTTAAATTTCACTTGTTTTCATCTCTAGTCCAAATCCAGCCAACGCTTGCCTCCATACCACTTTCCTTCCTAATATTCTCATTCCTTCCCGTGTCCCACAAAGTGTTGCCACGAATCCTATATGTAGTTTCATCTCTACTGCATTAATATAATAATTTTCTTTCATTGTACATGTGCATGTTTAACAGCCATTTAACATTATTGGTGAGGTTACAGGATTACTTTATGCACTAGTTTTTATTGCAAAATATTTTGAAATTATTGTTCTTGAGTTTGTAACAGTCATATTGACAAATTGAATATTATGTAAATAGCGAAATAAAATATTCAGCTCTACCGTGATAACAATCTTTTGTGTCCAATGCATATCTACATTCCTTTGTTATAATAAAAAGGATAGCTTTTAAAATACTCTTCAGAAATATTTTCTTATTCAAACAGATTCGTGTTAATAAAATGGTAAAGACATGTTCAAGTTTTATCTCCATTAAGCAATCACTTGAAACGCAAACAGATATGAGTTTTATGAGGAGTGTGGGAGTAACAGGTGTGCATGATAGCTTGCAACTTATATTACTAGTCTGTAGTTAGTACCTCTATATTATATTTTCACAGTAAAACCTTTATTACTTTAAAAGTTTTCCCTTTTACATTTAGCCATGCCGGGGGTCTGCAGTTTGTCAAGTAAGAAGAAGAGAGACCCACATGCGGCTTTTATCCTAGACGTTTGCAGTTTGGCTAGCGTCTACAGATGGAAATGATAATATGTGAGGCTCTCTGGATCCTTCATGATCATGTTTACATAGCAATATTGCTCTTCTCATTGGGTGATAGGTTTAAATACAGGGTGATTGGTAATTCAACCAATTGCTTGAAAGCAGTTATACTAGAGCTTATTTGCAATAATTTTGTTCCTATTAATTATGAGTCTAATGCAAGTGGTTTTCGAGTTATTTATGTTTTAAGATTATTTTTAAAATTTTCCACCTTTTAGCTTATAAATGAAAATAGTGAAAATGTACTAATGTATTTTTCTAAGTATGAAGGAATGTTTTAATTAAAAATTCAAAAAACAAAATTTCTAAAGTACCAGAAATGAAACGTTTTTAAATCACGAGTCAGTTTTTTTCTTCTTTAATTTCGATTTTTCGAATAGAATTGCCCAAAAAAAAGTAGGTAGGTATAATGCACTTGACATAAAACGCAGAGAAAACTTCCCCAATGAGTAAGCTTTCCGAAAAGGTTCAAATTTTGTCCATATTGATACAGGTTTGGAAAATAAACCCTGCTTAATGGGAACAAAATTATTGCAAATAAACTCAAGAATAAGTCGAACTGCCAATCATCTTGTATTTGAATTATCACAATATATGGAAGATGTGGTTGGATAGGGATGTCAAAGGTACCAACATGTAAATGATGAGCACACCAAGAATCCAAGAAAGAGAGGTGGAATTCAGCATCTCAAGAGGAGAACTCCTTGAGTCTAAATAAAAGGAAAGAATAATTATTTTTCCGCTGTGTTCCATTTATTTGTATTTTTTTTAATACTTTTAAATATAGACAGGACTTTTTCGTACTAGACTTTTACTTAATCTCTGAAAAAATGAGAGAAAACAGCCCCCGTAGACAAATTCAAACTGGCGTTTGACTACAAACGAAGATTTCGCCAATGTATAGTGCGAAAAAATTATCTGTCCACTGGAACACGTAAACAATTATTTAAACCAAGCAATGACACTTATATAAAAAGTGGACAGCTAATTTTCTTACTACTCTACATTGTCGAAGAATTCGTTTGTAGTCTATCGCCAACTGTATTTTGTCTAGGCCCACTGGTCATATTATTGTGGATCCACTGTGGCAACAAAAAAATTTCGTGTAGGAAGATTTAAGTGCCAATTTAACAATCCTGGCCGTGTTTATGGTGCGTCTGTCAGTTTTTTTTTTCTAATTACTATAAATCCTTAACTCATTTTTTTTTGCCATTGTAAATGAATCGGATATTTCAGAAACCCCAAAAATCACATTTTTTCCAAATTTCACTTTTACGCGAAATTTTATTGTTGATGGGTAGACACATGTCATGATGAAAAGAAACAACAAAAATCCATCAATTCAATACAAGAAAAAAATCGCCAAAAAACTTATGTATTGCAAAAATCCCAAAACTCCAGGAGTTTTGGGATTTCTGCAATACAGTTCGAACGCTACCATAGCGACACGCGGTGATCATTATCGGTATTAATATCACAATCAGTATTAGAGATTGCGTTGCTTGATAAGGACGTGTGTCATTTTTTATTTTGACGTTTGTGAAGTTCATAAGTTATAATAATGATGGATAATAGTGAAAATGATTCTTCTCCAAGAAAAAGAAAACGTGGTGTGCAAAACCCAAGTAATTAAGGCGTGGGTACTAAAGGACCTAATGAAGTGGTCTCATTTATAAAGGAATATCTTGAAAATAATCCAGAATTCCAAAAAGTTGAAAACTTTCACTTTTTTTCTGACGCTTGCGCTGCCCAAAATAGAAATCACACTATAATAAGGTTTTTTTCAGCATTGGTTTCATCCAACAAATTTAAAACAGTTGAACAATATTATCCCACAAGGGGACATTCTTTCTTACCTTGTGATAGAGACTTTTCTATACTTAAGCGTAAGATTAAGAAAAGCGATAGGGTTTATACCATCAAAGAGTATGCTGAACTCATTTTGTCGTCAGAAAAGTCCTTCAAGCGATTTACAGTAGTTTTGCCCAACTCAAATCAAATATTGGATTGGAAAAATTGGTGGTCCCTCTATTATAAGAAGACAATGCTTTCCATTGAATCTATGAGCAAAAAAATTCCAAGAGATCAAAAAATGTCTTTTAAAATATCTCAGTTTCGCCACTTTATCCATTCTCGGGAACACGAAGGTGTCGTTATAACAAAAGATTTTATTGATGGTTTTCAAGATCACTGCTTTAAGCTACGAAATAGCAATAGAGAAGTTATTAGTTTTCCCACAAAAAAACGTACACTCACTGTGTACCAATAAATACAAAGAAAATGCAGGATATTAAAAAACTTAAAAGGTATCTTCCCGATAAGGAGAAAATTTCAGCATTTTACGCGGAAATTTTTGATTGGGCGACATGTGATCCCAATTTAGATGTTAGCCCAGATGAAGAATAATAATTATTATTACTATTTATAATTGTTAAAATCTTAATTTTATATAAAACATTATTTTTTTTACATTTGTGTTCACTCATAAATATGTGTATTACAGAAACACCAATAATCCAACAATTTCAAAAAATAAAATATATATAAAAAAACTGAAATGTGTTTTATTTTTTAGTCTCATCCTATCCATCATAATTAAAACTATATTTCTCTCTCATACAGAAAAAATAAATTCCTTGAAAAAATTACAGTATGCACTTTTTTTCGATTTCCCAATAAATTGATTATCAGGAATTTTGGGCTTTCTGAAATAACCGATTCAAATATTATGGTGGAATCATTAAATTTATGGCCATTAATCTCTGATGGCAAATGGGAGTTATGAAGATTATACGTGTCCGTAATTAATTTTAATTTAATTCAGTAAATCTAAACTTTATGGTCCTATTAGATAAAACAAATATATTTTATAACTATTTTAAGCAATAAATGTTTTCCAGTATGAAATCTTTTGTAGGTATTGATTTCTATATTCTAGAAATATTACTATGTTAACAATTTTGAAAATATTCCGAGGTTGATTTCTAGTTATATGCTTACACTTTTATGGTGGTCTGCCTGGGAGTCGTCTACCATGGGATTGGCCGTGCAATGCCATATGAGACTGTCTGGATGAGTCCATTTTCCTCACATGTGCATACCAGAACTTTCTCCGTTGACATATCTGTCTTTACTATATCCTTGATATCGCATATTTTCCATACCCTCGTTTAAGATAAATAATTTTTTTTAAATCTTGTCTGTCATCCTTTAAGGATGGATTGCCTATAATAATTAGAAACAAAATTTTATATACAGGGTGCCAGGACATAATGTTGTTACATTTTTACAGCACACAACCTCTACGCTAATACATATACTGTTAAAGCGACATTTGGATTTGTAAATGGAATCTTCAACTTTTTGGTAGGTAGCATTCCTGGGTTGAAATATAAAATCAATAAAAAAAAAACACAAATATAACATATAAATTTTAATATGCCTTATGTTTACAATACAAAAATATTGTTTTAATTTTTTTTTACATAGGAACAAAGTCTTATATAAATGTCTTGTGGAGATTATTTGAAAGTTTACAAAAATACAAAAAATATGAAAAATTAATAGTAATGTATGTAGGAATGTTTATTATTATATAAGTCTTAATATAAATAAAATTTATGTTAATATAGTATTATTTGAAAAGTTAAATGCATTTACAAATATGTATTATATATATTTAATTTGAACAGTTTTAAAATCTGATCAGTGTTGTAAGTTTTTAAAAAAGTCGCAAAAAACCTCTTTGAATAAATGATTTTTTTTTATTAATTTGTTAAGTATATGAGAAATACAATAATATTATATCTTGTTAAAATAAAACATATTTAGTATATTAAAATATATTTAAAAATTGTATAAAGCCACAACTTTTTTGCCACGATTTGCAAATCACAATAATATAATATAGTTTGGATATTAGTAGCACTTTCTTGTACAAAAATAAAATAACTTAAATTATTTGAATAGTATTTTATGATTTGATTATTATGATGAAATGGATGATGGCCCTTTTTCCTCCTATTTTATGCCCAAAGAGCGGAAATATACTCTATTTTGTAAGCTTTTATCAATCATGCCTGAAACAAAATGAAAAGTATTTATTAGTTTTTGTATCTAGTTGAATAAAATACATACAAGATTAGTCTTATAAGAATAATATAGTTATCTTGTACCAATGATATTAAAAACAGGTTAAATCTCCACAATATGCTATGAAGTGGTGATAATTTGTCACATAAGTCATTTAAATCTCAAATCTATCAGCATTTTCAATAGTGGTCAAATAAAAAAATGTGATATTATGCGTATGAATTGGAGGTTATACTATTTCAAGTTGTGTATATGAAATTAGTTTCAAATTTAGTGTAATTCAAGTAAATAATAATGAAAATCTCTTTTAAAATCTTTGTGATTTTCTTATTTAGCCAAATCCATCAAACTTTCCGTTGAAATCTAAGCAAATCCAATTCGACCAATAGGATCGCAGGATTCATTGACGCCATCTTGAATATTTTCATACAAAATGACAGTTTTCTTTTTTTCATTTTCCCACAGTTTTCTGTCAAAATTATTACTCAGTCAAATCCAAACTAGCAAATGTTTCTCCTGTATTTCTTTTAATCAAACCACAATTTTTTTTTATTTCATCAATGTGGTTGATTTTTTTCCTTAATTTACACCCACACTTATTTAGATTTTCCTGAACACAAAATCATGGTTTACTCAAAACTATGAGAAGTGGATTTGACTACTATTGAAAATTACCTCAGGTATTTTTGACAAAGGTTGATATGTTATTGTGAGCTTATAATAATTATTTTATATAAAAACCATTTAGGTGGGTAATTCTATAGGATTCATTTTATTTTATTATGCTAATGCCCTAAATAAATTGTGCATCAATAGAGTTTTACTTTTAATGCAACCATCACTATTTAAGTAGGGAAATATAAACGCTTTTAAGTGCAGTACACTAACTATTACAACAGTTTTAATGCTGGCAGTCTATTTTGAGAATTTTTAAGACCGTCATTCACAATCACTTGAAATGGATTTCATCCATTATGACAGATGTGTAACTTGAGTTTTTTTTTCAATCATTATAATGAATTTTCACAGATATTTTGCCATTATTAAATCTAAAACAGCAACACGTGTATCGTGGTGAAAGGATGGTGACAAAACGAGACAAATTTTGACCAAGTTTTTAAACCTGACGATCTAGTGACAAGACAACTTGGTTCATGTTCCTTGAGTTTCCCCATTGACAATCCATTTGGACTGATGGATATCCGATTCACACTATCACTCCACATCATCCTTTTGGTTTTCCCCACTCATGGATATAGTGATTGTGAATGGGGAGTATTTTATTGATAATATATTGTACCCTGTTGTTAAGTTTTCCATTGTAATCAATGGATTGTTGTAGAAGTGTTACTTATCGATAGCAATTAGTAAGTGCATTTGGCGGTAGAAAATACTTAGGAACTTTGATCATATATTATATTTAACACTTAACGGTACAATATAAATTCGTAATGTTATGCAAGTATTGGGAGTATAATTTGAAAATATTAGTAGACAACTTCTTAAATTCGCTAGACTATACCATGATCAAATTTAGATTCATTCTATATTTAACTTATATATCTCTCTTTAAACTTTCGCTTGGGAGCGTAGAGATACAACTAATGTCCTCCATTATGCACAATGTAAATTGCTTATCGATACAATTTTTTTTTATTATTTGATATGTGTGTAATATCTTCGACTTGGTAGTTATTTAGAGAAGTTGGCACATTATGGGTACATACTCGGTACGTGTGTGGGTCGACCTGATCTTTCTGGATGATCCTCCAACTATTCTTATTTTTTCGGTTGCATTTGCTGAGGATGATTCTGTAAAAAATATTAATTACATATTTAGGATACATTATAAAGAATTTTATTATTAAAAGAGCATTATTTTCCGTAGCAAGATTCAAACAAAATATTATTACCTTTGACACTTCCCAACAGCTTCCGTAATTTGGATAATTCATGCTTCTTTTCAGTTTCATGTCGGGCATTGGCTCTGTCACTAGATCTCTCTCTTCGATGTGTCGAGGAATCCCTTGTTTTTGTTCTGTCGTGTGATGTGTCCCTTCTGGATGATTTCTCTTTAGTTGGTTCAGCTTTACTAATCATATCGATTTGAGATCTTTCCTTTTTCTTGGATTTTTCGTAACTTCGGTGATCAGAGGACTCTTTGGATTTTGTCTCCTTTTTAAAATACGAAGATAACTTATCGTTTGATCTTTCCCTATGGTAAGGATATGATTCTTTCTTTTGTTGTATCTCTGGAGATTTTCTTTTATCGTGTCCATTTATTTCGTGAACGGTGATGTATTTTAACTGATTTGATTCTAAAATTTCGTCTCCGTGATATGAAGCTGAGTCTTTATTTTTTATTCTCTCTCTCGGATGTGCTATGGGTCTCTCCAGTGATGTGTCCGCACTTCTTGATTTCTCTCTTTGAAGAGGTCTGGATCTGCTGAGGGATGAGAAGGTGGCTTCTTGGAATTTCTCTCTGCGTTTGCTTCTATCTTTGCTAGTCGTTTTGCTTTTGGTCTTGTCTTTGCTTGACGATTTCTCGTTAATTGGTTTTATTGTGGATACTGCTGTTTTGTGTCTTATTTCTGGTACAATAGAGTTGATTGATCTGAAAGATTATATTTTTGTTATAAAATTTTACAAAATTGGGTTATTTTTCAGACATAAACTATCACAAAATTTTAGATACAGTACAACCATTATACTCAAGAAATCAAAATTTACAGCATATTTTGATATACTTACTTAACATATTTGTTTGTGTCCATTTCTTCAATCACACTGACTGATGAGTGTGTGTTCACCGAGGTACTGGAGCCCTGCCTCTTGACTTCTCCAGATTTCAATCTCCTCAATGATTTTCTTTTGGCAGTTTCTTCCACATTTGTCGGCAAATCTTCTGACGAGCTCCCATGAACCTTGAGTAGAGCGTCTCTGCTGCTGGCTCGCTGTAATCTCCTTGCTTTCACAGCTTCAACTGACGACAGCTTCTTTCTTTGTGGTTTTTCTGGATAGCCGTTTTCTAAACTTTTGCTACCGTAACTTTTTGACGTGTGAACATTTTCTTTAGTGACACTTTCTAAACTGGAATTTGAAGAACTTCTCGTCTTTTTCTGAGTAATTACCACACTGTGTTTGGATCTTTTTTCTTTGCAAGGTAAATTAGCTTGAACCGCTTTGTTTTCCAATATTTTAGAAGCGTTACTTTCTGAAATAGTTTCCAAAGGTTTTAGCGATCGTCCACCACTATTTCTATAACGTTTATCATCATCGGAAGAGTTGTGTTGGCCGGATTCTTCTTCTGAAAAACCATTGAGGGCTTGAAGGATTTCATCTGCCGCCTTTGTCAATTCTTCAATGATGGACTCACCAGGATGTTTAGGTTTAACATTATCAACGACACTTGGTTTATGGATGTTGACGTTTTCATATATATGTTTATCGCTTTGATATTTTGTTTCATTTGCCTCCTTCCGTTTCAGAGGTGTTATTATGAACTGCGATTGTTTGCTTTCTGGTTGATTGTATTTGAATGCATCTTGTCTATTATATTTTTGCTGTATTTTGTTTGTTATTGAACTTTTATTTATTTCATTTGTTTGTTTGAATTTTTGTTGAGAAGTTTCAACAGTTTGATTTTTGACAATATTATTTGTTTCGTTGACTCTGACTTCTTTGACTCCAAAATATGTCAGCTCATGCTCTTTCAGTTTCCTTGCTGAACCCCTCCCAGTCAGCAGGGCTCTGGGTGTACCAATTGTATCAGCTATAGATTTTGGTTCATGCTTGGGTTCTTCCGCCTTCCTCTCAATGGCCTGTATGTGAGTGGTAGTAGTCTTCTTTTCTATTTGACTTATCGAGGAGTTGATAGATTTTTCCAGATTCTGTTTTCTTTCCATAATGAGGTAATTCCTCGGTGAAGCTAATGGTGAATTGGTTGCTTTGTAATTCCCACTTGTGTTACTTTTGGATTGGATTGACTCTTGTTTATTTCCTGAAAATTAGGTACAACTGCTTTTAAAACACTATTGGAGTTTTATTTCAATTTAACATTTGCCAAATCAGACTATGTTTTTTTAGCACCTAATGAATTATATAAATACTTATAGGATTTTAAAAACAACAAATTACTTGAGATAATTAAGAATCATACTCAGGAGGTATGGTATGGTCACATTCAAAGAATGGATAGTCATTCTCATGGGACTTGCCCATGTGGAAAATCTCCCAAAAGGTGGAAGGATTGGAAGATTCAATCCTAGATGATGAGCGTTCATCTGCTTCAGCAGGCCAAAATGGCTTTTTCAAAAGAACTATAATATAAATATTACAAACTAGCTGACCCGCCCGTCGAACTTTGACATAATCCAGAATAAAAAAATAATTTTGACTTATTTCATGAATTAAATACAGTTTATGAAATAAAAAACTGAATTAAATTAAGCTAATAATTTATTTCATTCGGATGACAATAAATTCCTCTATAGAAGTGTAACTTTTAAAAAAATCCAAGAGATGGCAGTGTAGTAGTTAATAAATCACATGTGATAAGAATAGACGTCCATCAAAACCAAATTTTACCTAATTATTATGGTAAGATTCAGTAGGTATTTTACAGTTGATGTACCTATAGTATTTCAGTAAATTATATTATATTATTTTTTTACAGTGCATGGTAGTGAAAAAGTATTGATTTAAAATTTTAGATGCTGATTTAATTTGAATAATTACAGATTTACAAATTTATGCGTTTTTGGGGATTTTTTTTATAAACATCCCAATAAGATTAAAAAAAAAATGATGAGTCATATTAACATCCAGTACGATATATAAATAATATATCATGGACAAGATTTGATGGTGACTAAAGAAAACTAATCAACAGAGAGAGATCCACAGAAAAGTTAAACTGGGATGGGCAGTACCGCACACAGAACCTTGAAACTATAGTGTTTGATCTATAATATTATATTCCTAGTTGTTAAATACGGATATGTCAGACAAGGATCATCACAAAAGAGAATTGTGAACAAATTACATGTCACGCAGAGAGGCATTTTGGGAATCTCGCTCAGAAACAGGAGGAAAAATTAACGGATTAGAGGAGTGAGAAGTGACAAGGGCCACTAACATAGTCCAGAGAGTTACAGAGCTAAAGTGATCATGGCTGGGCACGTGACAGGAATGACAGATGGCAGACGGACCAACAGAAGCAGGGGCAAGCTAATGATAAGATGGAGTAATTACATCGCGGCTTGCGCTAGTTTCGGTTGGATGAAGAAGGCACAAACTAGAGTGAGATGGCGACTATTGGGAGAGGAGGGTGGGGGGGAGAGTGCCTGTGTTCAGAAATGGACTCAAGAAGGCTGAAAAAGAAGAAGAAGAACCCTAGTGCGAGATTTATTTAAGTACCTACTGGTACCTACATACATATATTATTTATGGACGGATTGTTTTCTGTGGAGATTTACCTATGGCATTTGATCGACTATCAAGACTATGATCGAGTGACTCGTACTTACGGTACCTACATGACTTTATTCAAAGTTAAAGAATAAAAAAATTTCAAGAAATATTTACAGATAGGTCATGCAAAGTCCAATTTACCATGAAGGTTTTTTTTTTCTATAGAAACACATGCTTTATTTCGATCATTTTTTTTTTCATTGACACAAGTTTATAGAAACCATATAATATCCAGGTAAAATAGACAGTTCAGTTGAGCACGAGAATCATATTATGTTAACAGTAGTTAATTATTACCTCTTCCATGGTGTATGTTAATATTATGGTGATGTGGGTTAACTGTGTGATTAGTATGCCTCAGAGCTCTCCTCCGGCTCCAAGATATCCCCATGACTCTTCCAACTTCTTCATCGGCGCTGTCTTCACTCCCTTCTATCTCCCCATTATTACATTCGTACATTTTCCTCAACTCGCAGAGTTTGCTTTTGTAAGCAGTCTTTACTTGACTCACATCGTTTGGTTTCTCGATGAGAACCATTTGATGCCGTCTATTCGTATCTTTTTTACTACTTACTATCGTATCTTTGACTAAAGCGGTTGATTTTAAAGCGAAAAGACTAGAATCCGTTATTCGACTATTCTGAATGATACTTTTATCGATTGTGGGCTGCGTTACATCGATACATATTTTCGTCGTGATATTGTTTTCTCGACTTGTTTCTTTGTAATTATGAACGGATTTGTTTGTCGATAAAGTGTTAGATATTCTTTGGTGAGATCCGACATAGCAATCTGTAAATTAAATCACTTATTTTTTTAAACCACCCAAAAATCTACGCTCAATAGAATTGATTATTTAGAAATTCTACGAAAATGAATAATATATCTCTATTATGAACAACTGAAAAAAAAAAAACAAAAGAGCTATTTGCTAAAAAGCCGCTAATACTAGTCCAAAATATTATGATAAGCGTTTGAAATTGAAAAAGCGAAGATAAAAACGATCTTGACAAATTTGGTGTTGTTAGACGATCATTACACGAATGCATTAGTAAAATGTGAATAAGTATGTTAGTTGAAATAAATTGCTTCACCTTTTAATGATAGATTAGGTTAATTCAAAAGATTTGCAAGTTAAAGATAGAATGTGCTTGAGGGCAAAGAAATTCCTAAGCCCTTAGCGGAAGAAAGCCCTCGTACCAGGTGCATCAAAACAGGATTAGTTAGTGCAATCTTGAACAAAAAGAAAATAGCCAAATATAATATTAGGAAAGAGCACAATGAATCCAAAAATTATTCAACAAGAGAAGAACATTTATTCAAATCTCTTACCTTCAGAGTTAACAAATTCTTTTTTATCGGATGAATGGAAGACCGTTTGAACTGTTGCGTCCCCATTCGCAATATTCACCTTCGTCGAATAGCCTTTATTTTCTATCGATTTTGCACTACCCCCATTCATTATCGAGGTTTTGCTAAGCTTACTCACTTCTTCAACAGATGTGAGATTGGATGATTCATACAAAGATTTCGTGTCTTTAATTTTTTCATTTTCGCTGTCTACCTCATTTCCGCTCTCTCCGTTCAACAAGACGGAAGATTTCCATAATGGGGAATCCTTAACTGGCTTTAATTTCACTCCCCATAAATTACTTTGCTCTTTTTGATTTTCAGGTTTAATTTCGTGATCTTCTCCCAAATGATACGGTTTCGGTTTGATGGGTTTATTTTTCAAAATCCCGCGTCGATCATCATCAAAGAGTTCGTTGTTTATTTGTACGAGTGATGTTGACTCCTCTGATGATCTGTTTTGAGTAATCTTAGATAGTGATACTGTTTCATCACTAGTTTCTTCGTGAGATTCTTTGATCTGTTCTGTTTTAGATTTTTCATTCACCCCATTAGTTACGGGTGACATTAGATTGTCCCCAAAATGTGTGATGGGAAGTTTGTTTTTATCTTCATCTTTTACTGCTGGGATTCCGCTGTTTCTCCTTCGTCTTCTAAAGTTGTTAGTTGAAGGTGGTTTATCGTCAGTGGCAACAATATTGACCCGACCAGATTCGGCAGCAAAATGAACTTCAGTTTTACAAAATTCAACCTTTTTGTTTTTCCTCTCATCAATGCTCTCTTCATTTTTAAATGTTCCATTAAAACCCAGGAAGGTTTTTGTAATGCTTTCGTTTCTCTGATCGTATAGATCTTTGATTTCTTTGAGTCCATCTACAGCGATTGTGTGTCTTTTTGATGCAAATAAAGAATCTTCACTTTTAGGGGAAAATCCCTTTTCGGAACTTTCTACAGTTAGGGTGGTTCCTTCTGAAAAATTCCTATGGAACAGCTGTCTTGTGTTCTCTTTTTCAATCAATGCATCTTCTGATTTGATTGGTATATTTAAAGGAACCTGTTCAGAGAGAGATCCATTTATCACACCATAAAGACTCGTATCATTGGAACATTTATATTTATTACCGACATTTTGTATTTTCGAGGCAAAATTTTTTCTATTCTTTTGCAACCAGTCTTCAAATGTCTCTCTTTTCTCCGCCGATTCAATATTTACAACAGTTTTACTACTAGATTTTTTGACATCATTCAACTGATGACCGTTGTTAATTGAGTTGACAAGTTCTGATGATCGGCAGATACCACTGTCTGTAGATGACTCTATGTTAGTCTTTAAATTATCTGCCAGTGAATACGTTTCAGTTTTTTGACCAACTTTTTCAAAACCGTACGACTTTCTCCGAAGATACCAATCGTCACTTCTCGTTGTGGTTGTGTTAAGTTTTGATACTCGGGACTCTAAGCTGTTTGTTCCTCCCGGGTAATTTATTTTCGAATCATTCATAGAATTCAACATGGATTCCATTCCAAAAACGTAGGAACGAACCGTTTTTTTATTCAGATCTAAAGATGTGTCTTCCGCTTTGGCAATAGATTCTTCAGTATCAATTCCGTCATCTTTATCCTGTTGAGGAGACTCCGATATAGTCTTCTCAGTTTCTAAAGATAAGTTTTTTAGTTTACCCCTTACTTCATTCAGAGTTTCTAGGCTTATAAAACTCTTGGTTTTCAAGGAACTTGGTTTAATGAGCAAATCTTCACTGTTTTGACTTTCTTTAGATGCAATGCTAGAATTTTCGGCTTCCTCTTCTTTAATCACACTTTTTTCTAATGACGTAAATGGATTTTGGTACTTCATTGACATGTTATGAAAATTTTCTAATTCTTTCTTAATCCTACTGACGCTGCCCCAATTTTCAGGTATATCAAGTAGGGGTTTCCCTATGTTACTTCTCTTAGGGAATTGGAGCGACCGTCTTATCTTTGAGGATCTTCTCCATTCTTCTAATTGTTCAGATTCGTCTTTAAAAATGCTATCTTTTTCGGGACAACTATCATAAAAGCTCTCCTCTGATTCATTATCTGGGAAGTTAACCTTGTATTTGGGTTCGTCGGAATGTATAGAATTTTTATCGCTATCGCTTTTGACTTCCACGATATCCACACTGCTGGTTGCATTTTCATTTTTTCTTGAAAATTTGGAAACTCCATTGGCAACAATGGAAGGGGATGTGAGTCTCTCGAGAGAGCTTCTGTCTTCTGCGGAAGACGCATCCTGTGAGCCGTCTGGCTGAGAGACACGAGCCCTTGTAGGGGGCCTTCTCCCACCCAGCGCCCCACTTCTTCCAAAGGCTGTTCGCTCTTTTTGAGAACTAATATCCAATGGGTTTACCGACAGCTGAAAAAGAAGAGTCATCATTTTAAAACATGTAAACTCCATCAAAAGCCTGGTTTATTGCAATATAATATGAGGTATGTCTGTAAAATGGTGTTACCTGCAGGTCATCGAAGTGTCTGAGTCCTTGGGTCATTGAGGACGATGTGGATGAGGATGTGATGGTCGCTTTGAGAACTCTCATGACTCCTGGAGCCCGCGCGCTCAAAACCTCAACTTGGCGACGTGCTTGGACAGCATGCCCGTTGGATCGCATCTGTACACCAGCCACAACCTGAAGAAGATTTGATTCATTAGTCAATTGGTATTTATTTTAGTAGGGAAGGAAACGCAGGGCCTCTTTGCGAAGGAAGACCGATAGCAAAAGCATGAGGCATGAACAAGGGGCTTCTAAAAAAGGCACTGTAAGACGGAAATAATCTTGATCGACTATTTTTGTTTTTTCTCTTCACCTTTCAAAAATAAATCAATAAAGTGCCTTATTAAGTTCAATTTATTTTAACTGAAGGTAATTTTAATTTTTTTTTAAATTTACTACCTGTTAACGACCGTCTTAATTATATTTTTTTTCATGTCTTATACTGCCAATGCAAATACTGGCTTAGTGCTCCCCCTAGTAAAACAATTAATATTTAAGAATTTTTCACATTATTATGTCGGAGTTTTGCATGACGTGTCGGGAATTTGAAATTTGATTATAATATGGAACATTATTACATTTAAGCCAGCCATAGAAGACAGTCGTAGGCCCACAGTGGCTCAAAAGAACATTTAAACACAATATATGTAATATTTGTATCAACAAGTTAGTAGTTTAGACTCGTAAAAGGGCAAACAATATCACTTAAACTATGCAAAATTGACGCTTAAGCTGTAAGTGTAGGCACCATTACATTATATGTATTCTTAGCGTGATAATTAGCTTTACTACTTATAATGTAAATAACTAATTTAATATGATTACATTTTATTAATAATGAAGTGTATTTTTTGCATAATATCATTAAGTAAGTAAATATGTAGTAGGTATGTATTCAATATCTGATTTGCATCAAAGAGATTCTGTCATTATAGAATCGCCGCTCGTATCAAAAGTGATGATATTCCATGATTCACTTGGGTAATATTTCACAATTTAATTTTATGTAGGTAGGTACATTATATTAAATTTTATTTTATTTTATCGACAAAAAAAAATCGATCGCCAAAATTTGATGTAAAATAACGCTGCGTTCACACGGAGACACGTTTTGTCGGATCTGATTTTTATCGTATACGACGGAATCGAATTCTCTCGGAAAAATCGCTCTTGTGAACGCATGTATGTATTAAAATGCTTCTGCCACTGTTTTTGTCGTGTGTCGGATCCGATTTCTGTCGCAATATCGGATGTCAAGCTTTGCCCGTATCTGTTTTTTCTCAGATTTTAAAACCCAATGCACGTGTGAATACGGGTGTAAAGTTAATGTTTAGAGACCTCTACCGCTGCGGTCCACTATAAATCTGACATTTCAAATCCCATACAAATTCCCATACTAATGAAATTGGGTTTTTTGTTTAATTTATTTTTAACCACAAACGACGTTTTTAAGATGTTTTTTGCCCCTGTTTGTATAATGATTAGCATTAATCCTATTTTTTTGGTTTCTCTAAGATTTTTTTTTCTGGAACTGATTCCATACAAAACGTATGGAAGATTGGAGCACAAAGCTGTCAAATGACGTCACACTTTACACACGCATTCATAAATTATATTGTGAGTCAAACTCCGTATGAACGCAGCGTTATGCGGTGGGTTCCTAGGGAACGGTCCGTCATCTGACAAGACGGCGTCTTTCAAAATTATATGACAATGTTTTTCGTTACTACGGAAACAATATTGACAACGTTCTCATCTGACATGTTCACCGCTGTTTAAAGTAGCGGCGTATCCGTAGGAAAACAACCCATAATGGGTTGTTTTCCTAATGCGTTGGGTTCCTAGGGAGCGGCCGTCATCTGACAAGACGGCGTCTTTCAAAATTATATGACAATGTTTTTCGTTACTATGGAAACCATATTGGCAATGTTCTCAACTGACATATCCACCGCCGTTTATTGTAGCGGCGTATCCGTAGGAACCCAGACCATTAGGAACGGTCCGTCATCTGACAAGACGGCGTCTTTCAAAATTATATGACAATGTTTTTCGTTACTACGGAAACAATATTGGCAATGTTCTCAACTGACATATTCACCGCTTTTAAAAGTAGCGGCGTATCCGTAGGAACCCAAACCATTATGGTTTGTTTTCCTACGGATACGCCGCTACTTTTAAAAGCGGTGAATATGTCAGTTGAGAACGTTGTCAATATTGTTTCCGTAGTAACGAAAAACATTGTCATATAATTTAAAAAGACGCCGTCTTGTCAGATGACGGCCCGTTCTTTAGGAACTCACTGCATTAGTGAGAAAACGTTAACATACGAGTAGGTCCTACGTTTTGTGTGATGTGTTGTTTCACGATTCATATTTCAAAAATATAGTAGGCGTATCCCCACTGGAAGACCAGTAAAAATATTAGCTCACACAGCATTCGACAGGTAACTTTTAAATAACGGAAAACGAATTCTTTCAATCTACGTTATCTGTATTTAAATTGTTTAAAATATTTATAGATAGTCAAGTTTGATTTATAAAGAAATACCTATTTATAAAAATTTTCCTGCTTTGTCAACTGATAAATTATTATTTACTTTTACTATGTTTATCATAATTTGCAGTGTCTACATTTTTTTTTACAAATCCTTTCATAATATCCTGTTTTCTACTCTCAGTTTATTTTCATTTAATTGATTCACTTCGTTTTCAATTGCTTTGTTGTTCGCGAAAATCTTCATCCAAAGGACGGCGAGACAGTTATGATTTATCTCATAATAGGCCCAAAAGCATAAAAAATAGATAATAAAAAATAATCATGATATTTCAAATAATACGTAAAACTTGAAAAAAGTACGTAAAATAAGAAGAGTTAAATGCAGCACCAACAAAGCTTTGAATCACCAAAGACAAACGTAGAGTGTGTACAGTATTCTACGACCTCTACGTTAACTAACGCTTAATAATGAAATGATATCAATTCGAACGTAACAACTTAGTTGTATGGATGCCGGCCAATATACTCGTCACTTTCTATTTTCTTTTCCTCTTGTTGCACTTGTAGGTACACATAGACTTTTATATTGTATATGTATAAAAGTCTATGTAGGTACATTATGTTTTGGTTTGTGAGTTGTGTTTATCTATGATCTCTTCCAGAGGCGGCGACACGAGCAATCATAGATTTACATATATACATAACTGGATGGACTACTCGAGCTAATATGCCGGTCTTCCGGTTTGTAACGCCGCCATCTTGGGAAGTGGTAAAAAGTACATACAAAAGTACCACTCGTATGTTCTCATATGGGGTTTATCATAGAATAAGTACTATAATGAATATAATGGGGTTTATTATGAACATGAACATAATATTAAAAAAAAATCTTTTGACTTATGAAATGGAATTGGCAATATGTTATACTTTAATTATAGAGTGAATAAATAGCAAATTACCAATATATTGTGCAAACCACCACATCGAAGGAAAGAGAACCTTGAAGATTTTACTATTAAAATTTCTAACTTAGCACTTCAATTTTGTCATGAAGGGGACACTCCAACTAAAGAAAATGCATTGATAAAACCTTAAGTTTAATATAACAACTTTTATACAGCACATACATACATACATACATACTCCCTTTAAGGCCCCCCGCACACTGCAAGCCAGCCCAGAGGAGATAAATCCGCAACAAACCCGACCCGCACAAAACCAACCCCCCAGCTCGATCGAAGCAATCAAACCAGAAAGCCGGCCCCACACAAATCAAGCCCGCCGCGGATCCCCCCCCCCCCCCCAAACCAATTCGCAATGCGAGGGGCCTAAACCCCACTTAGGGGCATAGGGAGGCATCAAGAGCTCTCCATTGCGCTAAGGCTTCCGAGGCTCATTGTGCCTTTTCTGACCGATTGAGGTTTAAGGACGTGAGATGGTCAACCTCACGGTCCCGATCTGATTTTTCGATTTCCTGCCTCTTACAGGATGCTCGAAAAACCAGCAAAACGAGCAGAGGTGCTATTCTTAGCCGGCAACCCCACGGCAAGTGAAAAATTACAAGACACAGAGAATCCTTTGCCCTAGATTCCCAACAGGCTGAGACCTTCGTTCACTGTACAACATTCCTATGACATCAATGCATTCAGAATGTTCTGATTTCATGGTCACACATTTAATCCAAAATCACCCCAAATGGAGAAGATCGGTTTCCTTCTTCTACAACTTCTTCTTCTACAACTTCTCCGTGGAACATTGGGCAAAATGAGAATATTATGTATGCTATGGAGAAATGTTTTAGGGAATAAAAAAAGAATAGACATTTAATAGAAAAAGATATGTTTATTTGGTATGAAATTTAAAACATAAATAATATACATCTTTATTCAATAATAATGACAATAAATTGTTTTATTAATCTTTTTTTCATACAATAAGATCAATTGACACAAGAGTTTTAAAAAAAGTTGGAAATTATGAGAAATTAATAATGACACAATAAAAACAACTTTCAAGAAAACAATATATATTTAACATTACATATAATACTTAAAAACTTATTAATGTATCTAATAATCAAAAACTAAAATTGAGAGTATGTTAACTAGTATACGTATACGATATCCCGTTTCCTTTGGTATACTTATTTGTACAACCATATGCTGAACACGAACGAACCATTTTTTCAATAATTAATACGAATTATATGATGAAATTTTAAAAAGAAATCGAGCACCGCTAAACAACAACACACCAACGATCGTCTTTCTACCACCTCTACAAATGGCGGACGCTCGTTTCCGGTGGACCGGGTAAAAATTCTCAATACAAAGAGAGTAGTCCATCCAGTTATGTATATATGTAAATCTATGCGAGCAATAGACAAAGCTGTCAATAAATTATTTATGGATAAGATTAACAAAAACTTCACAAACACTTCCGACTTTTTTAAGAAGGCGGTCTACCCAATTGTGTGGGTGATAAAGCCTATAATTAGTTACTAAACTACTGATTTTTTTTTCAACCTTATTTGTGCCATAATTTTCAAAAACTTTTAAATTTTGAAAATGGAATTTGTAGAGCTCAATGGCCTATATAAGTAGGAATACTCATAGAGCAAGTGACCTCCCCCATTTTCAATCTGTCACTGGTCACTGCGGTGTGTGTTCATCATCAGCCCTCCTCAGTCCAGTATTGGACATAGGCCTCCCTTCCCGACTTCCATTGCTCCCTGTCGGCAGCCACCCTGTGCCACTGGTGTCCGGTCACCTTTCTTATATTGTCGGACCATCGCATTTGTGGCCTCCCTGGGTTTCTGGTACCGGTTCTTTTGGTCCACCGGTCGTCCGTTGTTCTGACCACGTGTCCAGCCCAGCTCCATTTCAGTGATGCAACTTTTTGGACCACATCTGTCACCTTTGTTCTGTATCTAATCCACGCGTTTTCTCTCTCGCAAACTGATACCAAGCATCCTTCTCTCCATTGCTCTTTGGGTTATGCGAAGCTTTTGCATGGTTTATTTTGAGAAGGTGGTAGTTTCAAAACCATATGTTAGTACTGGGAGAATGCAAGCACCAAATACCCTTTTCTTTAAGTGGTTTGCGGATCGCTTAGACTTGCGGTGTGTGGTTGTTTGTACTGAAAATTTATTAGGCATGCTGTATTTGAATTGTGTTTAGTTGTTCATTTCGCTTCGTTCCTAGATACGGACCTGCTATTCTTATTAATATAACCGCGATATCGATTCCGCAATTTAATCAAGCACGTAACAGCTGGTCATTTCGCGGAATATTCATAACTTGATTATTTTATTCTTCAACAATAGAAACTGTGTCAATCCCGTAGTTAGAAAAACTATAGGTACAAAATAAAACAGATTTTGTTTTTTGTGATGGCAATGAAGAAGGGTGAAATATGCAATGTCTATCAAAAATACAAATTTCGAACATCTTAGATTACAGGATTGAATTTTTATAATGGTTGCAGATTGAATCAATCATTCAAATTTCGAACATCAACAATCAACAAACTAGAGTCCAAAAGAAAGTACCTAGTAGGTACAATACTACATATTGATTATTTTACAACGGCTGCGTTTTCTATAAACAATTCAAAATTCGAACACCAGAGATTGCAGAATGAAGTGGTATATTAAAGAAAGTATTATTGTTTTATAACGGGTGCAACTTCTATCAAAATATTCAAAATTCGAACTTCAGAATAACAGATACTTGCCTACTAAAAAACAGACAAAGACAAGTTATCTCATTACATAACCCCTAGATTGGCCTAGATTATACATTATAATTATTCTTTCAAAGTCAATAAACATTCATCCATTTTAAATAACATTACTCAATCACACCTGACACTTTCTAAATATAATAACGGCTCGCAATATAACGACTTTTTTTTTCGATGTTATAAATCTGACAGCGGATCATATTTTTAATTATAGTTTACCATAATTTTATAAACGTCGTATATTTTATTTTCGTTCATTTCGCCTATTACAATATCACCTGTCTTATTACGTATAGCAACACTGCATAGCTCGGAGCCAATAGAAATTTTATTATGACAATAATAATTATTTTAAGTCTTAACAGCGATTAAAAGATCTATTCCAAAGATTAAGAATTGTTGGTTAAATACAGAAAAGAGGATTTTGGAACGCCCATGTTTCGCGAAAGGAAAACTCAAAATTGTAAATCCTAGTTCACATTAGACGAGTATTTTAATCGAGTAGCGAGTAATTTGATAACTAAACGTGTTTGAACACCTACAATTTTGTCGAATAGATTAGTTGGTTTGCATTCAATTCTATAGGCGAGTAAGCTCACTTGCTAAAAGTGTATGAACCTATGGTTTTAGTCGAGTTCATTAGTTAGCAAAAACAAAAATGGCGTTTTGATAGAGCGACACTATATTATCTTACCACAATAATTCGGAAAATTTGGTTTAAATGGGGTCTATTCACTCCACACCATATATACAATAAATAAGTTAACATGTTTCACATGTGACTTAGTTCCTACTACACCGCCATCTCTTACATTTTTTTAAAGTTATGCAACTATTTATAGAGGGATTAATTTTTTTTATTACAATCTTATGGCTCGTCGAACTTCATTACGCATCCGAATCGACAATAATTAATTATTACATCATGCAATATATATATATATATGTCATAAAATGTATTTATGTCATAAAATGTATTTAATTTGTGTAATAATTCAAAATTATTTTTATTTATTCTGGGTTAGGTATATATATATATATATATATATATATATATATATATATATGTTTGTCAACTAGCACTTCGTGGCTCAAACCGTCTGTGAATTACCGGGGATGTTGGCTCATTTCTACTTGTTGGCTCTTTTGTCACATACTTGATCAGAGTCAAAATGAGATTTTTACATTTTCGGTATCACCACGTGATCCTGAGCCGATTCCTGCCTATAACTCATTTTGAGCCAATATTTGACATTTTGTGTGACCATATATACACTCCGATATACCTTTTTATCTGAAATATACATTCTCACTTAGGAAATCATTTTGACAATTTATTAAACAACAATAATCGATCAAAAATTGCAACGTTGCCAAATCATATTACTGTATCAATGCCATCCACGAAAGTAAATAAATTAATGTAGCAAGTCCCCACGTTTGTAAAAATGTGATAACATTTGTATTAAGATCAGAAACAACGCCTATACGAACGCGCGAACCTTTTGTTGAATGCGCATATTTTGTTTGGCTCAGTTACGTAACGAAGACATTACCAATACTATTACACTTAAACGTCGCTAGGCTTGGGGGAATTTTATCAAAATGGGAATATAAACAATTAAAAACACGTATGAGAGTCGTACAAATGATTAAACATTTTAATAAATACGCATGATTTACATTCTTACAACTTATTTTTTCAATATTACGATTTTATGAATGAATCGTATTTACGCACTTGATTATTATTGTTTTGAATGGGATACGAGAAAGTTGATCAATATTATGTGATATCGTTTTGTGACCAATATTTGATCTCAATGGTCTGCACGTATCTCTTGGTTTCAAGTTACACAAGGCTCTTAATGCTCTTTTTTGAAGTACAAAAACTCTTTGCGCATCCGCTCCTCTGTCCCAGAACAATATTCCATATGACATAAGACTGTGGAAATACGCAAAGAAGACAGTTCTCGCTGTTTTTAACCCACAAGTTTCATTTATCTTTTTATTGCATAAATGGCAGGACTCAGCCTGTTACATAACAGATCTATGTGTATATGCCATTGTAGAGTCCTGTCTATTGCAACTCCCAGAAACTTATATTATTTTTCTGTCATTTCCACATTTCTATTGCTAAGAACTGACAGTACAAGATCATTTTGCAGTTTTTTTTTCAGACAGAAATGCATCGCATTTGTTTTTGTCAAATTAAGAATTAAGCTATTGACTCTGAACCACTCGCTCACCATATCTAGTACTTCAACAACATTTTTTTTTTATCAGATTTATGTCCCATATCCTTGATCGTAAGGGTAAGAACACATAGAAAGCCGATTCCGACACGCGCCGACCGGCGCAAAGAATGTTACTATGCATTTGAATGGGGATACCCACAGAAAAAGCAGGAACCCGCTTTCCGGCATGTCCATTTAAATGCATTGAAACCATAGACAACAATCTATGAGCCGGTCGGCGCGGGTCGGAATCCGCTTTCTACGTGTTCTTAGCCTAAGGGACGTGTCATCAGCAAAGAGAACAGTCTCGGCTATATTTTTAAGATGGAACGGTAAGTCATTTACATATATTAGGAATAATAAAGGACACAGAATAGAGCCTTGAGGAACACCGCAGTTAACATTTTCCACTGATGATTTGATATTTCCTATTTCTACCGATTGTTTTCTGTTATGGAGATAAGATTTGAAGAAAATATTTTGTACGTTTTTAATTCCATAATATTCCAGCTTTTTTATAAGTATCTTATGGTTAACACAAAGGCTTTAGTCAAATCGCAAAAAATGGAATACATATATAACCTTTATCTAAACATTCGAGTACGCTTTTGACTAAGTGCGATATCCCATCACTCGTACCCTTGTGTTTTTGAAATCCATATTGTTGTGGGTGTAATATATCATTTTCTATCAAGTGGTGAGTAAGTTGTTCCGCTATAAGTTTTTCAAAAATTTTACTCAATACAGGAAGCACTGAAACGGGTCTGTAATTACCAGGATCATGTTTGTCTCCTTTTTAGTTTGTCGGTATTACTCTAGCAATTTTGAGGGTATCTGAGAAAACACCTTCTTCAAAGCATTTATTTATTATGAGTACTAGGTCATCCGCCGGATGATCGATTATCCGTTTAATAAACTTTGTCGACGTATACCATAGGTCATTTGAGTCCTTGGATTTTATGTGACTACATATACGAATGATCATAAATCACTCTCGACAGTGGAATGCCGCAGTGGGGGAAGAAGAAGAAGAATATACGAATGACATTAGCTCTAGAATTCATTCTAAACCTGAAATCATTGTTACATTTCTTTGTGGATTTAAGTAAAAATTCAGCAGTCTCAGTTGATTTAGGCATAGTGCTAGTAAGATCTGAAGTCTAAGTTTAGTTCGAAGTTCGAACGAAGTTCGATTCAAACTTTTGTGAATAGGGCTGCTGGTAATAATAATTATTGTAGGCGGCGACTATCTACAGTCTATGTACCTATTCACGGAGGGTTTGAATCGAACTTCGTTCGAACTTCGAACTAAACTTAGACTTAAACTTTTCCGTGAATCGGGCTGCTGAGGCTATATTTACAAAGTAGTTATTAAATCTATTTGCCACATCAAGATTACTAAAATTCTAACTCTCGTTATACTCCCATGTTTTACCCGTTTCTTCCTTTATGACTTTCCAAGTTGTTGTGATTATGTTGTTAGAACTTTCTATTTTATTTCTGATATACATTTGTTTGGCTTCTCTACAGACCCGCCCGAATACTCTACTGTAAGTCGATACAAAATCTTTCGTCGTCCGCGAGTTGTCACGCTCTTTCACTCTATACAAGTCAAACAGTATTTTCCTAGAGATTAATATACCGGGCTTAGCCCAGCCTTTAAAAGACTTATTTTGCTTACAATTGATCTTTTTGACAGGCATATAACTATTTAGATTTAACACTAAATTTTCAAAAAACTTTTTGAACATAACTTCGGAGCAATCATTTACTTTAAAGCTTTGACATGCTCTTATTGCATTGCAGAAGGATTTCATGTTGTTATCATTAAACCTTCTTCTGTAGATAAACGTATTATCACAATTTTTTCCTCCGCTACTAATTTCTACGCTAATTGATTGACCAAAATGGTCTGATTTTACAATTTCCGTAAGTTTTACGTCAGAATACTTCATATCAGTGAATATATTATCAATGCAGGAGGAAGATGAGTTTGCAACCCTAGTAGCCATAAATATTGTACGCGATAATATGCCTCATTAGGTCTAAAAGTTTTCCCAAGTATATAAGTACCCATTCTTAATCAAGGACACAGAGAGGCAAAAAGTATTGACCCATGGGGTATTGCCGACTCTATGTAGGTACACCCCACCTCTCACTATGACACCTCCAACCCTAATGAGAGTTATATACAGAGTCGATCAGGTAAATAAATAAATAAAACATTATTGAAATAAATTACACATATGATATAGTATAGGTACATTCAGAGTCAAACGGCGGACGTATCCCGAAAAATCTATTCCAGCCAACCCACATGGTAGTATGATGGAAGTTTTTTATATATTTATTAATTCTATAATAAATAAAACTAACAACACATTAGATTTGACATAAAAAAGACATCACATAATCAACATACGTGCTAAACCCAAAGATTATTATAAAGTATGCAAGTTACGTGATCAGCCCAACCCATGAAGGAAAGTAAGGTACAGGTAGTAAGAAAACGAATAAACTTTGGACCAAATGTAAAGTTATCAATTTATTAACTTTTACGCCGTGTCCTTATAGGGGTAAGCAGAGAGAAGAGACTTCCACTCTTTCCTATCCACATACTTTTTTTCACTATCATACTATTCCGCATGCATGTATCCTATTTCTTTTATTCTAGACGTTGCATTTCTTTAAGATCACATATCGATATATTCTAGCCATGTCGATCTTCCACCTATCCTTTCAGGCAGGTAAAAAGTCACTATATTTTCATTCATCCTCTCTATATGTCCAAACTCTCCAAACACCACACTTTGTTTACATTCATTCTTGTTACTACACTATTTTTTTATCTCTCATTATTTCCTCATCTATCATTCCGTTTCCGATCTCATCTTCAGCATTAATAGCGCACATCCTACGCAACATTCTCATTTCTACCGCATTCATACTACTTTCTTCCTTCTTGGTCTACGTCCATGTCTCATTACCATACATTATACTTAGATGGTATAAAAATTGCGTTGAGCACAAGCTAAAGCGAGAAAATCTACACATACGAGTAGGTACATCTCCCTTTAATTTATTTAATTCTTTATGCACAGATTACAGAAATCGATTTTTAAATCATTTTTTATCATCTTATTTTACTGACATTTTGTATACTTGCTTGCTTTGGATGACAGTTTGATATTTTAACATCTACAATACTCTTCTTCTCTTTCCAATGCGGCAATCCACTCTCGACCATAAAGAAGATTTTCAATTTTTTAGTCCAAATGAATAACGTGGTTTATTAAAAAAGATTTTTATACTTACGTATTATTTTATTCTTTTATTTTCAAAGGAATCGACATTGTTTAAATTGATTATATGAGTTTATTTTTAGACTAAATCATTTTTTATTGTAAATTTAGGTATATCAAAATATTATCTACTCACATACCTATAGATCCCTAACCATTACCACCACTGGTGACCTCGGGGCTGAGCTCCCGATAAGTACCTATCGATATGGCAAGTGGTGCCTTCAACAACATGACCAAGATATGGAAGGCGTCGGCGTTTAGTGTTGAGACGAAATGTAAACTGTTTAATGCGTGTGTGTTGCCTATTCTTTTATATGGGTGTGTGTCATGGCACCTGACCAAAGCCCAGGCACAAAAGGTATCTGCCTTTGAGACAATGTGCCTCAGAAGAATCATGAATATTAGATGGTACCACCGCATCACGAACTTTCTTCCTCCCATCAGGGTCCCGAAGACGAGGAAGACCCTCCCACACCGTGTTTCGTTCTTTCGAAGCAGAGCTGAGGGATTTGGACATGACGTGGGAGGAGGTCATTGAAACTGCTAGAGATAGAGCGCAGTGGAGGGCACTTGTTGCCTCCCTATGCCCCCAAGTGGGGTCACAAAGGGAGTATTGATTGATTGATCAAGTGATCATCAGACACAAACCGCCAAGGTCCCGAATCAGCTCATCCTATTATCAATGAAACACAAATTAGCTGGTAGGTATATTTAATTCGCGTTTGTACCTATATTGCGGTTATTTACTATGAATTATAGTATTAAAGGCTTATCTCTTTGCTAAAAATAATAAAAATATACATTAGGGACGCCTAACAGCGTTGTTTTAAATACAATATCAATTTAAAAAAATCTCAACTTTGGTGTTGGATGAACATCACGCAAAATTTAAAAAAAAAAAAATATTTTATTCATGAATGAAATTGTAAATTGAAAAGTGTAACTTTTAGAGTATTATGTCCGATAAATAAGATTTAATAAGATACTAAGCAGCTTTGATAATTAAACCCATTATAGTACAGTAACTTTATACATTACAGAATGCGTCAAATAAGGTAGTTATGATTTTTTGCAAACTTGTAATATCAAATTTCTAAATATCTCGACTCTGGTGTTGGATGAACTATAATCAATCAATCAATACTCCATTTGTGACCCCACTTGGGGGCATAGGGAGGCATTTGGACAAGACCTCCACCCACGTCATGTCCAAATCCCTCAGCTCTGCTTCGAAGGAAAGAAACACGGTGTAGGAGGGTCTTAGTCGTCTTCGGGATGATGTTGGTCTGATGAATAATCCAAGTTTTTGACCTCGAGCGCCGAATGCACCTTTGTCAAAAATCGAAAAACCGCGAAAAAATCGCTATGTTTTTATTATTTGGCGAATATAACCGTAAAGCACTATTTTTTTAAAAAAACATTTTAGCGCGTTTTTAAAGAAGAGTAAATTTGCTACAATATGATAACTAGATTTGTCTCTGTAGACCAAATAGATTCCAAGTTAAAGCCTTTATGATTTATTTCTTCTCATCAATTTATAATAAACGCTATTCTCATAAACTTCTCGTTAGAAAAAATCTAAATACCTACTCTAAAATACTTTAAAAAAATATTGTCATAAACGCTAGCCAAGTAAAAAAATATACGAGTCTAAATCACAACAAAAATAAAGTAGGTAGGTAGGTACATATTATAGGTCCTCAATAATACGGAAAATATGAAACCAACAGCGATGTGTGAATATTACGATCAGATATAGAAACCTACCTACCAATTCTACGTCTACAATAGGAGATGTATTATGCTATCGTGAGTGTGTTAGTGAGATCGATTTGGCAACGTTGTAAGAGCTAACAACTCTTGATCAACTAGTGTTCTTTAAAAATAGACAGTAAATAATTGAATATATAAGTGGAGAATAGAGTATATAGGAAGCTAAACATAATCGTAACGCGGGGGTGTAACTTTCAAATTTATGTATCAACCAGGTAATTATATATTCCAGGTAAAAGGTTGATCAAGTTTGGTGTGTTAAAATCAGATGAGCCAACATATGCCGTCTGACATAAATATATATATATATATATATATATATATATATATATATATATATGTGTAAATTATTGTTTCGGATACAGTCATATATATTTATAATCTAATTAATGTACATTGGTTTATTACAATCTTACAACACAAAAGGATGGTTTTGTTGTGGACTATTAGTTTTAAAAACCCTCTTCAATAACGAACTGTAGCGAAATATAAATTTTATTTCTCGAGAGAATGAGCAAAAAGTATTCGAATTTGGAACTCTTTGAGCAAATAATGTTCGGTCACACTCACACATTATTTATTTATTTATTTACTCAAAATCACACCATAAGTAATACTAATGCTGCTTACATAAGTAATACTAATCAACATTACAAAATAAATTACAAGGAAAAATAAATGATACCTCACTAGGTGAAACCAGTATCGAGGATAGCGAATATAACACAATGACTGGTATTCTCAAATTCACGTTTCAACTCAACGCAAGAAGCTCTTGCTTAGAACTTTATCGGTTGCCAGTAGTTACGCATCTAATGTATTGGATAAAACATTTTCAGAATAGCGAAATGTCAAAAGTCTCAATAAAAATTGGATACGACGCAACTCAATCGTCTGTTTTTCGTTTCAGAATAACCGTCAATGTCTAATAGAAAAATCAAACGAAACAACAATCAAAAAACAAAAAAGAAGCACCTCGAGATCCAAATTTCATACAAACGGATGTTTAAATCTTATAATTAAAAGAGATAAAATAATAGAGATCATAACTGAGCGGGTAACACATTATAATTAAAGTGACAACAGTCTGATACCTAAGCATTTTTATTGGACGAAAGTGCAAAGATAAGCCTTAAATTGCGCAAAAAGTTTCAAATTCGTTAAATTTTTTGGTCATTCTCTCCAGAAAAAGTGAATAGTGTGAACGTTAGAAAGTAAGCGAGCAACTAAATTACTCGCTACTCTAATTAGGTAGTGTGAACTAGGCTTCAAAGGCAGCAGATAAGAAGAAATCTACGAATTGAATAGAAAATTTGATTTATGTAGTTAGAACACCAAAATTTAATTTTGACAGTTAAAATGTTGCAAAGAACAAATTCTACATACGCTTCATACGGTAATATAATTATTATTTAAAAAACAAGTAATCAGAAATGATCGCGACATATAAGGCAACGTACACCAACAGCGGGAAGTAATGAATATTATATAAATTTTTATTGGATCAGAATATAGACCGAGTACCTGATTACTGTACCGAGTGACTCTTTCGTAATATAAAATACTGTATTCACCATTTCTAATAAATAAAGATTATTTAATAACTGTACTAGCTGACCTAGCGAGCATCGTACCGCCTCAGCAATCAGCATTAACATTGATTTTGTGTGCACTTTTTAGAAGATTTTAATTATTCGGCAATATGTTGATGTTCAATAAAAACGTGCTAAAATCTATGGCGGTTAGACAAGTATGGAAATTATACCACACAAACTAATTTTCTATCTGATGACAACGAGTGTATGGAACCATCCAGGATAAAGAGCCATCTAGCGGAATACGACGAATACATCTCGTATTTTATCAACAATGTAGATTCATCACCGTCTGTACCAAGTCAACTAACTTAGGATATTTCACACCAGAGGGAGAACACATCACCTATTTGGAAAAGATTATCTTGCGTGAATAACCCAACTATAAAAGCTTTTTCAATATACAATTTTATCACTCTTTCCTTCAGAACCCACTACCAGTGCATAACATTGTAATTAGTTTTAAGTTAAAATATATTTTTTTCTGTGATACTTTATTTGAATTCACTAATATAGTGCTTGTGTTTTTTGTAATATAAAATCGAGTTTCATTTCGGTAGTTAGTGGAATTCCTTATTAACTGTTTAATCTAGTTCATAAAGAAATAGTGAAAGTAAGTTGGTGAGTACTCCAGATATTCGTAATCTTGCCAAAACTCATAAGAGAGTTTCTCATCTTCTGATAAAGACCATTTTTCCCCCAATATCATTTGACCTTGAGAAAAGAAAACAGTACTCCTTCTTCATCTCAGCCTCATCTCATCTTATGGATCAGGTTCAACAAATCTGAATGCCATAAATTGGTGACCCTACAACCAGATCTTGAGATATCGTATTAAAAAGGTGTTCCATAAAAAATAACGTAAGAGAATAGGATTTTAACTAAAAATGAATTTGAGCTAATTCAAAGGGAATTTGTAATGAGGCACAAATCATTCTTTCAGGATGGATCGTCTAAGAATAATAATAAATACCTGAAAAATGGTCTCAAGAATCTAAACATAATTAGAACGTTGTGCACCAACAAAGCCAATAGGCAATAAAGATGAGACATTAACAAAAATTGATATATTCATATCCTGGCGCCAAATACATGACAGCAGTCGCAGTCTTTAAATTTGATCGCTCTCTTGTTCTGAATAATTTCAAACTTTTATCTCTATATTTCATAGATTATTAAATATCTTGTTGTTGTATACCTACATGAGATTTTAAGACATGTTGAGAATCCAAAAAAGTCACACACAGAATAAATTTATACATAAAGATAAACAAAACAAGGTAAGGTAGAGACAAAATCGCGTGGGTTCGCTTCATAAAAGGTGATTGTCATAACATCATAAAAATATATTTCTTTAATCTAACCAAGTAACTCTGCATTGAGTTTTTCCGGCAGCTGATATGATTAATTACCGTGATTTTTATACGATAGTGAAAACCATTCGTATTAACGTCATCTTCAGGGTTTTTGTTAATAATCTAACATATAAAATTTCATGTCACAGTGTTTGTTAAATAACGTGCTCTGCAGAAACGGCTCGACCGATTTTTATATTTTTTTTTGTTCTAATATATCTAAAATATTTTTTGAATACTTTTTGGTATCGAAAAATATATATAACCCTTAATTTTCCATCCTACCCTATCCTTCCATTTTCTAATACGAATACGGAGGTGTTTGACGTTTCATGTTAGCCCAGTAGATGGCGATATAGACCCATTGACGGCTATGTGGATTTTGACGTTAGCCGGGCGGCATGAAAATTTTTAGAGTTGGTATGAGTGTGTTTATCGGGTCACAGATAGAGGGAATCTACAGATATAACGAGTCAACTAGAGTATGAGATAAATAAATAAATGTCATAATTTAAGAAAAAAATCAATGATATATACTATTTAGCATATTTACTTTTTATTTTGGTGTTACAAAACATATAAGTATCCTAAGTAATTCTATAATACAAAAAAAATATCAAAAAAGGAAAATGAGAAATTTCCAAGACACGAGAACTAATCACAGCCCAATAAAGAAAATACCAAGGTTAAGACAAATAAAATCATAAAAAAAATTAAAATAACAAAAAGTAGTTATAATTAAAATAATCATAACAATGAGATACAAAAATCAATTTTCAGATGACAAAAAATAATATGGGTATGATAAATAAAATTATTATTATGACAGAAGAATCATTGATAATATGGAATAAAATATTTTAATGTGTAATTTATAGTTCTTAATAATAAATACAAACAATACAAAATTTCTGTATTTTACAAGAAAAATAACATATTATTGTGTTTTATTCCTGGAAAGTATCACAAAACTGACCAAAGTGAGACAAAAAATAACTTATTCAGTTCACTATTGATTCGGGCAGGCCGGGTCGCTATGCAAAGTGATTTGTTACCCATCACTGTGGTTTGTGCATGTGTGGTGTGTGTGTGCCGCCATGGTCGCCATTGTGCCGCCCGGCAAACGTCAGATGACGTCATCCTTTAATGGTCTATACCAGGGGTGGGCAACATTTTAGCTGTGGTGTGCCAAGCCACTCTACCAATATGATTCAGGGTGCCGCCTTAATTCAGAATTTTATACCAAATTTATCTTTGTAGAGTGCCATTCAGAACCCCATCGCGTGCCAAGCCTGGCACGCGTGCCATAGGTTGCCGAAGCCTGGTCTATACTGTTCTATAGCACAGCGGTAGCCAAACTTTTTGACCTCACGGACCAGTTAATTCATCCCGCGGACCACTTAAATATATTTATAAAAAAAATTGTGATCAAAGAACACATAAAATGTACCTAGTTAATAAAATGAAACTATTAATAGTAACCAAGTTATGAAAGCTTTATTAATAAACCATAATAAAATACTTAACAATATGATGAGTAAGTATATTCCACATTTTTCTGAAATTTTCTCGCGGACCAGTAGTTGTCCGCGGACCACCACTTTGGCAACCGCTGCTACAGCAGATGTTATGGTATACCTAGTAGAAGGCGAAAATCAGTTGTAGGTAACCATATTATATTTTGAATTCGCATTATGTCAATCGCACCAACTTTCAAAGAACTGACACTACAGTCAGCATCTGTCAAACGTCAATTTAATTTCAAAATTAGAGAATAAAATATAGCAAAAAGCAATAAGAACGTTAGGTACATACTAAGTATTCTTAAATGTTCTAATGTTCCGCGGAACAAAGAACTTTCTCCTGATAAAAAAAAGAAGTAAAATCGAAAAAAATAAATAAATTGCCGTGTCGTTCACGTAATTTGCGAAAATGTCAAGATGTTTCGAAGAATAGACTGATCATCACGGAAAAGCAGATAGACGAGAGGACACTAAAGAATTTGGCATAGCAGATAGAAAGACGCAAGAGCCGGGAGATGGTAAAGCTTTCAAAATATAGGAAAATCGCTGTACACGGAAAGGGGTTTAAGCAGGTAGCTGATGGGAGTCCGGTCTTCCCATGCTGGATAGGCTGGATGTCCATAAATGATTTCCCCTCCGAAAAAGGCATAGGAATGTATAGATTCCCCCCCCCCTCCACGCCGTATCCAGAGGGGGTAGGCAGAGAGTACGGACTTCCATTATTTCATATCCAGACAAACCTCTTTCGCTTCATTCAAGATAATGCATTGTCTCCTATTCCTTTTACTCCCGACTTGGCCCTCCTTTAAGACGGCACCGATATGATCGACCTTCCTCAATCTAGGTCAGCTACGTCTCAGTGAACCTAATATTTCAGATTTATAGATCCTCTTTGTCGTTATTTATTCATTCACTTTTATTCTAGTAACTATGCTAAAATTTACTCCTCATGCCTTTCTATCATCATTCCTCACCTTATCAAGCAGTCGTTTTACGCATATCTTGCGTATAAATCTCATTTTAACAGTATTTACACCGTCCTCCAGATTTTTCGCCCATGTCCAAGTTTTACTCGCATATATCATGCAATGGATGGTGTCAGAATTGCATTGCGTATCACTGTTAGGATTTTAGAGATTTGTTCTTATTTCTCATTAGAGGTCTAAGTACACTGCCAACCCTTCTACCAGTCAGGTTTCTCCTTTCAATCTCCTTTTCACACCTTCCACCTGTACTTAATAAACTATCTAAATATTCATACTCATCCGCTTTTTCTAAATTTTTATCCTTAACTTTCACATAAAAATATCCTCCAGTTTTTCTTCAGAGGGATTCTGGGTTATCTGTCAAAAATGCCGAATGACATTTGTATTTGGATCAAAAAAGGATTACGACTCACATCAAACCTCACCTCGCCATGCTGTTTTCTGCTTAGCGATGGATGCGAACATGATGTGGGAGGAGGTCATTGGAATTGTGAAGGACCTGCTTGATTATTGTCAGAAATCGTTGTTGTGACTCTCCGTGTTTTGTTTACGATCAAAGTAAAATAATATTATTGATTTGTAGGTTATAAAATGATCATTGCGTTTATCGTTGACCATAAATAATAACCAATAACCATATCCACAGTTTTATTTATTGTATATGCGTTAATAATATTTTCCATATTAATCAGTATCTATGGTTTTATGATTTCTGTCGTTACTATAAAACGAAAACTGCATTATAATGTTATTTATTGTATGAATTAATATTCAAATAAAATAATACAGTTTCTTGATTCATTGGTCATGTCATAACAACAGATGAGAGCCAAGCAGTTCGAAAACAGAATCATAAAGGGAAGTATTTCAGGAATATAAAGCAGAAACAGAAATTTTGCTAGGTAGTGTGATCAGGGATTTAAGTACTGGCGGAGACTTAACGATACATACTCGGGGTGTGGATTTCTGATGAGAACATGAAGAATTTCAGGTAATTTGTTCAATTACCGAATGAAGAAGGAGAAGAAAAAAGCCTTCATCCTGTGATGTTTTCAGAGAAAACAACAAACAACGCCATCTGTAGGTTGCATTTAAATCAAACGAACAAATAGCCAGAGTTGAAAAATAGAGTATATTTTCTTGATATTTGATATGATTACCAAGGAAATAACAACGAGAAAGAACTGTCATCGCCCACTAATTAGTTATTACTTGTTATTGTTTCCATGGTGTCCAATATCAACCATAAAAGAGAGTTTACTCTGTTTCTAGATTCGGCTCTAAGTTCTTTTGGCGTAAATGCAACTTTTCGATCAATCCATACTTTTGAATATTGAAACATTGCATTCAATCAATTTTGTACTTCTTATTGCAACTTTTCGATCAATCCATACATTTGACTATTGAAACATTGCATTCAATCAATTTTGTACTTCTTACTGCAACTTTTCGATCAATCCATACTTTTGAATATTGAAACATTGCATTCAATCAATTTTGTACTTCTTATTGCAACTTTTCGATCAATCCATACATTTGACTATTGAAACATTGCATTCAATCAATTTTGTACTTCTTACTGCAACTTTTCGATCAATCCATACTTTTGACTATTGAAACATTGAATTCAATCAATTTTGTACTTCTTACTGCATCTTTTCGATCAATCCATACTTTTGACTATTGAAATATTGCATTCAATCAATTTTGTACTTCTTACTGCAACTTTTCGATCAATCCATACTTTTGACTATTGAAACATTGAATTCAATCAATTTTGTACTTCTTACTGCAACTTTTCGATCAATCCATACTTTTGACTATTGAAACATTGCATTCAATCAATTTTGTACTTCTTACTGCAACTTTTCGATCAATCCATACTTTTGACTATTGAAACATTGAATTCAATCAATTTTGTACTTCTTACTGCATCTTTTCGATCAATCCATACTTTTGACTATTGAAACATTGCATTCAATCAATTTTGTACTTCTTACTGCAACTTTTCGATCAATCCATACTTTTGACTATTGAAACATTGCATTTAATCAATTCTGTACTTCTTACTGCAACTTTTCGATCAATCCATACTTTTGAATATTGAAACATTGCAATCAATCCATTTCTGATCATTGAAACATTTCGGTCAATCCATTTCTGGCTATGAAACATTTGACACTCGCTGATTGACCAGAATGAAATCGATACTGATAGATTTGCACACAACATTTCTAGATTAATTTCACCATTACAAACAATTTTACAAATAATTATGAAGATATTGTATTCAAAAACGAAAGCAGAAATTATTAGACAATCTATATTCTACCACCAAATGTCATAATTGAAAATGCACTCTGACAGATACGAATAGAAATTCTCGAGACCAGCGTAGAAAAGTCAGAAATTCTAGACAATTTTCAAACATTTTGTTATCTTACTTTGAAAAAGGTCTTATTATCAAAGTAAGCACTAACCTTCTGAATACTTTAACAATATAATTTTTATTGCAAATTTGAAAAATTGAAATTAAATTAAAGTTTGACAAGAACTATCAGTTGAATAAAATGTATTACTACGAAGTAATACATTTTGTTTATCTAAAAATGGATAACTGTCACAAAGTTATACCCAAAGACAATTGAAAAATAAAAACTATCAGTTGTTTGATAGTTGGTGCAATTGTCGAATGTCGGTGGTTTGAAACATATGCATCGATCTAAAATCTAAATTACATTGGCTAAAAGGTAATTTCCAACTTTTATCTCTATATTTCATTAATTGTTAAATATCTACTTGTTGTATACATGTTCAACATGTCGAGAATTCTCATGATTAGGAGTTTCGGAGACTTAAAAATTACCACCTAATGGCGAGCGTTGTTAACGTAAAGTGATCACACTAAGCCAGCCTTCGAAATAACAGTAGAAGACGTTCGTAAGCCCGTAGTGGTTTGTTCCATTTAAAAATCGAACATCAGTAGTGAATGGTTGAAGTTGAAGTGGTTGGTAGACTAGCGGTTACAACGCCGGCTTTCGCACGGTTTGGTGCGGACGTCGTGGTTCGATCCCAGGTGCCGACCATCTTCCTCTTTCACGACACAAGCTTTAAGTAGCTTACTGTGAAAGAGTCAAGGAGTGTATTTGTGTTCACTTTGAGTGAGCACAGATTAATTTAATTAAAAAAAAATAAAATTGTTGTTAGTGAGTGAGTCATTAGTTGTTACATATTATTCGTAAAAGGTAATAATTAAGCTTATCATTATACAAATCGAATTCAATATTCATAGTGAGAACAGGAGCACGTCTGTTAGGAGGGCAGCTTATTAAGGTTTTCGAATGAAGAAATGAATGTGTATAGGCAACAAAGTGAGACCATTCCGAAACACAGAAGACGTGGTTAGTTCTGGTGCAAGGTCTCAAACACGGCCGACCTCCGCCCGTCCATCCGGAGGACAGATCGCGATTTACAGTAAGTTGTAGTGTTAGGTCTGGTCTGGTCTGTGGGTCTGGTCTCGTGTGATATGACAGAGAGAGATACCTTTGATATTTTGTACTGAATCTGGGTCACCCAGATATGATCTTCATAACATCAAACACAACACACACTCTGTATCAAGGAGACACCTCGATGCACCTATGAAACATTCTATGTGTGATTTTTACCATTTTTTTAAAGCTCGTATTTATTCGGGAATTATAGGTTGGTTGGAAGAAATTGCCCCAGGCAATAAGCCCGCCAATTTTGGTTTATTATTTTACCAATAAAATGTTTATTATTATTATTATTCGTGTTTTTTCTATATATTTTGTTTTTTTTTTCTCAGCGACATTTTTGAACATTACTATCTTTATTAGTATTGTCTCGGAACAGGCTTAGGTCTAGTGAGGCAATATATTCCATTACACATATTTATATTATATAGTATTATGTACTTTTCTTTTGGAAAAAAAAAATAGGTACATGAAGCAAAAACTTTTTACTCCTTTTTAAGAAATTGGGCGCACGGAGGAGTATGAAATTTCTCATAATTACCTACAGTTTATATAGAAGAGTGGCGAATACTTGTACTTTTTTTTAAATTATGCATAAAAATATATTAATTAAATAAAAAAAGTATTACAAATACAACTGTAATATTATGTATTTGACACTCACAAACTTCGATGTTTCGACATTGGCACAGACGCATATATTCTTTTGTTTAACTGTGGTAAAATTGGGTATGCTGTTTGTCTTTAATAATAATTATGTATATATCAACATTTCAAATTTGACGTATCTGTCATTGTTTTTGTAAAAAGAGCGCTCGATAAATACATTATAGGTAGTTATGGCTGAATTTCGATCACTGGGCGACCACTAGTATTTCTTATTATACATTTTCTTGAACAGCTCAGAACAAACTTACAATGAACAGTTAACATTAATTGGAACAGTCAATTGTTATGAATAATTGAATTAAATTCATTTTTATGAAGTCGTAATATAAAGAAAAGACAAAGGAGGTATTGTAGAGACCATATCGAAGGGATGGATAGCAAAGATGTATAAAATAAAATAGATTTAAAAAAAAGGAATATAAAAATTCATTTATTCATTAATTCTGATGTAAAACGTAATGTGACGCCTCGATCAGATTCAATGCTGTCACTTTTATATAACGGCGTTCAAATAATTCTATTGAAATATTTAAAAGGTTGAAATTATAAATTTAATTAAAACTGAAATATTTTTTAAAAATAAATATATCCTTTTCTCTACTTTCTGAGATCTGACAGACACATTTCTTTTGAGATTTTTTCCAAATAATTCGATTAAATTATGTACCAATGTGCCTTTAGTTTCATTTTAATTAAAATTACGAATGAGATAATAATGGGTGTACTAATTGTAAGAAAGTTGTACCTATATAAACGATAATTAAACATTACCTATTTTTTATTATGAATTAAATATTATATAAAACGCGTACTCTCCATTTGATAAACCCCTTTCTGAAAAATACATAAAAATCAATTCGATCGACTTTAGACTCAATAAAGGCACGAAATGTTACAATAAATTTATGCAATATTTTTATTTTATCTCAAACTTATAAACGAAATGACGTTATATTAGAGCTACGTAATATTATCTTCTATGCAGAATTGTTTAAAAAACTCCAAATACAATTTCATAAAAAAAAAAAAAATCTTAAATTGCACATACGAGTTGTTCGTTACACATCGACGAATATTATTACACGAACTGCACTGTGTATTGTATCCACCGCGCAACATCTATTATACAGCATCCAGCAAGTCTGCATTCGACGAACGGCACTGGTGTCGAGTTACGCGGTACAGGCGGCATCTAGGTCAGGCCGCCGGTTTAGCCGACCTGCGTCTCTCCAAGATGCTCGTTATTATGGGCGGGTGTTCCCACCATTGTGCTCGCGAGAGATGACCGATGAAAAGGCCGAGATATGCCGGCAAAATCATACTTTTAAGTTACCTAAGAGTCAAAATTTATGATGTGACATATGCTAGTCAAGAAAACGGTCTAGGCTTCAAAGAAATACATTTTATACTCTATTAGCTTTCCCGACAGATGTTGTCCTGTGGACCTTTTGGTCCTAACCACAGGCGTCCCGTTCATTGTGCACTGCGCCTCCACAAACAAAAATAAACTAATTAAAAATAACATCAAAATATTAATTCTAAAACGTTCATATTTCATTTGTATTCGAAGCTCAAACGGGATCAACGCGAGAATATAATTATATGCGCGCAATTTGGACATTGTATTTAAAAATTCTAAAACGCCCGAAACGGTGGAGTAAGTGAAATGGGCTGCTGTTAGAGTGGGAATTACGTATGCGAGAATGAGAGGGTGCAGGTGCAGAAGACAATAATTTTGTTGTTAGATTATTTTCAAAGATAGCGTCGCATCATATTCGTTCCATACAAACTTTAATATCATATTTTATATTATTTCTTATCCATTTTTCAACTTTTTATTAGTGTTTCTGTTATCCTGAGCGGAGAAGAATCCAATAAATCAAACATCGGAAGAATCTGTTGAGCAGATCTCGAGTTATAAATGTTCGCACTAACCCGACTTTAATTTATATTATAGAGATTTCTGGAGAGAGTAATAAAAAAGTGTACAAAAAATATGAAACATTTTGATCAAATAAAGGCGAGTCAGACGCGCTTATCACACACACATAATTATTGAAATTGGGCTGACAGCCGTTTTTATTGGACGAATGTTCAACGACCAGCCTTTAATGGCTCATAAAGTATAGACATCTTACATACATATCTGTATCTAAGAGCCATATTATAAGGTCAAAGTTGAGTTTTATCCGAAATGAGTTAAATGACATTAAATATTTTAAAGAAAAAATAACAACTAATGACTCTAACAATTCATTGCTAATGTTCGATTTTTAAAGCCCCATACACAAGTTTCTAACTTCAAATAGGGCATATAAAATTCACTTTGTCATTATTTGATATATTTGTTATTGTACCTATATGTTTTGTACTTGTAGGTATATATTTTTCATTAATAAAAAAAAAATGGAACAAACCACTACGGGCTTACGACCGTCTTCAACTGTTATTTCGAAGGCTGGCTTAGTGTGATCACTTTACGTTAACAACGTTAGCCATTAGGTGGTAATGTTTGTCTCCGAAACTCCTAATCATGAAAATTCTCAACATGTTCAACATGTCGAAAAATATCATGTATGCAACAAGTAGAAATTAAGTAATAAAATGAAAAATAGAGATAAAAGTTGGAAATTACTGAGAACAAGAGAGCAACCAAATTTAAAGACTGCGACTGCCGTCATGTATTTGGCGCCAGGATATTATGACCACATCCATTTTTGTTACTGTCTCATCTTTATTGCCTATTGGCTTTGTTGGTACACAACCTTCTAATTATGTCTAGATTCTAGATTCTTTAAAAAAAAGTGCAAAATGCAATCCTGTTACCATCAATGATCTATGGATATGAAACGAAAATAGAAGAATATAGTATAAATGCAGAAGAGATGAGAGTTCTGTGAAGAATATGTGGGATATGGACAGGAATGAGAAAATTAATTAGAAGGAATGTGGTATGGAAATTAATGTTACAAAAATGAAAGTTAATAAGTTGAGATGGTTTCGGTATGTGAAAGAAAAAAAAAAAGCAAAGAGAATTTATAAGGCTGAAAGGAAAGGTATAACAAGGCGTAGTCAATTAGAAAGGTTGTACGAGAAATTGTATGTCGGTGGAAATGCAAAAGAAGTGCTCTTGGATAGTAAAGAGTGGAGGTCCGTTCTCGCTGCCTACCCCTAATGGACGGATAATGGTGTCATAAAATATTTGTCTGGATTTATTAAGATTAATCAATTAGTCAATCAGCGTAAAAAAATATTCGCACGTAGTTCTCCAGATTTAGTTTTTACGATCTATTTATTCAATTAACACAGGCATCGCATAGTATTATCAGTAATAGATAAGTTATAAGGAAACCGGATACAGGAAACATGCACCTAATTATCAACTTACATCATTTATAATCAGAGAGATCTATCATTGAGAGATGCAGCATGACAGTAAGTATGAAATACATAGATATTATATGTGGATATCTGCACACATGACAATATGTAGTTACGATTTATCTGTGGAACCTCTACCGGAAACGGATGGAGATGTACATAGACAGGAAGTTAAGAAGAATAAAAGTGTGTTAATTCTTAAAAAAAAAAAAAAAACAACGTAGAAGAATATCTTCGGGTTTATACTTTCTTGTTGGTGGGTATTATTATGGTTTAAAGATATATATCTTCGAAAGATTTAGATTGTCCACTGAGATGATGTCAAAAGCTAGATGAAGAAGTGAAGATAGGCTAGGTCGAAATGGATCATTTTACGGATTCGTCAAAGTCTTCTGGATAGGCTGGAGGTAGTTGGTGAGATGAAGAGGAAGTCTTTGGCAATCAGTGGATGATTGATCAAAGAATGATTGAAGTGGATGATTCGTAAAAGACGGTTGTTTTTCTTCTTTTGCCAATTATTTCCTCATGATTTGTAATAATATAACGAGATAATATGTAACGGTTTCTATTGTTCTTAACATTAGGCACAATCTGAATTGGCGATAACATTGTGTTGTTCGCTTTCTTTGCCGATTTTATGAGAACCCTCATTATTTTGTTTCGATGTGTCAAAATATATTTTATGCTACACCGAGTTTGTGTATTTTTTTGGATATATTAAAGTATATTTACAAATTTCTCACTGCAGGTCGCCAGACAATTAACATCATCAATTTCCTGGCGTACATCACATGACATCACATCACAGAGAAGACAAGGAAGATATTGAATATTGGTACAAGAAACTGCAAGCCATTATAATATATTTTAATATACAATATACTTAATTATCTGTATTGTTTCTACCTGTGAACATGTGATGTACATATGACCATACGATAAATAAATAAATAAATCTCATAATAAATAAATATGTATCACTTCTCTACTCACAGACGTTAGTATAACCGGCGGAATGTCATGCATACGTTCTGTACCAGACAACCGGGCTTGTCCAATCTGAGACAGGAGTCCAACCGCGAGCAAATAATTTCATCTAAAAAACACAGAAAATATCTGACAAGATCGGGGTTTGAACCCGGTACCTCTTAATCTGAAGTCGACGACTTTGCCACTAAGCTATTCTTGTGCCGGTTTTCAGGACAAGATCTTAATGTATTTATTTATTAAAATTAACGAATTGAACGTGCATTCTTGGTGAAATTATTTAAATACCTACGGCAATTTAAATAAAAAAATAATTCTTATTCCACAAATTTAATAACCTGACTAGTTTCGAAGGCACAGGTCCTGCATAGTCACAGGTGACTTAGAAAAAGTTTCTACAAGCATTGCGCAAGATCGAGCGCAGTGGAGAGCTCTTGTTGCCTCACTATGCTCCTGAGTGGAGATCAAAGGGAGTTTTGATTTGATTTATTTAACTATGTATAGATATTATTGAGCTAACGACGTTTGTAAAAAAAATCAAAGAAATTAAAATGGCGGAAAACCTTTTTACTGTTAACCCTAAACAAGCCTTTGAAAGTGCAGTAGAAAGTGACATAGCCCCTAAATTACAAAATTTTAAATATTAAACTACTAACCATCAGTTTCAAGATGTCTACCATCTTCCGACATTCATTACACCACATACAATTAAAACAAGAATACACATTACACATAGAACCAAACGATGTTGACAAGTTCCGAAGTATTTGTAGGAACTAGACGATTATTAATTTGAATCACTTTTGCCTTGTGTAACGTTAACTACACCCAATAATTAATTTGCTGGTTGAATGTGTAACAAGTCAAGATGTTCGTGTATTCTCACGGGTGTTAATTGCGGTAATAATGATGTATGATGAGATGGGTTGATTGTTTCACAATTAACACTATGGTGGGGTGGGGTGGGAGTGTTGCATACACTATCGATAAACTAATTAATTACTTAACACTTAACAGCACAAGGTGTCGTGGCACTAAATTAATGTCTGGTTTGAACTGCTTTAAACTATATTTATTTTAACCCACACGCAGTGTTCCCGTAATGGGTAGGTAGACAGAGAAACTACTTCTTTCTCTTCTTTCACCGATATACCATTTCTCATACAACATCTCCTATTTCCCTTACTTATGACCTGGCCTTACTTGAGGACGGAATCAATGTGTTCGATCCACATCATTCTCGGTCGGCCACGCCTTTATACGCCTCTCCTTTTAGCCTTACCCCTTCGGGAAACGGCGTGATGGGTAAAAAAAATTAGCCTTATTGTCATTCATGCCAAAACCTTCTCAACTGACTATCATCTTTGTCACAACACTAACTTCCATACCACATTCCTTCCTAATATTCTCATTCCTTTCAACCGTTTGAAAACTTTCCAATTGAAAGGCTATATACTGATCCCATCCAAATTGTTACAGGATGGAATTTCAAGTCAAACAAATAATGGATGTAACCAGTTTCTTAGGGTCGAAGTTGGTGCCGCGACCTAGATACGAGACTGGAACCCGCGACCGAGACAGGAGACCATAACGTTTACTTACTGTCATTTTTCAAAAAGGGTTTGAATGAGCGCCAGTTCGCGAGCGTGACATGAGATACAAAATGTGTGGAAAAAAGATGGATAGTCTCAGAAATCAAACATTGAACAGTTTCAGATTTATAAATTACTAGAGGTCCTCCCCAGCTTCGCACGGGTAGATAGATACTTAAAAATAATTTAGTTTTCAGACAGATCCCTAACTTTTTCAAAATATTTTATAGCATAAATATGTTAATCTGGAATAATTGCATTGCAATGTATCGTGTCACGTCACTTTACCACCGTGACTACTTTGCGCGGTATTTCTACTAAACTTGACACGACTCCCCTCAGCCCTCCCCGGCTCCCATACGCACTCTGCATCGGATAAGTTGAGATGATAAGAGACTATGCTTTTTTTTCCAATACTCACATTTTTAAACTCGTGATAACTTTCGAATGGAATGTCCGAATTGAATAATTCAAAAAGTTATACAAACATATTGAAGCAGACTTGAATATGAACTAATTTATTTTAATAAGGAGTAATACCAAGATACCAATAAAGAGCTTTTTCTAAAGGTGACATTTTATTGGGTTTTTTTAAATAAAAAAACACTTATTGTGGCATAACTATAATAGTTAGACATATGCTGTCGCGATACTTTTTGTAAATAATGATGTCTTCTACAAAATTGTAGAACATTGTTTTATTCTATCATCATTAGTTTTCACAGCGTTCGCGATAAAAAGAATATTTTAGGTAAATTTTTTACACCTTGGGTTACATTATTGAAGTTTTCGTAGGTTACCCACTTTTTTTTGGAAATTAAATATAGCCTATGTTCACCGCCGATATTGTAGCTTCCCAAAAGTGAAAGAATTTTTCAAATCGGTTCAGTAGTTTTGGAGCATATTCGAAGCAAACAAACAAACAAACAAACAAACAAAAAATCAAATCTTTCCTCTTTATATATTAGTATAGAAGACTACAGAATTATTTATTCGTTTATTTATTTATTAAGCATCAACGTGACATTGTCGCTTTTACAAACAAAAATACAACATTTTACTCAATAAAATACATGCACAGACACATAAAAAAAAACATTCTTAAGAACATACGGCCTCCAGGACAATAATTATAATCAATACTTTTTACAAACAATCAACCTATGTTGATTATAAATTGATACTTATGCATTATTGTAATTCACGAAAAGCTAACAGAAAAAATGAAAGGGATTTTTTCGCATGGGATGTCTGGCATCCAAAACGTGTATTGTTAATGAACAAGGATCCTGTTGGATGAAGAAGGGTCGAAAGTGCAATGCTGCTACCGTTGCACGTTTGCAATCAGTAGAATGGAAAACATTCATACATTTTCGGAATGCTTGTATGCCCAACTCGTTTTTACGAGCAACTCCCTTAGAAATATCGAAATTAAAAATGAAAAAAAAAACTGAATGGTGATTTTAAAACGTTGTATTTCTGAGGATTTTGAAATTTTCTTCTTGATATTTTACTTCAACCATTCCTTTATCTTTCAGCTACTAGAAAAATGTATAGTTTCTTAGTTTCCAAAATGGAGTAGGTACTTTTTTCACAATTTTCACATTTATTTGAACACACCGCCCTCGGTAGCCTAGTTGTACTAGCGTGGACTTCAGATCCGAGGTCCCGGGTTCGATTCCCGGTCGGGTCAGAGTTTTTCAAAGTGTTTTTTCACTTGAAATTTCTACCCGAGGTTGGCCTGTCTCAGATTGGACGGGACCGGTTGACTGGAAAAAATTGCCTCAGGCAATAAGTTCCGCCGGCTATACTGACACCTTTGTATAGAAAAAGTGTTATATTATATTATTTAAAAAAGGTGGAAAATTGAAAAAAAAAACTCTAAAAAGTGAAATAACTCTCAAACCACTGGCAAATAATATAGCAACAAAATTGTTGCAAATTTGCTCTAGGACAACCCCTTTCGACGAATGTATCGAATTACCAGTCACCCTGTATAACTGAAGAAAATAAGGAATCTTCCAAGGATAAGGGTGAGGTTTATCAAAAATATTAAAAAATGGATTGACACTAAAAATAAAAATGTAATTTCTTATATTATGATCGTGATTCTAATGGCGTGTGTTGTGTCGCTTCCCAACGTTCGCGAAGGGGACAATCACCAGCTAGTTACATAACGTCGCTGATAATAATTAAGCGGTGTGTATTACATTGTTGAAGGCATTACGTCATAGTTGCTAAACAATATAAAATGAAAATTGAAAATCATAATAATATAATCTTATTGGATGACGAGCCATGACTGTCTTACCGTGTATGGAGGGGGCCTATCGTAGGAAGCGGCTTATCGGAGTTCACTGAACAAGAAAATATTATAATTATTTAATGAATGTTAATGGAGTACCGCCATATTGTCGCAATCGATAGTTTTGTCTTACCGCGATTTTCGCAGAAATCGTATGACACGGTAAAGTATTCGTAAAGGTGTTAAGCATTTTTTCATTTATTATGGCATTCACTCTCGGTATAACGAGAGCATCTCCTAATGTTTAGCATTTTAAAGATGACAAGTTGAGCTGGTTTTAAGAATTTTAATTTATTTATTTAATATTTAAAAGAACAAGGAAGAAAGGAAAGACTTAAAGAGTTGTGTCAATTCCTTTTATTGAAAAAAAGTATCGTACCTCAGTTTTGTGGATAGATTAAGGGTATGCCATAAAACCGATAATAAAGTATTATCTGATTCCATGTAGGTATATAATAACCACAAAATTTAACGCTACGCTTTTGAACTTTTGAACGAATTGACCCGACAGCCGTTATCCTGTTTCGACTATGAATAATATTGAATTCTTATTTATGTAATTAATAAAAAAATGTTCCAAAAACTAATTTATTATTCTATTGCTTTATGATACATTTTATTAATATACTAGCTTTTCCGACAGGCGTTGTCCTGTGTTCCTAACTATGAATATTGATGAATTAATTATCATTTGACCAATGTAATTCCGACCGGTGCATCTGTTTGCCATGTATATTCCATCCGCATTCTGTCAATCGCACCAACTATCTAGCAACTAACAATTTCTGTCAATAGTGCAAAATTGGAATAGAAATTATATGGTAAAAAGTACTAAAAAGGTTACTTAGAGTTTTCTTTAATTTTTTTACGAAACTTGCCTAATTTTTTTTCTATGAAAACAACCTTCTCCTGACAAAACCCTACACGACAAAAAAAGAATTAGCGAAATCGGCCTAGCTGTTTAGGCGTGATGCGATGACATCGGGAAATAGCTCTCAATTTTTATATAGGTAATAGATTTATTGTAACTTTACTGTCCATCATTTAAAAAGACAAAAAAATCTTCAATACCTAATTACATATTTTTTTTAAACTTTATTAGGCTTTACACAACATAACTTTCTTGGTTTAATTTTCTGGAGTGTAACAGTTTTCTTTGGAATTCCGACACGGGAACAAGCGAGATACAACTAATATAGCCTCGTGAAAAACAGATTTCTCATAGGTTTACATTAGAAAAGTCAAAAACACTTGAATTCGGAAAAAATAAAATAATATTTATTAAGTTTGTTCAAAGAAAACTTTGTCAAAATTAAACGGGGCGCATTCTCACCTTTCCTCTGTTTTATATATTCTACTGTTATTTTATTTTCAAGCCCTGCAATTGTTACATATGTAGGTACATATTATGTTACGATTTTGCATAAGAATAACCATTTTTTGTAATAGAGGGCAGACATAAATTATTATACATGAATCGCAAGGGATGCCGATAAAATTAAAAACAACCTAATTTAAAAACTTATAATTTGAATGCAGAAAAATAAAGAAGTTGAAAGATATCCTTACCTTTCCATATGAGTGCTGAGGCGCATTCCAGTGCGTGGTCTCAACTTGGGCATGATGCTGAACACCCTCCTGCTGACTGCTCCACTCTGCTCTGCGCACGATAGGACCTCGACCGGTGGTCGGATCTTGGGAAGGACTAGATCTCACCAACATCTTAAATATCTATTCCAAATACAACATTCGATAGTATTAGCAAAAAAAAAAATCAAAACCCTTCGTCAAGTCAAGCGGTTTCTTTTCATTTCGAACGCACTAAAACACATTGAAAAAAAATCACTAAAATATTACAAATAACACACAAAGTAGTAATGTATATGCGATAAACGCTAAACCATTGTAGGTCACTTTAAAACCCTCACTGTTCTTTACACTCGAAAACATCAAAGTTTTCTATGGAAAAATATTTTTTTAATATTGCAACACTGAAACTGAAAGAACAAATTTATTTATTTGAATTTGAACTGTCAAATCACACTCTTCCTACGACGGAGTCTTCTTCGTCACTGAGCTATTCGCGAATCGTTTGCGTATATTCTTTTTTTTTATTATTATTATTTTATTGTTTTATTATATTATATTATTTATAATGATTTATTTAGCATATTTTTAAATAATTTATAACAATGTTTCGTATCTCGTTCGTTCATCGGATATGTTCTATCGCTCGTATACGGCCACGATTACCTCACTTGTATCTGGAAATAAAAAAAAAACACAGAATAAGTACGTGTTATTGTATGTATAATCGAATCAATGACAGATACAGATAATACAAGTCTGTGCCTTGAAGAAAAGATACTCAGCCGTACTAATAGAACGCTAATCGTCGAATAAGCTAATGTTAAAATGAAATGTCAAACCATGGTATAAGAAGTACTATGATAGTTTGACATTTCGTTTAGGACGTTGTTGTGGAAAATTTGTTTATTTCGCGCTTATTCGATGAATAGTATTCTATTAATACGGCTGTAAGGGTTTTGGCACTTGCACAATTTATGTATATTTGGTATGTTCAATTTGAATTTGTATTGTTATTGGTTTCTTTCTTTATGTTATCCTTGTGTGCGTAAAAATGAATTTTTTAACCTACTAATAATTATAGTTCAGGCATATCTAGAAATTTGAGAAAATACTTCAATTGTTAGTGTCAAAGTCCCACAACAGATGTCAAAGAGAGTGAGTATGTTGTAATCGTGTTGTATTGGATCATATTGACTGGTTTTGTCTCTGCGTGGGCTCAATCATGGTATACATAATAATATAACACTTGGTACGAATCGGTCCATCACAATATTATTACGTATCATCAGCTTGTTATACATCTAGGTTTATCAGTTGTTTAGTAAGGTGGCAGTGATTTGTAGCATACCTACTGGCGTGTCGTAGGTTAGAAGCTAGTTCCTCTTACTTAATAGCGAAACCTTCAAGGTACCTATATTAAATGCGTTCTTTCTAAATAGACGCGCGAACCCTCATGCATTGAACTCGGGTTGACGATACTCCAATAGGCATCTAAGGATAATTCTCAGTACCTACCTACATTATCACGAAAATTATAATACATGTCGTATTTGGACATGTGCTGTGAGGAAAGAAATACCACCTTGTCCGCCTTCTCCAACTGCATGGTATTAGACGGCAAAATTGAGGGAAGACGGAGGTGGGGCGGAACACAGTTGGCCTGGCTGCGAAATACCCGGGAATGGACCAAAATATCAAGGAAGGATAAACTCTTTAAAGCAGTTCAGGATCTGGCAGGGTACCCAAAAAAGAAGAATATCATGAAAAGCGAACAGCTGGCTACCATTTCCAAGAAACATTTTCGAATAATCTGGTTAGTGCAAGGGTAAAAGGTTGCATTTTCCGGAAGCTATTAGAAAGACACGGCCAAAGTCTTTAGAGTCTAGACCACGAATTCTCACGCCATTTCTGGCGGTTTTTCTTAATGGTTTTTATGGGGCAACAAAAATGTATAGAATTTTTTATCGCAGCAGCAGTTTTCTAATGATAATTTATGTGGTTTCTTTAAGAATGGAGAACCTCGAAGTTTTTATCCCGTAAAAATGGCACATATGGTATTAAGTCACATAAAGCATGGCCAATAATAATTAGTCGAGAGTTGAGAAGCTCTGTTTCCAAATTATGCTTACTTATTTAACATGTCCTGCTGTAGCCCTAGTATAAGTTTTCGATGATCGAATGTCGAAACGATCATCGAAAGAGTTTCGAAAATATTCCATACAAAAATGATCGAACGATTCGATCGGTTGATTTTAGAACACTATTTGCAGGTTGATAAGCCCTTATTAGCGTGCAATAAGCTTTCGATTAAACTCGTACTAGCCCCACTAGGTTACATTTTACCACTACAATATGCGACAAAAAAGCCCCGTTATAATACAGCCTATATGATCCTCTTAAGCTTTTTAAAATGACTAGAAAGAGAACAGACTTGACGCACAGCCTGGGAAAGGTTGCTTAACAAAATTAGTTGAAGATTCTATAAAGTTTGTTCTTTATAGGTAACCAAGCGGTAAGAACTGCGAAGAATAGGGCCCTATGGCGAGAACCAGGGAGCGGAAAATGAAGAAAGAACTGTCTCTAAACACCTAAATTATTAAAGAAAAAAAAATAACAACTCATGACTCTTAACAATTCATTACTAATGTTCGATTTTTTTAAATGGAACAAACCACTACGGGCATACGACCGTCTGCCTATTTCGAAGGCTGGCTTAGTGTGATCACTTTACGTTAACAACGTTCGCCGTTAGGTGGTAAATTATTATACGGCAAACAAAACATTTTGTACATTCAAATTTGGTTGTTGTTGTATTTTATTATTTACAATTTGGTTTATCAATGTCCGGATATGCGCAATGTTCAGTAGCTAACCTTGACGAAGAAATGTCTGCAGCCGATACCTACAAAATAATAACACGTCGTATATTTTAAGTTCAACAAGATAAACATTTCATTTGTTTCAATTATTAACTAATAATTATTATTGTCAGTTTGTTAAAACGAAATATCTACTGCTCCGGCACGAGTTCATGATTTATAAGCTAAGTGTTATTATTGTGACTACACTTAATGATCATATTATGAATCTAAACTACGTTGCCTGGAAGACAAATAATCATTATGTCGATAAAATAAATACACGTGATTTGCTCAGACCTCTTCTAAGGAAGAGGCAGTGCGAGGTTTGCTCCAAAATCATGCCCATTTATACCTTCAATTAATATGTGAAGGGAAAACTTTGTGAGCATTCTTGCTAAAACATCACACAGTAAGTATGATCACTTATGTTTGAGGTGATGATGGGTCTGCGTCGCGACGGAGAGTAGGTATAATCTACATAATATTTCAGAAATGTTTGTTTTTTTTATTTGCCTTTGACAATACTTTTACCTTATATGTGAACATCACGCTCAAAATACAAATGCTACGTCAGATATTAATATGCCCAGAGCCGTACAAAATGCTGGAGAAGGTTCTTAAATACAATTTGCTGCATTAACTTTAATATATTTAGAGCTATTTAAAAAAAATCTATTTTTTAGGATCTTCATACAAATTTCTCAAAAAGACAGTAAGTCATCTTATGGAAACAAAATTACTCACGTTGAATGGAATCTTGGTATTACGGTATGAAAATGTAATAAAATAATTGTAGATTGATTTGTTATACATATAAATGTTATTCAAATCTTATTATTCTCAATAAATAAAGATTTAATGAAAAAATTTGCAGTTTCATTTTGAAGTTTGACAGGTACAAATCACCCTCTATGGGTGGAATGCCCAATTAATTATCACACATTAGGGAATGTAGCTAAGATTCAAACCACAGAGCTCGCTATGAAAACTTGCAAATTATGTCGGTAGGTTCGTATAATATTATGAGGTCGGTAAAAGTGTCATTCTTCTTTTCCTGTGCTTATGTCAGTTATAGAGGTCTGTTAAGCAATGGGAAGCTAGACTAGAACCTGTTTAATTACCTACCGATCAAGCCTGACAATCAGAATCAAAAACGTAAAGCAAGACGGGTATAAGCTAGTGTATAATATTTTAATCCCATAATACTTGCGGCTGAATCGAGGAACGAAGCGATACACGGCATCCTAACAGTAACGCCGGGGTCCCCGGGTATTGCTCTTTCAACGTATCCATCAATTTGTATTGTGGTTTCTTTAAGAAAATCAGATGGCGGAAAATCTCCTTGGTTGAATAGGACTTCTTCCAGGAGCGCGGCTTAACAACCACTCCCCTTTGAAGTATGCTGGTGCTGGTGTCAGCTGAATACAGAATGCCTAGGAAAGAGCGGTGCAGAGGGAGATGGGGGAGGCCTTCGTCCAGGAGTGGGCGGGAATAATCTGAGAAGAATCCTTTAAAAGGTATTTTGTTGTGACAGATTGATGACCAAACCCATACAGAAAATGCGACATTGCTAGTCTAATTATTATAAGTTACCAACTTATCGATAATCGATATAAATGCTGTAGAAATGAGATCTTAACGCAGGATATATGCGGATCAAGGCTGATTGATAAGGTGAGAAATGATGATGTACCAGAAAGGAATATGCAGTGAATGTTGGCGTAGTGACTATAGAATAAAAGTGAATAAATTGAGTTGGTTCGGCCAAAGAATGACAAAAAGGATCTATAAATCTGAAAGAATGCGTGCACGGAGACTTGGCCGGTCGCTTTACGAATAAATTGTCATTGTGTTATGAAAAAAATTGGCCTATCCAATTCACAAGATTGGAGTCTTAAAAATGGATTAATAATTTATTTATTGTTCAATATATTGAAATACCTACAAAGCTCATCAAAAAGTGATCATATTTTTTGGATCAAGTATTGTTTACCTACTAATGTTTCAGTCTGTGGTAATTATTGTAAGGATACGAGATATCAACAAAACTGTTATTAGTATTGCTGTCTGTACTGATCTGTTCACGACATCAAGACTAGTTCTAGACGAATGACCAATAAAAAATACTGTGCAGATACTATCGCTATTGTACTGCATAATATGCAGGGCCTTGAAATAAACTGGGTTGAAACATACATCTGGGTTGCAATAAAATACAAAATTGTGATAAAAAATAACGCAATGAAATTGTTAGAAAATAATGTACAGTATTTCTTTCTTGCACTGATTTGATAAAACCTATGGGTAAAGTGCTGATCCAGTGCAGATACCTTTGGAAAATGATTGTTCGAAAATTTCGTATCCGGAAAGATGGAACTTCGCTAAAAAAATAAAGGTCATTGAGTGGACATTTTAGGTTTCGCTCGGACACCTGGACGCACGACCCGAACTGCCCGGACAGTATAGGCAACGGATATGGCGGAGAAACATTATTGCCTACCAATTGAAGTGGTTGGTAGACTAGCGGTTACAGCGCCGGCTTTCGTACTGTTTGGTGCGGACGTCGTGGTTCGATCCCAGGTGCCGACCATCTTCCTCTTTTACGACACAAGCTTTAAGTAGCTTACTGTGCAAGAGTCAAGGAGAGTATTTGTGTTCACTTTGAGTGAGCACAGATTCATTTTATAAAAAAAAAAATATTAGGATTATGACCATCAGCAGTGTTGTCAACCAAAATTAAAAAAAAAATTTGATAAATAATTATCTAAAAGTGGTAGATTGTTTATTTGTGTATCGAGAAAGATCAAAGATTGCTAAAAAAGGTCATTCGGAAAATTTGATCTAAAATCAAATATTCGTATCGTTTACTTCCAAAATAGGTAGATTAATGACTCAAATTTGTTGATAGGTAGACACGGGCCAAAATCGGTAGATCTACCTAAAAGTAGGTAGATCTACCTAAAAGTAGGTATACCTAAAAGTAGGTAGATCTACCTAAAAGTAGGTATATCTACTTAAAAGTAGGTAGATGCGGCGACCAGAGAAGAAGATAGGTAACGAAATCTTTCGTAAGATTTTTTGATATTCGCTGTGGCCTTATGTATCGTATGGGTTCAAGAGGAAATCGATTTCTGCTTTTGACATACACTAAATTTGGTTAAATACTTATTACAATCAAAGCTTATACATACCTATACAGAGAAAAAACAAGTGCGCGACTCATATCCAGCTGTTTCATGAGTAATAATTATCCTTCAACCCCATCTGTCGTGTGTTTTAATTAACAAAACAATTAATAATTAAAACAATCTGTGTTGTTTCTTTCAATGGAAAACAATACCTGTTGATATATCTTTGTTAGTGACAGCTGATTATTAATTTAGTATCAGCCTGTCAGATAACTAAAATATCAACGTTGACGTACTTATAGCTTATAATATGTAGGTAACTACAAAAAGTACGCGGACATCCATATGTTGTGTTAAATAAAATCATAGAAGTGTCGAAGGTGAACTTGTCTGTCCCCAATACTAGCTGAGACTATTATACTAAGTTATAGGCAATGAGGTACCCAATTACTTAATTTGATGTAGGTGAACTTTTAAGCCATCACTTCAAATGGATGTCATCCATTGTGACTCGAGTTTTCTTGACCAATAATCATAATAACGAATTTTCACTATGTTGATACACCTATTTTGCTATATTTTTAAATTTAAAACAGCAACACTGTACCCTGATGGAAGGATGGTGATAAAATGAGACAAATTTGGACCAGCTTTTTAATTCTGACAATCAAGTAACGTGATAACTTGGACAACGTCCACTCGAGTTTCCCCATTGATGATCCGTTTGGAGTGATGGACGAATAGCTTGATGCGATTGAATTTTGGACTGACGGATATCCGACTCACCCTAGCATTCCACATCATCCATTTGGTTTTCCCCATTCACGGTCAATTTTTGGCGTGACTTCGCTCCATTTAGACGGATGGAGTGATCGTTAAGGGGGGCCTTAAACTAAGTATGTGACAGCTTGGTAAGGACTATGAGAAATCTATGAAAAGTAAAGAATCAAGGATGCGTCACGTTACGTTAGCATCCTGAATTCCGATTAGGAAGTGAGAGTGTCTAACAAATGGGGAAGGAATAGGGTTTTTGCTAAGTGCCAGAGATAGAGAATATAAAAAGACGTGCGTGGAAACATCATTTTTGTTTGCTACAAAATAATCACTATTAGCACACAAGACAATCTATAAAACGCTTGGTTGTAGAGGTTTTTAGGCGCTATATGGCAGTGGTTATCTTAGATGTTCTGTGCCCAATGTTTAGTCTCGAAGATGTGTCTCAGGAGCCCAAAACAGGAGACCAAACTTTGCTACAGAAACCTAAAGGCATCACGACCAAATAGCCACAAAAACCCTACCATCAATTGGTCGAACTCCTTAGACGGTATGTACCTATTTGCTTAAACGCTGTTTATGATTGATTGATAACTTGGATTTGGGAGAATTGGTTTAACACCATATTCGTATTAAAAAGTGCTAATTTGATATTAAGTTAAGATTTCTGCCTACGAGGACCTTGAACAGAATACACATCTTTGGAGCGGAGGCGTCGATTAGGAAGAGCTTGTTGTCTAAGAAATAAAATGGAAGAATGAGGGCGTGTCACCTGTCCATGGTCGTCAGCCGTGGGCCGATATGGTTCCTTGTAGTTTCCAGGATACTGTCCATAAATCGGCGGAACCATGACTAGCCTCTTGGGCAATAAAACATAATTTTATTATGGAATTTTACAGCGGACATAAATCGTGGTGTCTCGGCGAATATGGAAGATCTTTACGGACCTTATGTGTTGCTCTATCGGGAGATGAACTATGGCGACTGGTTAGCAGCACCAGCGTTAATTAATATTACCGTAATTAGGAAACTAGAAACTGGACAATTTTGTTAATTGATTGCGTAAAATAATTAACTAAAACTAAATGATTGGTAAACTAGTGTAAGACTACGATCTGGAGAAGGTTCGCCAATTTCACACATAAAAGCAGTTGGCAGAATTTTCTTGAAATCGATAATAATGACCCTTACCAAAAAATATTCTTCTATTTTAAAACACATTATGATTATTAAAACACTAAAATTTTAATAGAATTTCGTTTTAATCATCAAAACACTTTTTATGAAAAATATCGCCAAATTCATAAGTAAATAGTTCGTTTTCACATGAATTTCACGCAATAAAAATATTTTAATATGCACGGAAATTTAAAAATCAACCATTCTTGATTTTATGACAGCCAAATAAAACAAAGAACAAAACAATAAAATAATAATATTCAGATCATCGATAAAATTGAGTTGTCTATGACAGCCATAACTATTAAGGGTACCTAATACTGTTTCTCTTAAGGCTGTTTCACACATTACGGTGTCATTCGGTTCTTTAACGGTCGCTGATGTGAGTGAGACGACTTTTCAGTTTCTATTCTGCGCTAAAAGATTAGCTACATTATTTTCCATCATCTCGATCTGATGTGAAAAGATTTTTGACCGGTTTACTGGTACTGGCTTAACTGCCACCTACAATCTACATATCGAGGGTATACGAGCAACAGGTTGTAAGTCGTTTTTTTGTCGACGAGTCGCGAGTTTTGAGTTATAAATGCAGTTTCATTTACTTTTTCCAGCTATCTATCAGTAGATATTTCAAAAAAAAAAACTGTAGCATCGAAAATACCAAAAATAATAAAAGTTATGTCATATCCTACAGTTCTTGTACAAGCAAAAGGTAATAAGTAAGTAGAAATTTTTCTATGAAAATATTCAAAATTATAACAATTGTGATTTTTCGATAGCTTACGTAAATAATTATTCCATTAATTAATGTCAAAAGCAGATAAATCGGAATTACTGTTACGAAACTATTGCTTTTGCAAAAATAATTTTCCTTTTAAAACTCGATTATCTCGAAACTATGAAATTTCACTTACAACCTTCTGTCTTTATACCCTCGATATTTAACGTAGGTACCTAATAATAATATTATCCCTATTATAAAAAATATGAAATAAATTTAACATGAAAATTCTATTGATACTGCGCAGGACATCTGTGTAGAAATGAGCTGATAAATTTTATGTTAAAATTTTATTATTAAATCATATTTTTTAAATTTTATGTTAAAATAATAAAAGCATGCATGTACCTACCTAATGATTCTCTACAAATTTTTGTCGGCAATGACCGAAAATGAACCTAACCGAACATGACCGCATGTGTGTGAAATATATCTTATGAGCTGTTATATTCTTACAAGTTTGAAGTGTGTTGTATTAGAGTAATCACGGCATATTGTGTTGGATAATAACGTTATTTATGAATAAGCAAATCGGCGCAAACCGTCAATAGAATAATCTAAAACTTCGGTGAAAGTAGAATTCGGTATTGTATTTCGCTAGACAAATGTTGTTTTCTTATGTATTTACTTCTTGGTCATGAATATAAATCGATTTTAAGAATACTAATACCTATTTATGAAATGATAATTTGAGAAAACTTTTTACATATACGTTTACATATTATTTATTTTTGTAACAAGATTGCCTTTTTTGAGTTGATCTGGAAATTTTAAAGATATTATGTTAAGTGAAAAGCAAAAGAAAGAGCAATTTAAGTGGACAATCCAAATCCAAACTCCCTTAACGCCCCACTTAAGGGGCATAGGGAGGCAACAAGAGCTCCCCATTGCGCTCGATCTTGCGCAATGTTTATGACCTCCTCCCACACCATGTCCAGATTCCTCAGCTCTGCTTCGAAGAAGCGGAACACAGGAAGAGAGGGTCTTCCTCTTTTTCGGGACCCTGATCTTTAACACATGTCCAAGCCAAGTCCATCTCCTACACATAATGGTAGAAGTGATTGGCTCACGCTGGGTGCGCCGACGACGAAGTGGACAATACTCCTTATATTATGCTGATGGAGTACCTAAATAACAAACTCATTATAGTACGTAGAGTACCTAAATAATAAACTTATGATAGCATGTAAATGGAGTACCTACGTAACAAATTTATCAAAGTATTATGTGGAGTAACTGAAATAACAAACTCATCATAGTAACTGGAGTAAGTGCCTACGTATTTAACAAACTAATAGTTCGTGGAGTGCTAAATTAACAAACTACTACAACATAATTTATTGAAATGGTTGGTCTGGCGGGTACGACACCGGCTTTCGTATTATTTCGTGCAGAGGTCACGGATTCCATCCCAGGTGCCCAACATCTTCCCCTTTTCACGACACAGGCTTTAAGTAACTTAATGTGAAAGAGTCAAGATTGTATTTGTGTTCACTTTGTGTGAGCACAGATTCATTTAAAAAAATATATTATACTAGCCTCTAAAATGAATAATTTATCTTAAGGAAGAAGAAGCGTATGCCTTGGATGGATGTGGTCAGAAATTTGGAGGTCCTCAATCTATCCAAATAATGATAGAGAATTGTTGATAAACATTATGAGATGTAGGATCTCACACCTTGGCTGCATTCTGAGAGGTGATAAATACTCGCTCCTGCAACTATAATCTTTAGCTGGATACACACGTAACGATTTATCTTTAAGATTTGCCGGATAATCGCTCATTTTTCAAATCTTAGCGAAGAAAACAATTGAAAAATGAGAGATTATCGGTCAAATCGTAAAGAAAAATCGTTACGTGTGTATGCAACTATAACCATTGAGAGTAAGATCGAGGGATGATGACGTGGTGTGGATAGAAGACAGGTGTCATGGCTGTCATCAATTAAGAACGTCAGGGAACAGCAGCTAGAGACAGGGAGAGCTTTCCCCAAGCGATAGCAAACGTCGGTAGGACCTGACTGGGCACATGAAGAAGAACAAAGAGCATATTTTCTAGGTCATTGTTGATAAATTTATTTGCGTATAAATTAGCTACTTATTATAAAGAAATGGTCAATGCTATAATAAAATAAATTAAATTACAATATTACTAATTTGATTACAACAAGACATTGAAAAGTAATTATTATTTAAATACTTTTTGATTTACCCATGGACATAATAATATTATTGAATACAAACAAGTTCTTAAGGGATACCCACGCAATCGTGTTGAAATATTGTAAAGATCTATGGATCAAACTCATTATTGGCTGTAGATAGCTGTAGTGTCCCTCAACGTCATAGCATATCAACAATTATGACTAGTATAATATGTGGGTTGAATCATTTCTTTTAGTTATTATGAATAAATGTTGTGTGGTTTTTTGAAAAATTAATAAAATATGATCATACCGTCTTAGATACTTATAAAAATTCGTTAACCGTAAGATTACGTGTAACTCACTCATCAGTTTTTACTTCATTTATAGAAAAATATTTAATCCGCGTTTGTTATGTATGAAGATGACATTTCATACTAAATTTTGTAAACAAACAAAATAGTAGCCGGGCAACGCGAGTGGTAACTACCAAGATGGGTTATGTCAGATTTGAATGATTTCGAGTTGTTGAAGAAGAATAGGTACCTTATTATTTTTAATTATTTATTTTATCAAAATATAGTTAAATCCTAATTAAATCGTACGAAACCTTTATGTTATAATCAAAATGAACTAATTCATGTTTGATCACTTCAATTTTAACATTTGTACCTACTTAAAAAGTATACTTTGAGTATTTTCTTCAAAACGTCATTATATTTCTTATAAATTTATTTGGAACATCGTTCTTGTAAGTCCTCGAATGATAAGGAGAATGCATATTTGCTTTATTTCTTTATAAATTTCAAATACAATGGACCAAAATATGAAGGGAGCACATATTTGGACGGGGAAAAAACTTTAACACAGTGTATTTATTACAAAAAGCGTACTTGCATGTATACTCTAAACAACTGTCAGTTGACGTTAAATTTTCTATGTTGATCGACTGATTTTGATGTTAGGTATAATATAATAATTTTCCTAGTATTTGATTACACTAATACACAAAAAAACAGATGTGCTCAAGTGCAACTCAACATTGATTGTATCTGTGCGATTCCACAGCGCTAGTGAATGAGTCATTGAGTGTAATTTACTGACAAAATTATCCATTATTTGCTCATTTCGTTGTTTGCCTGAGATAATCTAGTGAAACTCACCAGAACCTGTTTTTCCAGTAATGCATGGTCACACGTGAGTTTCATGTGGGTGGCGTTTTGCGAGGCGAAATATTTATGTATTATCCACCAATTTATATTATCGTGCTCATACATACTTGGATATCAAATATCTTTTTAATATCTGACGTCAAACGGCGAAAAAAAAAAAAGAATTAACTTTCTATAACAATATCGGTGGAATGAAAAAGATAAGAGCTCTTTAACTGCGCTGTATCGGTACCCAGAGGGAGAGGATCTCATTTTCGGGACCCTGATGGGAGAAATAAGGTCGCTCTCCTCGTCCAACTGTCATTAAAGGCATCCTTAACAGTTGTCACAGACACTTCACCATGTAATTTAGAATTGAAATAAATCGTTTTGAAGGTTTCTCAGTTTACTGCTTCGTCTTTTTCTTTTTTTTTTCACAATCACGTAGGTACCATGAGCTAATGCATTACGTTCGAGTGTCTATAAAGCTATTTCTAGTAAGTAGGTATATGTATGATTCATAGAGTATAATAATACTACTTAAAAAAAATACGATTTTTTGACGCAGTCACAACTTATCACGTACCTACATACTTAGTAGGTACATATTTCATAAACCAAAATATGACATAAAATTATGTCTTCATTGTTTCGAATGCAGTTTCAATTCAATGGTTATAATGAATTTAAGACAGTTAGCAGATTATTAATTGTATATTTACCCACTTGAATCTTACCATGTATTATTATTTTAATAGGATGGGGTCTAATTTCAAGTCATAAACATAATACTTACAAGCGCTTATACAACTGTTAAACGATTTGCGTAAAATATAATTTAAATAAAATATTTCTAGTAAGAATGCCGGTACATAAGTAAAAGCGTTTATCTGTTGTTGAATGGTGTATCACGTAGGCTTACAATGCCAGTCCGTGGGCTCTTTTCGGTGATTATTTCAAATACATATGGCTACATTTTAACAAAATTAGTTAAAATCTTAGTACTTAACTTATAAGATACTAGATGACCTGGAAAACACACCTCCCATATCTCAAGCCTATCTGCTTCATTTACAGTAAGTAACTCAGCTCACAACAATAAAAACATAACGATCCTGTGATGTAACATATAAGCACTTATCTAAATGTCTTTTTCCTCGAAAATATTCTATATTCTCTCACCGTTTGAAACGACCTTGGACTATCACGAATATTTTGAGTCCAAAATTTGCCAAATCCGTCTAGCCTCTTGCGATTTAGTGAGAACAACGAACAGTGCTCCATCTAGGTATTTTAGAATAACCCAGATTACTGATTGACTGACTGATGGACTAACGCCACATACCCAGACCCACATTTTGCGTAACGTATTTAGTAGTGCGTGTGAACAGCTGTGAAAACGGGCCTAGAGGTCCATCACATGGTGACTCCTAGTTTTATATTTTTAGTAGAAGAAGATCAGACCATGACTGAAAAGAAATCGAAGTACTATGTAGATACGCTATAAATACACGTTTATATACAAAATTCTGTTAATTTGCGCCAGCGTGAATGTCACAAAAAGGGGGCGTCCATTAATCACGTGAGCCCAAAAGGGGGAGGGGGGGGGGGTCTGGAAAAAATCACGAAAGATCACGTAGGGGGAGGGGGGGTCTAGTGAGAAAATCACGTGCATTTATTTTTTCTGATAAATTTAAAGTTACACAGTTAAACTTTCCGAAATGTTAAAAATTGACGAAAAAAATCATAACATTTTTTGTACTAAAAAGTACACGCGATTTTCGGGGGGAGGAGGGGTATTCAGAAACATCACGAAATATCACCATGGGGGAGGGGGGGGGGTCTAAAAAGTTACAAAAAAACATCACGTGATTAATGGAAATGTCCCAAAATGTAGTGAATGGGTACTGAAGTCTATATAGCCTTCTAGACACTGACTTTTGAACAAGAGGCCCAAGGTTTAACTCTCCGCCAGGATATGGATAAATGCATAACTAAAAAAATCACTAAGATAGGTGTAGATATTAAAATCAATTGCTAGGAGTGAAAATCTTATAAATTTCGTGGAAAAAATACATTTGCATATGAATTTGTGTAAAGATAATTATAAGGCCAAAAAATAGGCCAACTATTTCGTATCGTGTAGTCTGATTTTATTTACACACCGGCCAGTGGGCGGATAATCGTCCAGTCTATGCCATTTTTTTATTCAAATTTTCTAAATATTAGTTTTAAATTATTGGAGATTTTTAGTCCTAGCAACATTGTAAGAAAATTATTAGCAAATTTATTTGAATAATTATTATTACCTACAAGATAAAAATTTGTTAAATTCACATGAAGAATGGGTTGCTACTTTTGTAATTTAGAAAACATACATAAAAAATATATTATCAAAATACCCTCTATGTTACTGCGGAGGCTATGGACATATACTTGGTGGGAAAACGTATAAATGTTGATACAATTATGTTTCTCTTTCAGGTGCTTGTTTTTGAAAAAGAAGAACGCAATGTTGTGTGAAAGTGAATGATGAGAACTTGGAACAAGTGGATGAGTATATCTATTTAGGTAGAGGAGGGCCAAGGCAGGAGCAAAAGGAATAGAAGAGCATGCATGTATGCGTTTGGAAGAAGCGAAATAGGTTTGTTTGGATAGGAAAGAATGGAAGTCCGTATTCTCTGCCTACCCCCTTCGAGAAACGGCGTGATGGCTAAGAAAAAATCATGTTTCCATCTTATTCAGAGTTATGTATTTCAAGCAAAATTAAGAACAAAATTTAGTTTTTTTTTTTTCACGGAAGACATTAAGTTATTTCGTTGTTTTACTTTTTTTTGATAATTTGTAGCGTATAAAGTAGGACGACGCGACGAAGTACACAATAGGACCGTGTATAATTCCGTAATGCGATGTAAAAATGCAGTGAAACAATGGACAACCTACTGACTGTAATGAGCCACGAAGCACCGGTCAGATTTCATTGTAAGATCGTTGTCATACGCTCCATTTCGGTCATTCGACAAAACTAAATTTAAAAACAATACAAAAACGGCTTTATTTAAAACTAATGCATAACGCAATTCTATAGAATAACCTTCAATGGTGTACGGTCGTGTAGATTTTGTTGGACATTGATGACAAAGGGAAATTTAGTATAAATGCAGCATAGTTGTTATAAGTGTCAATTAAGGTCAGTGGAAAGACTCGCAGAAAGGAAAAAGTGTGCGGTATGGAGGTAAGCTTTGTAGCAAAGATAATAGTTGCGATGGTTTGTGCATGTTCAAAGCATGAATCCATACAGAAAACGTCAAGCAAGGGCGTGAAAAAGCATGAATCCATACAGAAAACGGCAAGCAAGGGCGTGAAAAAGTTATATCAAGCGAAATTTTGTAAATATCGATCCCCTATCAAGAAAAGTTGGGTCGGGATTATAGAAAATAAGAGAATCTGAATGATAAATCACAAAACAATAGTAGGTACTTAATGAGCGGATGTCCGTTCTTTTTGTTTATTCCTTTAGAAACTTAATCGCCTGAGAGCCCTGAATAAAAAAAAATACGCATTCTTTATACCGCAGAAAAACTATATTCATAGACCTCGAGTGATTTGTAATTATACTATTTATCATATAAAAGAAAGTCGGGTTAGTGCGTACACTTATAACTCGAGATCGGCTGAACAGATTTTTCCGATGTTTGATTTATTGGATTCTTCTCCGCTCCAGATAACATCAGAATAACTAATAAAACATCGAAAAAGGGACAGAAAATAATAAAAAATATAATATTAATGATAGTATGGAAGGAATTTACTGACAACAACGCCATCTGTGAAAAATTCTGTGACAGCATAATTTTTATTTACCATTGAGTTTCAAAACTTTTTGTTCACAGATTTCATGCTTTCTGAAATATATTTTTAAAATTCAAACATATTTTAACGCCCCTTAGAAAAACGGCGTGATGGGTAAAAAAAAATTAAAATCTTTTTTTTTGTATAAATTACAAATTGGAAATCAATATAAGGACTATAGGACAACGTCTGTCGGGAAAGCTAGTAATAAATAGAAAAAGGAAATTCGATTTCTGGAAGAATATATAACAACTAATGACTCTAACAATCAATTACTGAGGTTCGATTTTTAAATGGAACAATCACTACGGGCTTACGACCGTCTTCTACTGTTATTAAAATTATAAAAATATAAAAATTATAAAAATTATAAAATTTATTTTTACGAAAGAAAACATATCCAACTACACTATATTATAAACTTAGTACTAACTAAATCGGAAGCTCCGTGTAGATTAACTTTAAATGGAACACGAAAAGTATTATTACAACAAATCAAAAATGTATTATTTAATTGCAAACGTGTGTTTTATTTACAGTTGTTGCTTGCTGCTGCAGACATTCGACTTTTTGTAATGTGTGCAATTATCAGATGGCAGAATATTGTAGGGATGTGCACAGTCATTGCAACTATTTACATCGATGAACAGACATATTTTTTTTTTTTCAATTTATTTTATTTGAGGCATGAGAGGGTCTTCCTCGTCTAAAGCAGAGCTGAGGGAGTTTGAAATGGAGTGAGAGGAGGTCATAAACATTGCGCAAGGTCTTGTTACCTCCTTTTGCCACTAAGTGGGGTTGAAAGAAAGAACGTTATTTTGGAAATCACCTAGAACAATAGTTAAGCAGCCCACAAAAGAGTAGGTACAGAGTAGTTAATCACCTATGCTGAGAAAGACAAAATATCGTGTCAATATAACTTTTGTTTTGAATAGTTTACTAACTTTCCCGGCAGACATTGCCCTGCCTTATGAACATATTATGTACCTTTTAATCAATGTAATTCCGACAGATGCATATATTTTAAATCAAATATTTTCCATCTGCATTCTGTCAATCGCACCAGCTATCAAATAACTGACAGTTTATATCAAACTCCAATTTAACATCAATCAAATTAGGTATATTATAAAAATCACTAAGAACGTTATCTTAAGTTTTTTTTTATTATTTTCTAACGCTCTGCGCAGCACTTTTACTTTTTCTTTCATAAGAACCTTTTCCTGACAATAACTAACAACAAAAGAAGACATAGCGAAATTGGTCGAGCCGTTCTCGCGTCATCGCGTTACGTGATGACCACGGAAATTAAGGCTCCTATTTCTTATATAGAGATTCACCTAGGTTATTAAAGAGCTAGGTAAAGAGAGATATGTTTTATTGTATTAAACTGTTCATGAATTTGGATTTAATAAAAAAATTAAAACTACCTACTCTACTTTTATCCGAAAGGTAAAGACCGTTTTTTTTATAAAATAACGCAAATAATAAACAGGTCTAAAGTATGCGAGTAAACGGATTGAATATAGCGGCCATTCCAAAATATTTCCAACGTAGATGGTCCTGCGGGGCGACGGGAGTATGTAATGTATGTATGTAGATGGTCCTAAACTTTTTGTGGCCAAATGTTTATGGCCCGTTGACGAGCACCATTAAAATAATGTCGTATTATGTTCGATGTGAGATGTGAACAATTCCCATCACTAGTTGATGTTAAATATGATTGCAAAATGTTAACGGAGAATAGTTTTTGTACGCGGCTGGTAGCGCCTATTAAGACTGCTCTGTTCTCCTTCTGGTTTTGTAAGTCGGCAGCAAGAAGCAATCTAAGATATCTATATATTAATACGTGAAGCAAAAACTTTGTGGCCATTTTGGTGGAGTATGAAATTTCGCACACTTATAGTTTATACAGAGAAGGAGTCGCGAATGCTAATATATTTTTTTTAAATTATGCATAAAAATATGTTAAATCAATAAAAAAAAAACACTACGCACACTACTGTAAAGTAATGTATTTCATACTCACACACACTTTGATGTATTTCATATAATTTGATACAGATTTTTTGTTTGTCTGTGGTCAAAATTGAGTACAGATTAAGTAATATTTTTTTGTAATAAATAATCGTAGAAGAAACTTTTAATATATCGACATTTCAAATTTTGTATCCATGTCATTAATTTTGAAAGAAAAATGCGAATAGCTCTCGCTCAGTTTTTTGACAAAACAATCTTAATAATATAATTTAAATAAGTCATGGTCGAATTTCGAGCACTGGTCGACAACTAGTAATAATAATTATTGACTAACTACATTTATTTATATTATGTTTTCACTATTTTATTCTTTATTAAAGAACTAAATGGTCAGCAATCTTTTGTGCAACACAATTGATACAAAAAATCGTTAATCGAAAAACAGAAGCAAAATACTGATACTCAACTAAATAAAAACAAGATGTGGACATTGAGGACTTCAGCTGGTTTACATTCAAGTGGAGTGTGTCAAGAATATGAGAGTTGTGAAGCCATATATATCGTCAGGTGGTGTAGAAACCAACAGAGAGAATGTATAAAGAATGTATAAAGAAACAGACTCTCTCACATCGCACTTTTCAACCAGCCACGTTGAACTCATCCTCCATGAAAGTCCACCGTAAAGATGGTGGAACAATTGATGATTAACTTCTCATGATGAATAAATAACTGTCAAAAGCAAGTAAAGACATTTTGTCTTTACTTGCTTTTGACAGTTATTTAAGAATTTAGAAAACAAGGAAAGGAATATCTTGTTCCACTAAAATGTTTGCCACAAACTCAGATGAGGTGGTTGGTAGCCAGGGTTGCCAGGTGTTCGGTATTTTTGCTCCATGTTCGGTGTTCGGTATGAAAAAAATACCGAACTATGGAGTGTTCGGTATTTTTATTTTCGGAATGATTTTTCATTTTTTTTAATGAATTCATAATTTCTACTTGTGAATGACCTTTTTTTTAGAGAAAAACTTGCCAGTTTTGGGGTAGGAATTTTTGGAATGACCCTTTTTTTTTAGAACTTTCATATTTACGGATACCAAGCGGGACACTGGTGCGGTATATTTTTGAAAAAAAAAACCTGGCAACCCTGTTGGTAGCCCACTAGCCCAGCAGTTCATGCGATTATAGTCGGTAAATTCATCGCGAACAATTCATCGTGAGTACTTTTAGAATGCAATTCGCTTTCGTGTTCTATGTTTTTGTATATAACTCTTTAATTATTTTTGGTAAAACTTCAGTTTAGTCAGACAAAATCTTAAACAGTTGAAAAGCAAATCCAAATCCAAGCGATTTAGCAGGTAACTAACTAAATATAGGAAATAATATAACTCAATCTTTGCACAAGCTTCTACATTCTACAAGCTTTAAGACACAGGAAATGTTGTATTATATATTATTATTGATGTTTCATAAAAAATATATATGGTTATAACTTTCGTTCGTTCGTTCGTATTGTACTGGTCGGATGTTTTGATTTTTGCTCTGCTTTGAATTTACGTATCTTGAGTTCTACGAGTCCAATTTCAGAGTTTAATACCTCAATCAATTCGTAACCTTACGGACTATAGTGTTGTGATCGATTTGTTAAGGATATTTGTTCGAATCATATCTCGAAAGACTTTTTTTCTGTGAACTGAATCCTGATAGTGAACACTTCATTGATTTGGTGTTTTTTTTTGTGTAATCCTGAAAGAAGCTTCGGGTGTGCTATATCATTCTGTTCCTCTCTGCGAGACGCATAAAAAAGCTCGTGGAGGTATACCTCTTGGAGCCTCCTCAGAGGGAAGGGAGCTGGAATTCCTCCGGAAAATTTTTTGAAAAACTTGGAAAATATCGGATATATATAAAATTTAAAGGTATTGATTACAGTGATTCATAATATTAAAACAGTTTTCGAAAATATAATATCGCTTGAACATTATACCTGTTTGAAGAAGTTTTCCCTAAGAAAATTGCATAAATTTGAAAACGCTGCTTTCAGCGTATCGTTTTTGGTGATATTGTTAGTGCCAACGAAAAGAGAACTTTAAACTGCACAAAATTGTTCGCGACAGTAGTGTTCTATCTTTTTTTGTTGTAAAGTTATAGTCTTGTATACTATTTTTGTTCTGTGAAAATACCCACATACAGGGTTTCGTGCAAGAAACTTTATAGCGCGCGTTGAGGTCTCCTTATCTACACTGAACTACGCGATTGTATTCTCTGTTGCAATCTATTGTTGCACGGGCCTGGTAACCGTAATCAATATAAACAATGGCAGAGAGGAGTGTTTGCTGTAAATGTGATCTGTCGAGCCCTAGTGAGGACTGCATAGTGTGCACAAGGTGCCTTCGAACTACAGACTACAAATGCGCAGGTATTGGCGAAACCAACTTTAAAAATATGTTAAAGATGAATAAAATGAAATGGAAATGCCAAAGTTGCAAGTCAGTCCAATCTCCGCAGGCCTCCCCTGTCATACATTCGCCAATAAAGCAAGGCGCGCCTACGCTTGAGGCGATAGTCTCACTGCTTACCTCACTGCAGACTGAGGTTACGGAGATGAGCAGAAGGGTGAGCGACGTATACGAGAAGCAATCTAAGGAGTTGGCCGATCTCAAGACTACTATAGAAAAGTTTACTACCAAATTGGACACACTCACAGAGGAGCAGGAAAAAACGATTGCCAAACTAAAGGTCGTTCAATCTGAAAACAAAAAAATGAAAATGGATCTAAACAGAGTTGAGCAGCTATTACTTGCGTCCTCGATGGAGGTCCATGGTCTCAGGGTCAAGGATGTCTCTGAGGCCAAGCCCATTATTGCTTCGATTTTAAATAGAATGGATTGCGGGGATGCCGTTCAACAGGTGGAAGATGTTTTTGTCTATAACCATGCTAAGAGGGGTAGCTGTGTTGTTGCGGTGAAGTTTGCATCAAAGGGAACGAGAGACATGGTATTGGCTAGCAGAAGGAAATTAATTAGCATTGAAGCGCGAGACTTGTCATGCGAGGGGAGTAAAATATTTGTAAACGAGAGGCTCACAACTTTTAACAGGCATTTACTTTGGTTAACTAAATCAGCAAGATCTTTAGGATACAAGTACGTCTGGGTGAAGAATGGGCTGATCCACATAAAAAAGGATGAGGGTTTTAATGTAACAGTTGTACGGGATGTGGATGATATCCCGTCTCGGTAATAGTGTACTCTAGCAATGGTGGATCTATACAATTTTGATCTCGAACTGCCTACTGACTCGATATTAAAGGATGTGAATGAACTGAACAATGTAGTGTCTGGTACTGATTTTATTTTGCTCAATTTTAACATTAGAAGCTTGTCAAAACATTTTGATGAATTATGTATACTTTTAAACTCCTTAAGTTTCAGATGTGATTTAATTGTTCTGACTGAGACGCAGCTTACGTGTGAAATGCCGTTTCATATACCGGGCTATAGGTTTATCTCGCGAGTCTCTAATCATACTTCACATGATGGGGTGGCTGTTTTTTATAATGAATCTACATTGAGTGATGTTGCTTTTGTTTTTCCCCAATTGGTTTACTCAAATGGTATTATTTTAAAATTCACTCATAAAAGGAAAAAATATAATATCCTCGCGAACTACCGCTCTCCATCCCTGAGTGTAAATGGTTATGTTGAAGAGTTACGTGATACTTTAACTGTTGACAGAGCCTCTGGCTACTATGACATCTGTCTGCTTGTCGGTGATGTTAATATAAATATTCACAGGGACCAAGTTCTGAATATTGAACAGAATTCATATCTGGATTCCTTGTCTTCTCTGGGGTTCGACTCCTTGGTTGACCAAACGACTAGACCTAACTCTAATTGTGGAAGTTGTCTGGATCACATAATGGTCAGATCCGGAAATTCCTCACATCATGAGGCTTTAATATTAACTTGTGATATAACTGATCACTTTCCAGTGTTTCTTTCTGTTAGCTATAGTGGAGGGTCGAGTGCAGATGTACGTAAACAGCGCCCCTGTAGAGTGGATAAGGATAAGCTCGGTGAGGCGTTGTCTGGGGAGAATTGGCTCGGGGTATACACATCTCCAGATGCAAATAGCGCACTGGACTCCTTCTATGAAATTCTTGACGCACATATTAATAATTGCAGAGTGGCCGGAAATGTTGTTAAAAAGAAATTTGCAAAAATTAAACCATGGATCTCACACGGAATCGTCTTATCTATACAATGTCGAAATAGGCTCTTTGCCGACTTGAAAAAGCATGAAGCTTATTGTCGTAGAACCGGGTTACCAGTTTGTGACGTTTTGAAAAGTAATTTTGTGAATTATCGTAATATGCTAAACTTGCTCATTAAAAAATGCAAAAGAGAATATTATGAGGAACAACTAAAAAAGGCAAGTGGCAACATGAAGAAAATATGGAATGTTGTCAATGGTATTTCCGGTAGAGATGTAAGTCAGGCGCGGCCCGTCGAAAAACTAGAGATCGATGGCAGAATTGTAACGGACAAATCAGAAATGTCTGCCCTGTTCAATTCCTATTTTACAAATGTTGCTAAGGACTTACTTGGGGATATTCAGGGTTCAACCTCTGAACCGGACGACTGCGTCACGGATCAGATCCATCTCGCAAATTTAGAAATTATCACGGAAGGTGAGGTGAAGAAGTTGATTGATGGTTTGAGGGGTGGGACAGCGGTTGGTCCTGATGGTATTGGGACTGACTTGCTGAAGCACATAAAAGAGTACGTGGTTCCGCCTTTGCGATTTATTATGAATCTGTCAATCGATACAGGCGTCTTTCCGGATAGGATGAAGGAGTCTACCATTGTGCCTATACACAAGGGTGGATCTTCACTGGTGCTCAATAATTATCGACCAATAAGTCTTGTATCCCAGATTGCGAAGGTGTATGAGAGGGCAATAAAGGTTCGCTTGATGAAGTTTCTGGAGGCTGGTAAAATATTATCAAAAAACCAGTATGGATTTAGGAATGGTCTGGGCACAAACGATGCATTGTTTTCATTGACTTCTTGTGTGAGTGAATGTTTGGATCGTGGCGAGTGTGTACTGTCAGTATTTTTAGATCTCCGCAAGGCGTTCGATACGGTAAACCATAATCTTCTTTTAAAAAAGATGGCTCAACTGGGAATCGGTGGGAAGTGTCTAGGGCTAATGAAAAGTTATTTGTCAAATAGATATCAAAAAACTAGGATAGTTGATTCTTGGAGCGGGAAGCTTGGGGTACTGTATGGGGTCCCACAGGGGACTGTACTGGGGCCTATCTTGTTCTTAATCTACATTAACCAACTTTGCGATCTGAGTATTCCCGGAACAATAGTTTCTTTTGCTGATGACACATCAATTACAGTTAAAGGGCGAACGTGGGAGGAAGCTTTCTTGAATGCTTCCACATCCTTAAAAGTTGTAAGAAGTTGGCTGAACTCAAACTTACTCTCTTTAAATTTCGACAAAACTCTGTATGTTCCATATTACATCTCTAAAAGAAGGGCTCCACGATCCTCACTTACAATGGAATTCCACGATACTTCTTGTGACGCGGACTGTACGAAGTGTGCCATGGTAAATAGAGCTGATCACACAAAGTACTTGGGAATATATATTGACTCGCAGTTTAGATGGGATAAACATATTGATAATGTAACACGGAGACTCAGAAGTCAGTTGTACGTTTATAGAAGATTGGCGGATGTGATTAGCTTAGATGTAATTCGTTTAACTTATTTTGGCTTAGCCCAGTCTGTGTTAACGTACGGGATGATCGCTTGGGGTGGGGCCTACGACAGCCATATGTTAAGTTTGAGCAGGTTGCAGAGGATAATCTTAAAAATCATATACAAGAAACCAATAAGATACCCTAGCAATGAACTTTTTGAAATGAGCGGCATGATGGATTTACGCCGACTGTACCTGTTACAGTGCGTGAAACTTATAAGGAAGAACCCTTTTAATTTTCTTTCTTCTGAGTCTTGTAGAACTAGCACAAGGTTGGGATGTGAGTTCAGGCTGCCTAAATGCAGAACCAGATTGGCACAGAGATGCCCTGGTTTTGTTGCGCCGAAAACCCTCAACGCTCTTCCAACTGAAATTAAGCGACATAGTTGCTACACAACATTTTTGAAGTATGTAAAATCTTGGTTGAGAGAAAAGGATATTAATTCATTTCTGTTGTAGAGCGAAAGATATGTGTGTGTATTTATATGTATGTATATTGTACATGTTTATTTGTTTAAAAAGAGGATGCGTTTTTTTATTTATTTTTAATTTTATTTTAGCATATGTGTGATTGGTGCAGTAATGGATGAATGAGTGAGGTAATGTTTGGTGAATACCTTGTTGCAATACCCACAATCAGGCTAAGCCTGGTGGGATTTCTCACGTAAGCTGTGTATCACATGTTTTGAATACTTTACAATACATGTTCTATTTTCTTTTTTATTTTCTTTTTTACTTTTACCTTTATGTACTCTTGGTCTTATTTATCTTATATTATGTATATATAACTTATGGGATTTAGCAGTGTCTAAGTCCTGAATTATTGTTTCTTTTTTATTATCATTTTTATTTTGTTTGTTTGAACATTGTATTGAAAATGTGAGAAATATATATATTTTCTATTCTATTCTATTCTAACTCTATAACCAAAAAAAAAATATATAAATAAATAAATAAAATAGATGACCGCACTTTCTGCTTACCTAGTTCTGAAACGTGGTGTTGATTAAAAAATAATTACACTATGATCATTGTTTTTGTTATTTTAAATTAAAACCTCCTCAATTCCTTGAGATCATTATGTCGTTAATCGCTTGCACGCATATCCGCAAACATAGGGTACCGGACCAAAGTCTGTTCACCGTAATGTCACGGGACATTAGCCGTATGTGTTTGCGTGAACAAGTATGTGTGTAATTAATATGCATCGTTAAAATAATCTATACAAGCTGGTGTGGTCGAACCATCTATCGGGAGTTCTTCTGTTGATAAATCAAGTAAATTATCATTTTGAATAAGTATATTATGATTATGAATCAATGAGATCGTAACCGCAGTACGTGATACCTTGGAGAGAAGTTGTGTGGGCAAACCGATCTGCCGACTGAGATATTGGGACAAATTAACAAGGCCGCTGCAGTCTTAGGGTGCCTCCGAAACTCTGTTTGGAGAAACCCTGATATGAGAACAAGCAGAAAAGTAAGAAGCTACAAGACTTGTGTCAGACCAGTTGTCAGACCCATAATGACGTACGGGATCGACCGATCGACCAGGGCAGATACCGCTGCGACCAAAAATGCGCTGAGAGTTTCAGAAATGAAAACAGGAGCATAGATGGGGAGTCCCTCAGAGATAGAGTTAGAAATATTAATGAGGTCGAAGGCATAGTGAAATGGGGGAGGCAACGAAGAAGGTTCTGGTATGCACATGTGACGAGAATAGACACATCCAGACTCCGTCACATGGCATTGCACGGCCAACCACATGGAAGACTAAAATACTACTCAATGTGCTATCTGTAAATGGGTTAATTTTTATTATTTATGTATGTTTAAAAATTTGTAAATAACCTGTTTATATGTAAAAGTTATACAAACTAAAATAAATAAAATAGAAGACGGTTCCCTGGTAGACCACAAAAGAGGTGGAAGGACAGTCAGGAGTCGACCTCACAGGTGGCTATAGCCCCACCTCTTGAATTACAGGCCAAAATTCTAAAAAACAAACAGAAAAAATCTGCTAATACTGGATTATGTAGGTAAGAAAACCGTTTTCAATTAATCAAGCACAATGTTTCAGTAATTTACAATTTAAAACAGAAAATAAGCGCAGCATACTATATAAAAAAGAATAACATATAATTGATTTAGGTATTTTCCATAAAATAATAACAAGCTAGGTTATATGACTTTTATTGATTATTACAGCTTTAACCGGCATACTATGCTATATTCCTGCAGTTGGAACTCAATAATTCACATTTGCCCACTTACAATATTGAAAATAATGTTGAGGTACCAACTAAGATGTTAGACACCTATCAAAAGATTAAAACAGGAAAAAATCCTGAAAATCCTTCGTTAGAAGACGAGGATATCTAAAAGAGAGTTCTTCCTCCTGGAGAAGACAGTTTTGGAACGGCCTGTCTCAAAACAATGAGGAAACAAGAGCCGAAAAAGTTTCCAGGTCGGTAAAACATGGGAATATTGGGAATCCACATAAATAATACATTATTTATATTATGGTGAATGATGTAGAATACAATGGTTATGTTCTTTGACCATATTGGGAGATTATAGCTACATATTTATTACGGTCTAAAGACAAGTCTGGCGTGACAAGGGGTCACATAAATCGGTCAAAGAATCTCAAATATGACGTGTGCTATCACGACTGGCATATTTGGCATATGAGCAATCCGAAACAAGTCGTTGCGAGATTTCGATACTAGTCAATAATAATTTAGGTATATCAACAACTTTTTTTTGCAAAAGAAATATTTTAGATAATATGTATGAATTTGTCCATGGGTGACTTTAAAATTGCTTTTTCTTAATAGATGCTGATAAATAGGATTAACTGACTACGTTTGCGATATTTTGTAAGTATAATTAGTCTAATTTTATTTAATTTATGTTGTTTTTTATTTATTATTATGACATGAAATATTGACTATTTTGTTCCGAATTTTGCTGCTGAACGTAGTATAGTATTAGAATTAATGTTTGATGCAATTAATAAATACTGATTTTCTTTTAACAAGCTTTTATTTTCTTCTAACCCAACAAACATTTTAAAACAGACAGACAGGAAAAGGAAACCATAGAGTATACTAGTGTTGCCACTCTTATAACATTATACAGTTCTAACACCCTTCCTCAATTTTCACTCTTTAAAAAAAAATTAACATGGTGAAAATTGTTCACTGTAAACATAATAATATAAAATTTCTCAGTCTAATAAAGTTATCATTTGAAAGTGCTTTGGTGAACAAATCTGCATAGTTATTCTTTGACTCTACATATTTTAAAGTAATAATCTTCTTATAAACTAAGTCCTTAATATGATGATATTTAATGTCTATATGCTTGGTTCTTTTGCTGTTTGCAAATGAGTCTAATATATTAATTGCTCCCTGATTATCAACATATAAAACACAGTCTACTGATTCGTTAAAGTCACTGCACAGACCTCTCAAATTTATCAAATCACAAGCACTTAATGATGCAGCAATATATTCAGCCTCCGTCGACGACAATGATACACATCTCTGTTTCCTTGAGAACCATGCAACTGGGCAGTTGCAATACAGTGTGATAGATCCACTCACACTTTTTCTATCATTTTTATCACCAGCCCAATCAGCGTCTGAGTATGTAACTAAATTCACAATGGTCGTCTTCTTGTAAACAAGTCCCATTTCTTTGGTTGATTTTAAATATCGCAGGATGCGTTTTGCTTCGATCCATGTAGCTTTAGTAGGATTTTGAACATATTGACTCAAATAGTTTGTGGCATAGGCAATGTCTGGTCTAGTACTTGTTGCCAAAAACAATAATCCACCAATCAGCTCTCTATAAGGAGCATCAAATTCTTCACCTGTGAGTGAATTTTCAAATCCTTTAGTTATAGGTGATTTAGCACCTTTTGATTCTGTCATATTAAAATTTCTGAGCATTTTGTCTATTTGAGCAGTTTGTGTAATTTTCATTGTGTTCTCCTCACGTTCAATTAGCATTCCCAAAAAATGCTTTACTTCTCCTAGGTACTTAGCATCAAATTCTTGTTTTAATTTTTCAGCCAGTTTGGTTACATCCCTACCAACAATTAGGATGTCATCTACAAATATAATTAACCATGTATCTCGACCAACATACATACAAAAGTCATATAATGAGCGTTTCAATCCATTTTCCTCAGCAAAATAATTAAATCTATTGTTCCAACATTTGGGACTACTTTTCAAGCCATATAAACCTCGGTTCATTTTTAGAACTTTGTTTTGCTCTTTAGACACACCTTCTGGAATTTTCATATAAATTTCCTTTTCCAACTTACTATTGAGAAATGCTGTTGGAATATCATACTGATGTACGGGCCATTTATGTTGTACCGCCTCAGCCAGCAAAAGACGAATAGTTGCAAATCTTGCCACTGGTGCATAATTATTATAGTCATCTGGTCGTTCTAAGAATCCACGAGCTACAAGCCTGGCCTTTTTGGTACCGTCTTCTTTTGTTTTAAATATCCACTTAGCGTCTATTGTTGTCTCTCCTTCTGGTAAATCGGTGATCGTCCACGTTTTCATCTTGTTGTGAGCATTTAGTTCTGCTGATATTGCTTCTTGCCAAGCAGGTATTTTATATGCTTCTTTAAAACTTGAAGGGTCGCTGCAAACATTTGTATTCAGGCAGAATGCTGTATATAATTCATAGTCATTCAAGTACGTCGGTTTACTGGTTGTTCTCTTAGATCTTGATTCGTCACAATTTCCTGCTTCCTCACTATTAGCATTCTCACTATTACTATGTTGCTCTTGTATGTTAATCTCATTTTCATTTTCAATACTTTTGTTTCCATTTTCTTCAAAAATTGCCACATTTTGGTCATCACTTAGTGCAGAATTATTTACATTTTTGTATATAATTTGAGTCTCATCAAATTTCACATCACGGGAAATAATAATCTGATCTTTGTCAGCATTCCATAAACGATATCCATTTGGAGCATATCCAACCATGTACACAGGTTGTGCTCTACTCTCTAATTTCTTTTCACGAGGTAATATAACAGCCCATCCTTTTGCACCAAATACTCGCAAGCTTTCTAAGTTTAATTTTCCTCCATACTTTTCAACTGGTATCTCAAAATTTATTGCAGAAGATGGACTACGGTTCAAGAGATATGCTGCACAACAGATTGCTTCTGGCCATAATGATTTTGGTAAATTCGTTTCATTTAACATAGTCCTTGCTTTGTTATAAAGCGTTCTATTCATTCTTTCTGAGACTCCATTTTGCTGTGGTGTATAGGCCTGGGTATACTCTAATTTTATACCTTGGTGATCACAATATTGTTTAAAACTTGTAGTACAAAACTCCCTTCCTTGATCACAACGTATCCTCTTCACTGTTACATTGAATTGTGTTTTTGTTTCACTTATATAATTTCTCAAATTTTCTTCTGCCTCTGATTTACATCTTAACAAATAAATCTTTACAAAGTGGCTATAATCATCAGTAATGGTCTGGAAATATTTATATTCCTGATTTGATGTTGGTGTAATGGGTCCTGCTAAGTCAGTGTATATCAGTTCTCCAACATGATTGCTTCTAGGCTTTTGTACATTTTTAAATGGTTGCCTTGTTGCTTTATTTTGCATGCACTCTTCACATATTTTATTACTTACTGGTAAATTCAATTTTATCAATCCTTTCCTATTTAAATGACCTAATCTTTGATGCCATAATATTGCATCATTTTCATTCTTTGTTACATAAATATTTTCTCTATTTTCTTCACATTCTTTTTCTCTGAAGCCCTTTAAAATATACAAGCCATTGATTTCTTTACATACCCAAGATGCTTTATCATTCTTGATCTTCGCATAATCTTTGTTAAAAATTACATCAAACCCTTTCATTGTTATCTTCTTCACTGATAATATATTTTGAAATAAGTCTGGTACTATCAAACCTTTTATATGAATCAACTTATTATTGCAATAGAACGATATTTCTCCCATAATATTTGTGTTTATAACAGATCCATTTGCAATTTTGATATTGACTTCCTTCTCTAGATATGTTACATTTTTTACATTTGTTGTGCCACTTCTTATAAGATGTTCCGATGCCCCTGAATCTACGATGAATTCTATATTACACATGTCTTTACAAGACTGTTTACTTGCATGCATCGCATGCGTTGCTAAAAAATTAAATTCGCCTTGATTGGCATTACTACTGCTCGAGTGTGCTTGTTGCGTTGGTCTGCCTTTTTCTCTATAACTGTTTGGCCGGAAAATTCCTCTTTTAGATGTTGTTTGACTACGGCACTGATATGCCTTATGCCCCTTCTTTCCACACTTGAAACATTCAATCTTTGTTGTAAATGCAGTTTCATTATTGGTGTTGCTGCTAGTTGTGCCGTTGCTTTCTTTTAACTCTGCATCCAAGAGACACGACTTTACCGTTTCGATGGTGAGTTGGTTATGAACACTCATTGTCTCTATTGATGTTACAACATGCTGATATTTGTCTGGTATTGTAAGTAATAAGTGGCATATTTTGTCACTCTCATCCATTTTTGTACCAACAGTTTCAATGTTGTTTATTAAAGTATCAAATTTTAAAAAATGATCCGTAAATTTTTCCCCGTTTTTGCATTTTAAGGTTAAAAGTTGCCTTCTCAGATTTAACTTATTCACAGTGCTGTTTCGCTCGAATATCTTGTCTAATGCATTTAGCATTTCTTTTGCAGTTGTAGCTTTCTTAACATATTCTAAATACTTATCCGACAAACATTGTACAATGGTAGCTCTGGCACTTGCATCTTTAGCTTTTTGACTCTCAGTTACTTTGTCTAATTCAATGACATTTAACACATTCTTTGTTTCAAGAATGAGTTTTAATCTATATTTCCAGTTGCTGAAGTTTGTGCCTTCTTTTAATTGTGGCAGAGACACGAAATCGATGTTTGAATTTGTGTTCGCCATGCTGTCTTTTGACCACTCTTTTTTTTTATTAAAACAATAATTCACTTACTTTGATTATTTTTGGTAATTTTATATTACCCACTTAATAAAAACACTTTAGGCACGTTCTGGGCCCATAACCTATTAGAATTAATGTTTGATGCAATTAATAAATACTGATTTTCTTTTAACAAGCTTTTATTTTCTTCTAACCCAACAAACATTTTAAAACAGACAGACAGGAAAAGGAAACCATAGAGTATACTAGTGTTGCCACTCTTATAACATTATACAGTTCTAACATATAGGTATCTACATATTTTCGAATTCGATGATTATTAATTAAATACAAAATGTTATAAATTGTTCGATGAATGTTATAAATAAAAACTGATGACTGGTACATATTCTCAAACTCACATTCTAACTCAACGCAAGAAGCTCTTGCTTAGAACTTAATCGGTTGCCAGTAGTTACGCATCTAATGTATTGGATAAAACATTTTCAGAATACAGAAATTTCAAAAGTCTCAGTAAAAATTGGATACAACGCAACTCAATCGTCTGTTTATCATTTCAGAATGTCAAATATTAATGTGATAAATTTTCTAATGCTCTCAAATGAGCCTCTAAAAAGTGTCTTACCGAAAGATCTTAAAAGAAGTTGCAAGTAAACGTCTCAACTACGATACAAAAATTTGAAAAGATAAATGGTGTTATATCTAGTAATAGATCGAAGAAAAACTAAGAACGGTCAAGTTTCTTCATTGCAATTAAAACACAATTTTTAAACTGATGAAAACAAATCATTCAAACAAACAAAAGGATCTTTTGTTAACAAAAGTATGCGCGGTACGGGCCAGTGTGATTAGTCACAGACATTTATCAGTGGTAATAAAATACATAGACGAAATCGAAATCGTAGAGACAATAGCATAAAACATACTTTGATTTAATAATTATCTACACTTAATAAAAGTTTCTACAAATTTATTAGTGCGTAGAACTCGACCACTCGGGGTAAGCAAATTCAAATCAACCTATAGTAAACCTAGGCCAGTAGTCTGCCAAGTGCCTCTTTTTGTGTTGCCTGAAAAACGCTTGCCTTTGGGATATCTTGATCTTTTTTTCTTGGCTAAGGCCCAACCCATCAATCAGTGGATAGATAAATTTACCTTACAGAAAAGCCTTATTTTGAGATATTTGCCGCATCAATGTGTAGATATCGCTTATCATTAGGATATACCTACGATGCCATTTTTAAAAAGAGGTTCCTACTGTTGGATAACGATTTATCTCTAGGATGGCTGTCGTTTATAAACTCCCGTAACGCCGTGAATGTGAACAACTTTCGACTTGTTTTTCCATAAACCAAAATGATAATTATATACATCATCATTAAACATAACGAGAAAATATACATATTATTATGAATTTTCATTTTGAATTTCGACCCACAAGATACCAATTTGCTGGTTATTAAAAAGTGTACGACATTGTTTAAAAAAAAATCCCTTAGTTTGCCAGCATTGAAACAAAATAATTGGTAATTTACGACTTTCAAATTAATATTTTTCTTTTAATTTTGCGATGGCTAAATACTTTAACCTAGATATGAATACTAGGCTCATATCTCTAATTTCCCTACTTTACCCAAAGTAAAAGTCGTTTAAATGACTTACTTTAGCACAGTTTTATGACTGTAGTAAGGCTCTATCTACCCAGGAAGGGATCGTCTATAATCTATATTATGATGCAAACAATAATACGTCGTATTTCTATGCGCTGTAAAATAGCCGTTACATTAAATTGATAAAATCGGGTTATATAACGAGTATTAAAACGATGGACTCACCCACCTACCTACCAAATGTAAACAATATTAAAGTTTTTTTTCACAATAGACAACGCTCGTGTTTTCATAGACAAAAAATCCTTAATGGTTAGATAAATAGTGTTATCTATTTCAGTGCGGTTTGTGTTTGAGTACCTACTTGAATGAATCTATGACTCATCGGGGGAAAAAACGAACCATCAAAATAAATTATTATCCTAATTATTTATGCCTCAAATTACCTGCGCTCAATGAGTAGTGTGTGGCTGTTGAACAAAAATAAGCTATTGTCCTCACCAAAACAGTGGGGCAAGTACGAGTTAAATCGAAAGCTAATTGCACGCTAATACGAGCTTATTAGCGTGCAAATAGTGTTCGAAAATCAAATGATCGAATCGTTCGATCATTTTAGTATGAAATTTTTCGAAACTTTCTTTTTGATGATAACGTTAAAATTTTTGAATCCAAATTAGACCATGCTTAAGCACACACGAAATGATCTAATTCGGGATATGACATGCGACTTATTTTTTGCTAAAAGAGAATTCGATAAATTATTACGTCTTGTGGATGTTACTCACTATTATTGTAAAATTGTACGACATAATAAATCGTTAAAAATATTTCCTTGTACCTGTCATGCGATTATTGTCGCATGAAAAAGTAACGATATTCAATATTACATCGAGTGGATATTATTATATCCAACATAAAACAGATTTTATTAAATTATTCGATATTACAAAAAATTTCTTGACATTACGCAAAATAATATTTTTTTTTTTTTTTTTTTTTTTTTTTTATTTAACTCTATAGAGAACGTCGACCACTTTAAATATCTGGGAGTGCATTTAACACCGGATGGTGGCAGCGGAAAAGAGGTCTCTATAAGAATAGCCCAAGCCAGCTCTTCATTCAGTGGCATGAAAAAGATTTGGAGGTCCAACAATTTCTCCACCAAAACCAAATGTCGTCTATTGAACGCGTGTATTATGCCAATTCTGTTATACGGCTGCGAGTCCTGGCATTTGACAAAGGCCCAGCAAAAGAAACTTCTCAGCGTTGAAAACAGATTCCTGCGACAAATACTGGGAATTAGGTGGTATGATTTTGTGACCAATGACTCTGTCCGAGAAAGAACACTACAGCCCTTCGTTACTTCAGTCATCCTAAATCGCAGACTGAGTTGGCTCGGGCACGTCCTCCGTATGTCTCCCGACAGCGTTGGCCAAGCCAGCCTATTTTACAATCCGGGCGGAACAAGAAGAAGAGGAAGACCGTGCCTCACTATTGCGCGAGCCTACAGCGCCGACCTGCAGAATATCGGACTGACTTGGGAGGAAGCGGAGCGGCTGGCGCAAGACAGAAGTGCATGGAGGGACCTAGTGGCGACCACATGCTCCACCTTGGGAGCGAACGTGGATAGGTAGGTAACAAATAATAAACATTTAAAATACAACAATCAATTAAACAACAATTAATAACACAAGACACGGTATTCCTCCATAAGCAACTAAATGCTTGAGCGGAGGTATTTTTTTTTTTTTTTTTTTTTTTTTTTTTTTTTTTTTTTTTTTTTTTTTTTTTTTTTTTTGTACAAAACTTTATTAATCAAAAACAAATCAAAACTTTCCTCCACACACATAGATACATAAACACCTCTCAGACACAAACACGCACACACACATACACACATAAACACCTCTCAGACACAAACACACACACACACATACATTCATCACCGCGGCTTGTAACGTTTCTTTATTAATTTTATGAGTTCGTCACCTCTTGGAGTCTTTCGTATTTCCAATGGCAGGTCGTTAAATTGGGTTTCACCAAAATATGAGTAGTGCTGCTGTCCAAGAACCGTGCGCTTTTTAGGGCGAACGAAAACATATTTATTTCTTGTACGGTTCTCAGTAAGGAAATAATGACACTCTGGCTCTTTAAGAATCTGCAGAATACAAAATTTACAGTACAGGTCTCTAAATTTAGGAACTTTAAATTCAAGAAATAATTGTTCGGTAGGGTAGTCACGCGGTTTTTTCATAATAATTTTGATGATAATTCTTTGGGCAATTTGAACCGGCATCAGACTCGTGGGATAAGCAGAACCCCATCCAATTATAGCATACTGCAGAATTGATTGGACTAGTCCATAATATATTGCGTACATTTGTGTCATATCTACAAAGTTTCGGATCTCAACAAATATATAGATTAATTTTCTTATGCGCTTAACGACGGTTTCAATTTGTTCCTTCCATTTTAGATTCCTATCTACAATTATTCCGAGATATTTTACATTATCTGTGACTCGCAGAGATGTGCATTTCTCCGGGCATAAAGCTGGAGAATGGTCCGGGGAGCCATCGTGGATCAACACGTCGAAATTTCGTGGTCTGTCGTTGGAATGAACAGCAAACGGTACAATGTATGTTTTATCGCTGTTTAATGTTAGCAAATTACGATCGAACCATTTCTTGAGTCTGTTCATATCCTCATCCGCCTTGGCCCTCACCCCCTCCCAGGACTTATCGCTTACAACCAGCGCTGTATCGTCTGCGTATGATATTATCTGACCATGCAACCCCTGCGAAAATATATCATTGACAAATACTACAAACAGGACAGGACCCAGCACAGTACCCTGTGGGATTCCGTACTCCGATTCAGCCGTGCCTCCAATACAGTCATTAATTCTGACACTCTGTGGGCGCTTATACAGATAGCTTCTGAACCACTCAAGAACTCCACCCTCAATACCTATGTTTTCCAATTTTTTAAGCAGGTTTTCATGTGAGACACTATCAAAGGCCTTTCGGAGGTCGATGAATATTCCAGCACACTTTTTGCCATCGTCTAACGAATTGTAAATTATGGTTGTCAACTTGGCTATCGCGTCCTGAGTGCTCAAGGACTGAACAAAACCGAACTGATTTCTGTGTATAATCCTATTTGCATGTAGAAAATTATTTAGTTGACATTTAACTATTTTTTCAAAGACTTTTGAGATATTGGAGATAAGTGATATGGGACGGTAGTTTGATACGTTTTGGGTGTCGCCCGCCTTGAAGATCGGAATGACAATCGTTTTTTTATATGTATAGGGAAATATACCACTCATCAAGCTGATATTTATTAAGTGTCTAAGTGGTTTTGCAATAAAGAGTTTAATAGCTTTCAGCGTCTGGATAGTAATTTTATCGAAGCCTGGAGCAGAACCTCCCCTCATGTTATCTATGGTTTTGCAAATATCCGTTTCCGAAACCTCCTGAAAAGAAGCCCAGCTCAGACCAAAGCGTCTTTCTTCTGTACAACTATTCAAGTCAACACGTCTTTCATCCGCACATACATTTAGGTCCCTGTCATGCTGACAATTAATTTCTCTCGCTAATTCCCTTCCTACATTCGAAAAATAATTATTGAATGCGTCTGCACATAATTCTGGGTGTTTGGCAGCCTCTATGAGTTCACCATGGTAGACGATGTTTTTGACATTCATCCCCTTTCTATTGTTATCCATCATCTGATTAACTACTCCCCATAGTTGTTTATGTCCACCATTTGCCCGGTTTATTTTTTCGGAAAAATATTTATATTTACACACTTTAATCAGTTTAGTCAATCTGTTTCTGTATTCCCTATATCTATTCTGGGTTAGATTGTTACTAGGATATCTAAGTGTTTGTTTATATAATGTTTCTCTCTTCCTTAAAGATATTAGTATACCCTTGGTTATCCATGGCTTCAATGGTTTCAGTTTATGTTTGGGTATTTTAGTTACTTTCTCTGTTGTGCATTTAATTACCAACGTCGACAAGGTGTCATGAAAAATTTCGGCGCATCTATCAACATCACATTCTTTCAGTACCGCCTCCCATGTGACCTGCTGCACTTCACTGACAAATTTGGCTTGGTTAAATATTGGTCTTCGTAGACTCGATGGAGCGTCTTCATCAGAGGCGCCGTCAGGGTTGTATAAGAATATGCAAGCGTGGTGATCCGTTATACCTACCTTCCAAATTACGGTTTTGATTTTATTAATATCTTTAATTTTTACATTTGTCCAAATATGATCAATGCAAGAGGGAGTCTGTCCCGGAAATTCCCGAGTATTACCGTTGATGCACGACTTATAGCCCAACTCAGCCATTCGATTAATGTAATTAGTCACATCTCCGCTCTCGGTTTGAGTGTTAATCTGCAAGTTCATATCCCCGAGAACCACGCTTGATTTATTTTTTAGCTGTGCCAGTATGTTTGATAATTCGTTCATAAAGATTGTCACGTCAGATTCGTGGGTTCTATAGATCGCAATGACATGAAGTGAGTAGCCCCGCAGTTTGAGTTCAACATCTAGACAATTTACACCCTGAATGTAATGCTCCACACTACCGACGATATCAATTTCATCCCTCACAAAAACCACAACTCCGGCGTTTCTATTAATGTATGTCTTTGTCGCGATATATGAATAACCCACAATTGAGTACTGGGGCGATCTGTCATTTATGAATGCCTCACTCAGAACTATGCAATCCGGTCTTTTCTTTAAGTTATTTATCGAGAGAACAAAATTTTCAAAATTCTTATGCATGCTGCGAATGTTCAGATGTAATATAAATATATCGTTCAAATTATTTAATAAAATACCGTTACAGCTATCAAGATCTTCACACAAACTTTCTCCAATATTTAGTTCTCTATCTAATTCTGTAAATATTAGGTTCTCGCCAGAGAAATATTTATGTTTGTAATTTCATCACATCTTACGCAATTTATGAAGCTGCAAGCATAGGCAGTATAAAAAACTATATGGTACACCAAGGGCGTCTCAAAACAATACAACATCATCATTTCTTGGCGTTGCACTTTATTAAATGAGGAACACACACCAACAGACACGCAGTACACGAAAGGAAATATGTGTATAATACATAGCAGATTGTATCGACAGAATATTACACCAGCACCAAAAAACATTAACATTTCAAGAGTATATTTCCTGAAATAATCCATGCCATACTCCTTTAAGTAGTTCTCTATTAAATAATAATGTCTAGCTTTAAATACTAAATCATAGAGAAAAATCTCGCCACACAAAGACTGTAAGACGGTCAGCCGGCTACGTACATCCGCGGAAAAAATATTAATTAATTTTGTTTTAAGAGAATTTTTTTTAACCAATGTGAAATTATGAAGAGCCCCGCAGTGGCCGTGCCTATAAAGTGGTAATGGGCATGCTAAGAAATTTACATCAATACACAGAGTCTCCTCGATCGCGCAGCACCTGCTAAAATATACTTTGAAACTTTCACCGGACAATGGAATCAATAATAATAATTCAACAATGAAGAGCGTGAAGAGCAGCAGTGTCGGGCGACTCATCGAGATTATTTTAGTTCCCTCGTTACTACAGTCATGCTTATTTCCATGGCAATTAATGCACAGGCACATAGTACATTCGCACACTGTCAGCAACCTTAATGCAACATTTACATTATCACAGCAATTATTCAGCAGCCTTTGTCTACGATAACACAAGCAAATCAAACACACACACTCAGGTAATATCAATGCGGAACTTACACATTCGGCCACCGTCAACAAACACAATATAATATTATTATAATATATAACAATGACTGTAATACAGTAAGACTTAGTGAACATCAATATTAATGTCTCAACACAGGACCATACTCTTGAGATATCGGTCATTTTATGCACTCTTACTTTGTTAATTTGTAGTCAGAAATCAATTTTTTGTAGCGCCATTTCCAACATGTACTTATAATATGCACATTCATGCCTGTTCATTGCGCTGTGTCCAGTATCATATCTCTTCCCATATTTTTCATTTTCTCTTTGGCAATTAGAGCATGTAGGGGGTCTCTGGTTCAGCACTCCACAAGAGTCTCCCTTGTGCTCACCCGTACAGTGTGAACATTTTGGGGGTCCAGCTCCCTCCATACAGTTGACTGCTGTGTGGCCAACCTTTAAACAATGATAACATTGAGTAATCGGGATGGAGTCCTCCACGGCGACCCTCTGGTAGCCAATGTTAATCTTCTGCCTCTCGATCAATGCTCTTCGTACCACAGGTGTGGTCTCGACAAGCAAGTGCACGGTTTTACCATTTTTGTTTTTTATCACTTTTCCAAGGGTAAAGTCTCCCTCACTCTCCATCAACGTGTTGAACCCCTCATTCTGAGCGCGGACATCTTTCACCAGCTGATCACAATCGTATTCAGCCGATATATGCTTGATGATGATGCGAGGCTTTTTCTTTTTCCAGCTCTCCGCCAGATATAGATCGCCGAACCTCTCGTTTATCACCTTTACCATGAGAAGGGCCTCGTTATTCGACGGACATTGGATGAGTAACTTCTGGTCTCTGATCTTTTTTAGTCCGCAGACTGCCACGCCAAGCGGTGCGAGCTCCAGTTTCCGCTTGAGATGTTTTTCAATCATTTCTGATGTCGTGTTTCCGTCCTTAGCCTGGACCACAAGTGAATATCTACCTTCAGGCAATGGCCCTCGTCTCCCAGGAATGGGGAAGGTGGGGGCGGGGTAAGACCTGGTTGCTGGCATAGATCTGTTTACAATTTCCGTTTTAATAATCCTTATATCTTTAGCAACCGCATTCACCAGAGAGTTTGATGTTTTAATACTGGATCTCAGTTCATTGTTATCTGCTACCAACTGAGCCACAATGTCATATATGCTGTCCAAATCCACCGCAACTCTTTCTCTGGCCGGTACCGTCATTCTGCTCTTTGGGTCGGCTGTCACCATTTTTATAGCTGATATATACTCTGCTATATCTTTCAAAGCCTCACTATGGGACAAGACGCTTGGTATTTCATTTGTCTCAGTACAAGGTTGAGCTCGAGAGCAAGATTCCTGGTCGACCTTCTCCATCGTTACACAGTTTGGCGGCGAACGGTGTGTTAGGTTAGATTTGTTGAACGGGCTGTCACCATCCATGGTTTAAAAGAGCTATAACACTGTTCTTCCCGGTTGGTGTTTGTATCGGGTACTCGCCCGCTATATAAGTGATTTCAATGAATGGTCTTTGAAACCCAAAAGTGTGGGTATGTTGGCCCGTGAAAAATGTTATACTCCCAATTATCTTCTCAAGGGCTAATGGTAGGTTGGTGCCCTCGCGAGGTTATAGATATAATAGATATAATAGATCCTTTTGTCGTTCTTTCTTCATTCATTCTCTCAACATGCCCGATCCACCTCAATTTATTCACTTTCGTTCTAGTCACTACGCTAACATTCACCCCACATGCCTTTCTAATATCACTATTCCTCACCTTATCAATCAGTCTTTTACCGCATATAATATGCTGTAGGCCTAGACAAATTCAAATTGGCGATTGACTACAAACGAATTCTTCGACAATGTAGAGTAGGAAGAAAATTAACTGACCACTTTTTATATTTTTATCTAAGTGCCATTGTTTGGGTTAAATAATTATTGTTCATATGTTCCAGTTGACAGTTGATTTTTTCGCACTATATACATTGGCGAAATCTTCCTTTGTAGTCGAAAGCCAATTTGAATTTGTCTACGGGGGCTGCACAAATAACTCATTTCTACAGCATTAAAACCAATTACCGGATTTTCAGCCCAAATCCAAGTTTCACTCCCATACATGGATGTTATCAGGATTTCGTAGTGCATCAACTGTTCAGATTTTCGAAATACGTTCTTATTTCCCATTACAGATCTAAGTGCACCGCCAAGACTTCTACCAACATTTACCTATAGGTACTTTTATAACGTTTTATGTTTTTATATTTACAAAAACAAGAATAAAGAAAGTATCACAGCCAGGGCCGGATCTACCATTGTTGGCGCCCTGGTGCAAAACCAAAATTGCGCCCCCCCCCCATCAATGATGATTGATTTTTAATCAATTTTAACTTGGAAAAACTACGTTCTCCTGCAGCCACTGAAACCTGAATAGTCAATAAAATACGAAGACAAACACAACACATAGGTTAGGAGAGACATGCTCCAAATATTCACAATGAAATTTAGGCAATCGATTGAACTAGTGTTTTTGGAAATTAAAGACGAAAATCCTTTTCAAGTCCTCAAACAACTCTTGTATAATAATCTCTTCTTCATTTTCATGCGAATGGAAATAAAAAAAAAAAAAAATAAAAAAATACCCTAGCCTAGAGACTACGCGATCCGACCGATATTCATCCAAAAAAAAACTACAAGATTCTAAAATGTCTAAGTACAGCTGCACCTATATTCAATTTAGGTGACTGAAGAACTTTGCTGGAACTGTTTACTGAAGAGAGAACATCATACCACACCACTAGAGTAACGATGAATTTAAAATTAAGCAAACCGTTTCCAATATTTTTTGCGAAATTTTTCGATTTTGCATCAAAATCCTTAAAATTTGTTGAAAGTAAAATTTATATGGTCTAATTGCATCTATCCTACTTGACCAGCGCGCTTCACACAGATGTTTCAATGTAGTATGTATACTCAGTAGGTACCTACACGGAGAGCAGCGACCACTCTTTTTTTCTAATAGTTACTTACATTTTTAACTCGTGGTATCTTTGGAATGGAAAATCCGAATTGAATAATTCAAAAAGTTTTATAAACGTATTGAAGCAGTTTTGAATGTGATCTTATTTATTTTGATAAGAAATATTACCAAGATACAAATGAAGAGCCTTTTCGAGGAGACATTTCAATTAAATTTTAAAAATAAATGAACACTTATTGTGGCATAATTATAAAAGTTAGACATATGCTGTCGCGACACTTTTTGTAAAGATTGATGTCTTCTACAAAGTCGTAGTACATCATTTTATTCTATCATCAATAGTTTTCACAGCGTACGCAATGTAAAGAATATTTTAGGTATTTTTTTTAGAACTTGGGTTACGTTATTGGAGTTTTAGTAAGGATCTTAAATTTTTTTGAAAATTCAATATAGCCTATGTTAACCGGGGATAGTGTAGCTTCCCAAAAGTGAAAGAATTTTTCAAATCGGTTAAGTAGTTTTGGAACCTATACATATGCAATGCAAACAAACAATCGAATCTTTCCTCTTTATAATAATATAGTAGGTATAGATTAGTATAGATTCACTTCCTTACCGATAAGTAGTTCTTTTGTCTTACCGGTGTTAGTGAAGTGGTAACACTTATGCAAAAGTTCTGATCATTATTTTCTTAGATAAACTTAGACCAATAATAATAATAAGCCCTTTCGAAAGGCGCTGAAGATCCAACAGTTTTGTGAATACATTTATATGAATCTGATACTTATTACTAGTGAACATAAATCCTTTTTTTGACTGCACACATATACATAAAAATGCATAAGTACGTAAAATCAGGACCACTAAAAACAGAAATTGCTCCATTTTATATAAGTTGGTAGATAAAACATTCACACACATACATACTCGCACATTTGTGTGCGAGTATTGAAGACTACGCTATTACAGTATAGTACCGTCCGTAGGTAGCTACCTATATAACTATAACACAATATAGGCATTGTTTGGCGCGCTAACTTTAATTTTTACGTATACATTAATGAATTATGAATGAATAATATTATGTAGGTATTGTGAGTGGGTACCTATAGCTGGTTTCGGGAGTAGTAGCAGGTAGGTACCTAGTACTGACGTATTAATGATTTGAATTTGGCGCGGAATTTGTGCATATTTAACGTTCTATAAATTTTGATTGTTTATTTTTTTATTTGTTCTATACATTTGATAGCGCCCTTTGGCTGTTTGCGCCCTGGATTTTTGCTCCATTTGCACCTATGGGAGATCCGGCCCTGATCACAGCACGTAGATAGATAATAATAAATAATAGGTGGTACGTCATTTGGTACAAGTTCATCGAAGAGACACAAGAGCCATCTGCAGGCCATAAACACAAGCTAGCCGCAAGTAATGAACCGGCTCGTAAAGCGATCCTTTCCAAATATGGCATGTGCCGGTGTACAGCCTGTTACTTGTATTCAATGCGATTCTCAGCATTTCTTTGATTTTTATGGCAGGCACTTCTGCGATAAATATGTATGTATACTATTTAAACCTATCAAAGTGATTATTAATTACCTACCAGCTTTTACTCGTAGAAAAATTGCACCTTTATCATTTTACACTTCAAAGACTGCATTTTGCTCACAACATATAAAAAAAAACTATAGGTATAATATACGTTTCCAATGATTTTTTGATATCTTAGCACTTGTTTCATATAGGTACCTAATCGGTGTGCAGAATTTGGACGTGATTACTTCTAAAAGACCAGCACTTAGGTTAGTTAGTAGGCCATAGTAGGTTTAACTACCATTTTTTAAGAATAGAAAGAACAAATAAAAAATAAATCTTCATTTCATCCTAACAAACACATAATTCTACCCTAAGCGTACAGAATTTAAATGTGGACCCAGATTTGTTCTGGAGATAATTAGGTATGTGTGACATGTTTTCGTTCATCGTTCGACAAATTTCAATCACGTCTCTTGCTGTTTTTTATCAGCACCAAATTATCAGCATAAAGAATGTTTTATGGGGCTGATTCGTTTTTATACAATGTTAGTAGGATATTAATAAATTAAATAGTAATAGACCAAACGCTGATCCCTGGCGGACGCCACCTGGATGATGGAAAAAAAGACACCATTATTTTGTTTGTTCGTCCTTGATAAATATATGTATTTTATGGTGAATTTCATTAGGTGTCTCATTCATCAGCATACATCATGATTTAGGGGCAATTTTTGTAAATCCAATATTTCAAGGCCATTAATAAATAGCAAAGGACTAAGCATGGATCCCTGGTGAACCCCAACTGTATGGTGGAAAGACCTTTTAAAACTGCGTGAATAAGATCTTGAGATTGCTTCTCTCCAAGTCTAGAGAAAATATCATTGCAATGATAAAAACATGAGTTCGAAATGTTTCCGGTAGGTACATTTAAGAGTTTTTATAAGAACCACTGTGACCCCGTGTGCCACTTAGTTTTTATACAAAATACCCACTTTTATGCGTGCTACAAACCAAGTATGGACTTGAATAATACTAGCAGACTCGACAGACGTCGTTCTTTTGAAAATTTTACAGGGACTCCTTGAACAGAACTTTGAACTTTATATCTGAAAAATAATATTAAATTTTTAGATTTAGAATCAGTAGGTAGATGGTTCGTTAAACACGGTTCAATAATTGCAATCGGTTCATCACAAATTTTGCAGCATTGATGTCATCAATATAATTTTACAATTTGTTTAGTGCTATTTAGCGCAGTGCACTTCAAGGGTGCTGTACATACAGTATTTCAATATCACTCTTGTCATTAGAAATATAATTTACTGTGGATAATACTTCCATTACTAGTACGTTGAAATAAACACTGTCAAATAATAAGTATAATATTATAATTCATAAAGATCGTGGTAAAGCCTAATTATAAATAGTGAATATAGGAACAAATAATGAATCTACTGAAACTAAACCATTCTCAAATGTTCAAATGTTTCGTAATACATAAATTTAATAAATAAATAAATATAATTTAACAATTTGTTTAGCGCTGTTTAGCGCAGTGCACTTCAAGGGTGCTGTACATACAGTATTTCAATATCACTCTTGTTAGATCCACAATAAATTATGTCTAGATATATAATTTATTGTGGATAATACTTCCACTACTAGTACGTTGAAATAAACTGTCAAATAATAATTATAATATTATAATTCATAAAGATCGTGGTAAAGCCTAGTTATAAATAGTGAATATAGGAACAAATAATGAATCTACTGAAACTAAACCATTCTCAAATGTTCAAATGTTTCGTAATACATAAATTTAATAAATAAATAAATAAATATAATTTAACAATTTGTTTAGCGCTGTTTAGCGCAGTGCACTTCAAGGGTGCTGTACATACAGTATTTCAATATCACTCTTGTTAGATCCACAATAAATTATGTCTAGATATATAATTTATTGTGGATAATACTTCCACTACTAGTACGTTGAAATAAACTGTCAAATAATAATTATAATATTATAATTCATAAAGATCGTGGTAAAGCCTAGTTATAAATAGTGAATATAGGAACAAATAATGAATCTACTGAAACTAAACCATTCTCAAATGTTCAAATGTTTCGTAATACATAAATTTAATAAATAAATAAATAAATATAATTTAACAATTTGTTTAGCGCTGTTTAGCGCAGTGCACTTCAAGGGTGCTGTACATACAGTATTTCAATATCACTCTTGTTAGATCCACAATAAATTATGTCTAGATATATAATTTATTGTGGATAATACTTCCATTACTAGTACGTTGAAATAAACTGTCAAATAATAATTATAATATTATAATTCATAAAGATCGTGGTAAAGCCTAGTTATAAATAGTGAATATAGGAACAAATAATGAATCTACGGAAACTAAACCATTCTCAAATGTTGAAATGTTTCGTAATACATAAATTTAATAAATAAATAAATAAATATAATTTAACAATTTGTTTAGCGCTGTTTAGCGCAGTGCACTTCAAGGGTGCTGTACATACAGTATTTCAATATCACTCTTGTTAGATCCACAATAAATTATGTCTAGATATATAATTTATTGTGGATAATACTTCCATTACTAGTACGTTGAAATAAACTGTCAAATAATAATTATAATATTATAATTCATAAAGATCGTGGTAAAGCCTAGTTATAAATAGTGAATATAGGAACAAATAATGAATCTACGGAAACTAAACCATTCTCAAATGTTGAAATGTTTCGTAATACATAAATTTAATAAATAAATAAATAAATATAATTTAACAATTTGTTTAGCGCTGTTTAGCGCAGTGCACTTCAAGGGTGCTGTACATACAGTATTTCAATATCACTCTTGTCATTAGAAATATAATTTACTGTGGATAATACTTCCATTACTAGTACGTTGAAATAAACACTGTCAAATAATAAGTATAATATTATAATTCATAAAGATCGTGGTAAAGCCTAGTTATAAATAGTGAATATAGGAACAAATAATGAATCTACTGAAACTAAACCATTCTCAAATGTTCAAATGTTTCGTAATACATAAATTTAATAAATAAATATAATTTAACAATTTGTTAAGCGCTGTTTAGCGCAGTGCACTTCAAGGGTGCTGTACATACAGTATTTCAATATCACTCTTGTTAGATCCACAATAAATTATGTCTAGATATATAATTTATTGTGGATAATACTTCCATTACTAGTACGTTGAAATAAACTGTCAAATAATAATTATAATATTATAATTCATAAAGATCGTGGTAAAGCCTAGTTATAAATAGTGAATATAGGAACAAATAATGAATCTACTGAAACTAAACCATTCTCAAATGTTCAAATGTTTCGTAATACATAAATTTAATAAATAAATAAATAAATATAATTTAACAATTTGTTTAGCGCTGTTTAGCGCAGTGCACTTCAAGGGTGCTGTACATACAGTATTTCAATATCACTCTTGTTAGATCCACAATAAATTATGTCTAGATATATAATTTATTGTGGATAATACTTCCACTACTAGTACGTTGAAATAAACTGTCAAATAATAATTATAATATTATAATTCATAAAGATCGTGGTAAAGCCTAGTTATAAATAGTGAATATAGTAACAAATAATGAATCTACTGAAACTAAACCATTCTCAAATGTTCAAATGTTTCGTAATACATAAATTTAATAAATAAATAAAAAATAAAAAGCGGTTTTTAACAATGAAATAAAATACACATGAACAGAAGAAATATATATTTTAATATTACAGCTGATCTGTATATTATTTTATCGTTTTGTTACTTTGTAGTGATAATAAAATATTTATTTGTAGTTTTAAAACCTGCAATAAAATAATGGACATTGTAATCAAATATACCTACAAACAAATAAAACAAAATTACAAAGTAAACAGTATGATATATTGTTGATATTTCATCAACATACGCCGGATATTCGGGACATCAGAAATCACCCTGGTGATTGTTTCAGAATAACTCCCCCGAGTGCCCCCGACATCCAAAATGCACCACGTGAGTGATGGACAACCCGCTTTTTCATGCACCACATTTTTTATTTATCATTCTTTGTGGCCAGATGCCGGGACCACAGGTGGACCAAAAGAGTGGTGGAGTGGCAGCCTAGACAGGGCAGAAAAAAATGTCGACAGGCCCTTGGCAAGATGGACGGACGATATCGCGAAGATTGCAGGCCGCTCATGGATGAGGGAGGCTAAGGACAGGAATCATTGGAAGGAGACAGGCTGATGAAGAAGAAGAATACCGGATGTATAGTATATCCAATTAATTCCAGCACATGCATGTGTGGTATAAAAATACAGCACGATGTTCACCGGATATCTATATAGTTCTTAGTACAAAAATGAGGTTATTTATATGATGGTATAAACTATAAAGTAAACATAAGTGATTTTTTTACCATGACAACTTCCATGAGTATATAAATGAATTCCCTGAAAAGCCGTCATAGAAAGGTGTTTTCAAATTCCCTTTAATATACTTGAAAGTTTCTGAGTAACCCGTAGATACGTAGGTACAAGTCAATGGAATAAAGTTTTGCTGAAAGTTAGTAGTTTCTAAGAACCCGGTGACGCCTAAGTAGAGAATTTACCTGGAAAATTAAAATAAAGTAACTATTTAAATTTCATTAGTTAATGCTTTGTTTTCCTAGAAAATAAAAGCGGCCGTAACACTACGAACGCAATTTTATTTGAGACAACTACAGATCATCATCTCTTTCACTGCACGCAGAAAAATAATGAAAGCTCGAAAGAGACAGTGGAGGCTTGACGTTTGGTGGCATTAGCGTAGCTTGATACAATAGGTAATTAAACAAATAGTTAGACAATATGAATTCGATACAATGAAACCTGAATAAAAGTAGGTATTTCGTATTAAATCAAAGTTCTTCGAATGTTTCCAATAGACGAGTTGGGCCTGACGTAACGAGAGGCACGAGGAATGGGTGGTGGAGTGAGGAGGCTGTAGCGCAGAGTGAGGACCTGATCCGGCCGGAGGTCCTAATATGGATACTGGACCCCGGGGCAGACGCACACTGGGGCTACGGCGATAGGGCTCCACAAACCTCACAATATTGTTTATCCATTTGCAGGGCTGTCAACTTGTGACAATTATAGGACAAAAGATCGTATATGATGAACACGGCTACAATTTAAATAAAAGAAAAACTGTATCAGAAAGGGATCTAAACCTGCGGAAAGGCAAATATAAGCTGATACTCGTCAAAAAAAAAAAAATAGAGAAATTTTAGGTAAGCATTTGCATTTAACCTGGCCTTGCAAGTAGGGTTGTCATACGTCCGGAATTTTTCGGACATCTCCGAAATTTCAGGTTTTTGTCTCGAATGCGGGTGGAATACTGTGCCGTCTGCATTTTAGGTAGTATGAATATATTATAATATTTGTGACTTTATAAAATAACTAAATAAATAAATCAAATTCGTCGTTTAACCTTTTGGATTTATTCGATTTTAATATACTTTTTAATGTTTATCATTTTTTTCAGACGAGCATTTTATTGTACGAAAGTGCAAAGAAAGTTTTGCAAAATTGCGCAAAGAAAGTTTTGCAATATTGCGCAAAAAAAGTTTCAAAATCGTATATTCTTTGGGTCATTCTATCCAGAAATAGAACCTTATAAGAACATTCCATTAGATTTAAAAGAAGAATGTGACAGTACCCATATTTTTCAAATTTCGAAACAGTTTTAAAATAAGTAAGATGGAACATTTCAAAGTGCAGTTTGTTCAATAAGTAATAATATAGTCTGCAAGTTGGTTGGTAAATAAACCTTAGTATAGAAAAGTATTGCCTAGATGCCTAGAATATAGATAGAAGGGCTATTAATAACAAGGTGTATTAAGTATGTAGAACAAAATACATTTCTGAAAATGATCTCACCTGTTTGCAACTAACATTGCAATGCACGCAAGTAATTCTACGAGATTCAATGAATATTTTAATTACAAACGTCAACGGATTATAAACTTTAATAATAATTATTATTATACTAGAAAATGTTTTTCTTTGTGATATGCCGTCATATGACTTTTATTATTTTATAGTTTTTTTCTAAGTTTGTCTCTCCAATTATTGCATTTTGTGTGGTAGCCAGCTTAAGGTGAATAAATAAGTAAATCAAGCTTTACTGAGAAGCTAAAATGTATTATTTATTTATTAGTATCTGTGAAAATTCAATAGAAACACAATTTTTATTTAACTGACAGCCATTGACATTAAAAATATTGCCACGCATATGGTTGATGGATTTTGATCCAAGCTTTTTTCTAATTTGTTAACATTGAAGCGCATTTTTGTTTATAAATTAATAGGCGAAAAGGGAATAAATCTGATTTTGATATCAAATTGTCGTTTGACACAAACTGTCAGTTGTTTGATTGTTGGTTTCAATTGACAGAATTCAAATGGAAAATATGTGGTTTAAAACAGATGTACCTATCGGTCGGAATAACATTGGTCAAAAGTCATTTATAACTATTTTTTCTATATTTTTTGGGCTTACGATAAAACAGTTTCCTAACATTTTTATGTATTGGAAAAATTAACTATTTTTTAACTGTTTTTTATTTATATATTTATTTCTTTGGTACCTAACCAAAGAAATAAATATATAAATAAAAAACAGTTAAAAAATAGTTAATTTTTTCAAAAACATAAAAATGTCATTTATAACATTTTTTTTATATTCGAAATCAATATTCATAGTAAGATCACAGGACAACGTCTGTCGGGAAAACTAGTTTATAATAATTTACTGTGTTTTTGTTTGTTGTGTGTGTTTTATAGATTAAGTTAATAATAATAATTAATGGAGAATCATCAATGGTTAATACGTGGTAAAGAAACGGATAAAAAGTAGACATCAATAAAAGCTGTCATTAATTCTTTATTAGAGAGGAAAATCAAGTTGATTAAACTATTTCCAAGAAAGTACACTGTTGAGTTTCTTGGATATTTCCCTGAGAAGTGATACGAGTATGTGGATCTCAAATGGAAACCAGAATATGACCCGAATCTTTGTTCTCATTTTTTACGCTTTGTTTCCTGTTAGTGTCAATAATTGTAGCCGCACCTTAGTTTTTTTTTTTCTTTTTTTAACGATTTATTTATTTCTTTGTTTCGACGGTCACCAAGTCTCCCGGTGGATAAATTTAAATACTTAACTTAAATACAACTATTACCACCTCTGATGACCTCGGGGCTGAGCTCCCGATACGTATCGGTATGGCAAGTGGCGCCTTCAACAACATGACCAAGATATGGAAGGCGTCGGCGTTTGGTGTCGAGACGAAATGTTAACTGTTTGATGCGTGTGTGTTGCCCTTTCTTCTCTATGGGTGTGAGTCCTGGCACCTGACCAAAGCCCAGACACAAAAAGTATCTGATTTTGAAACGAAGTGCCTCAGGAGAATCTTGTGTATAAGATGGTACCATTGCATCACGAACGATGCTATACGCGGGCGCACCCAGCGCAGGTCCATCACTTTCGCCATTACGGAGAGGAGATGGGCATGGCTGGGACATGTCATTGTGTTGAGGACACCGAATGACAGTTGGCCGAGGAGAGCGCTGTTTTTCCTCCCATTAGGGTCTCGAAGACGTGGAAGACCCTCTCATACCATGTTCCGTTCCTTCGAGGCAGAGCTGAGGGAGTTGGACATGGTGTGGGAGGAGGTCATAAGCATTGCGCCAGATCGAGCGCAATGGAGAGCTCTTGTTGCCTCCCTATGCTCCTGAGTGGAGTTCAAAGGGAGTTTTGATTTGATTTGTATGAATATTTCGAAATAACACCCGTTGAATCGATTCACCCGTTCTCGAATTTTGGCGAAACTCACGCACAACAAATCATTCGTATATATTATGAGAAATAAGTGTTCAAAATAACAATTCGATTATACCTAATACCTATTATTAAAAATCGCATGACGTACGTTTAAAAACCTCACGTATGCAAAGGAAACTCCATGTATGTAAATAAAGATAATGGCTTAAATACAAAAGATACGTCTCGATCCAACGACAAGGAAATGATTTGCGAATAAAGTATTTAATGATTATTCATACATTAAGCTGCTATTTATAAATGTGTGGATTCATTGTAGAGTCAGTCACTCCAGCTTTTATATGAAGACCTGTTTAATAGACGTCAAGAGTGGAATTATCCATGAACAACTTGTTACAATCATTGATCTCATATAAAAGTTTATTTCAATTCTAAACAGAAGACATTTATTTCTATTCTAAACAGAAGATATTTATTTATATTCTAAGAAATAAGACAGTAGTCTTGTCTAAGACGTCAGATAAGAACGTTTTTATGTTACTTATGTAAAGTTTCTTGTTTTTTCATATAAAATTGAAGGATATAATTTTTATATGGGATTTATTGCGCTCCGGCCTGAAGTGGTCTATGGTGCTTCCCCTGCTAGCTCATGGTGTTTCCCAATTAGAGCTTCCCCACTAATGCCAGACACTTCAAGAAGTCCAGTATTAGGAGGGGATCCCAGGCGGCGAAATCCTCCAACTCTGTCCTGTGTTTACAAAAACTTCTTGCTCTCGCATAAATTACTGCATCGCCGTCTGTAAGGAGGTGGTGAGGTGTTTCTACCCCTTCTTGTCGAAATGACGAAAATTCTTCTAATGACGAAACAAGTAAGAAGAAAAATTTGTTGAACCTTTAATAAGGCCCTCATTTAGTAAAAATGATAAAATGTTCAACCATTTTTGGTTTCTTAAACTCAAAACACTTTAAAGCTTAATTTTATTTATTTTTGTATTTGCATTATAACGAGTGTTAGGTATATAATATATTTTCATCTTCACATACGACGTAAGCATTTGACAGTTATCTAAATGGCAGGTTTGCAGAATAGTGATTAATGTGCATAGCTCGTTCAATGCAGGAAGTTTTAAATTCTTTTCATTTTAAATAAATTGATGAAAGAAATGACTCAATTAATATTGTCTGTGGAATCTTGGCTAGCCATGCCATGATGATATTGATAAATGTATAAGTAATAGGTATTATGCAACGTTACGAAGAGTGCCACGGGAAATATGCTCTAATGAAGGAAACCCTGATAAAACATAAGAATTTTTCCATGGACTGTAAAGTTTTTTGTCTTTGAAAAAAAAAGGTCCTGTTTTTATAGAACTCCAAATGTTTGGCCATCTCTTGGAGGGTCTTCCCGGATGGCAATTTCCTGCTACCTATCACCGTGCATTCTTTCAACGTTTTCGCGCCAAAACCCTCTACTTGTCCTGCCTCACCTGACGATGTCTTCATTGTTGCAGGTCTCACGTTTGACGGTGTCCCGTATTCCATTCCTCAAAGTATTTGCCAGAATAGAACGAAGAATGGTCTTCATCCCCATGGTTCTCAGCAAAGCCTTTGTTCGGGCTGTGTAGGCTCTGGATTCGATTCCATAAGGCATGAATGACCTGACACAGGTTTTGTAAAAAAAGTCTTTCCAGCATCGGGTTATTGCTGCTGCTTTGGTGGTCTGTTTCCGGACTTCGTTGTAGATATCAGTTTGGTAGGAGAGATCTATACCCGCGACCATTGATGGCAGTTGGGATACACAATTTTTCTTCGTGCAATTTGTTTGTGCGTTCATGCGATCATCGCACCCGCATGCCACCAGCTAAGAGAGTAACTGAAATGATAAAGAAACATCACCTTTTGTATTGCAGCGGTCAATGAGTGTTGAAGAATTGAAACGTAAGTAAACTGTGACTAAGCTCAATCAAGTAAAATTATTGTATCGTAAGTTATGTATTGCCAATAAACAGATTGAATAAATATTCCAGTCACGGGGTAACCATTGAGTAAGAGGCTGGTATTAATATGCAAATGTTTTGTTTGTTCAGAGTCAAGTGAAGTTACCACTGAACCACCAATAATATTGTATGGGACGTGTGTTTACTGTTGAGTGTTGAGCTCGAATCTACAGCATGTCTAAATTTTGCAGAATAACAGCGATTTTTTTTTTCTATCTTGAATCTTAAAAGATTGGAAAGGGTCATTTGACTGTTAATAACTTCATTACAATTATTATTCCTATTCATTGTAATCATTTTGTTTGTTTTTTATGAAAGTATAACGTCCGAATTTGAAAATTATAATCTTGCGTATAATGTTTACATCCAATATTTAGTTGTTTTATAACCAGTCAGTCCGCCAGCTAATTGGCATTTTGCACAATATTTACTGCTGTTTTTTTTAGATTTGCTAGAAGAGATAAATGACGAAAGCCCATAATTATTCTCTACCATGAATTCCGAGTTCGATTCCCGACTCGTTAGACCCATTATACGATATAACTTTTATGTGTAAATTGTTTGAAAACAACTCTCAAAAGATAAACAAAAAATATATCTGTCTAACACAGCATTAGGTATGAGAAGAAAAACAGATGACTGCCAAAAATACTTGTAGTTCAAAAACAATAACACGATGAATTATCAAATATTTGATTCTAACATTAAATTAAACGATAAAATATTTATATACCTACCACTTCGGGCTTACGATAAGTTTTTTACTGTTGTTTTCTCGGCTGGCTTGCTAACTGGCCTAGTGTGATCACTTTGCATTCACAACGTTCGCCATTAGATGGTCAAATGTCAAATCCAACCCTATCATGAGTGTTTGTAAAACATATTGAAATATCATACGAATTTGGTAGGATCCGAACCTAAAACCCGAGCTGTGCCTTGCCGAGTTGCTAACCTCCAGGTTACAAGCTGGTATTTTCAAACTACAAATTAGTTGGATATAATAATTAAAATCTAACTAGCGATTGATGAGACATCTATGGGATTTTAAGAAAATCTCTTGCGTAGATTTTGGATCACCCGTTTTGTGGAGGTGCGATCTTTTTAAGGTAAACGTGTGAGTAGTGTTGTTGATACGGAGGCAGTGTGGGTAGGCTCACCGTTACGCATCAAGAAAGATGAAAGTGTGGATCACTCTAATATTATATTATTCATATACTCAACTGATTACATTTCATATTCACATAAACCTCATTCAGACTCAATATTAGGTATATGAAAGTACCTACACTACATTCGCGATTAACAACTTAAGGGTGAATGGAATACGCGTTTTGAATTTTTTTCGATAGATAGCAGTTTTGATAAAATGTCGAATTTATTAACCAAAGAGTTCTATAATATAGAGTGGCTTACTTGCCTTGTATTTTATCAGTCCTCAAAATGACACAATTAATCACTCAATTAACACTATAGCAACATAATAATAACATTGTTGCTTAGTGAACAGTTTGTTACTATAGTAAACAAATATATACTGAAATATAAAAAATGCATTAAGTAAAAAGGTTAAATTCCATTACATTTGCAATATAAGTTATTTTTATGGTAAATGAAAATTTTCTATGTCATCGTTATGAATGTTTTCGGCGCATTATTTAAACACAATTGGAACATCTCCCGCACACCTCCCACCCCCCTCACCTAAGTGGACACAAATTTAAAGTCAATTTCTTCATATTAGCCACTCTATATTATAGAACTCTTTGATTTAAACAGCAACGGCAAAAATCCAATAGGGCTATTATGGAAGAAATTTTCGAGTTGAAAAATTGAGACGAGTAAGGTTTCCTGATGGGCTGAATGGAAAAACATACCACTGTATCGAAAATATGACATATGTACCTAAATTAAGATTTTTTTTACAATGTGCATTACGAATAAACGCGATTTTTAATGAAAAATCAAGAGTGGTAGACACAGAGTAGGTACTGAAAAATCTGAAATGAGGTGCATACATCAATTGGGTGGGACCATTTTATATATCAAAAATATAACCTTAGATTTGAATACTAATTTGATGCAAATAACGATAGAAGAAGAAAAGGTTTATTGAAAATTTGAAGTAAATTAGTGTTTCTCTCTATAATATGTATATTTTTTTTTATTGGAAATGTCGAAAACATGAAAACTAAAATTGTTCAGGAATATATTGAAATAAAATACGAAGTAGTTGGTAGACTAGCGGTTACGACGCGCGCCGGCTTTCGTACTGTTTCGTTCGGAGGTCGTGGGTTCGATCCCAGATGCCGACCATCATCCTCTTTCAGTAGTGAGTAGCTTACTGTGAAAGAGTCAAAATAGTGTATTTGTGTTCACTTTGAGTGAGCACTGTGCCCTTATTCTCGTAGCGGTCTTAATACGCTCTTATCTTGATTGACAATCATAAAATGGCGGATTGGTATTCACAAAACAAGATATCTAGTAGATATCTTAAAAATTCGTTATGTTTGAAATATCAGTATGAAAATGATCCAGTTCAAGATAGGATTAACATTATATTCCGATAATTTTGTGAATACGACTGCTTGCGATCGTGTCTTCTTTTTATCGTTAAGTGATTTTTAAAAGCGATTGATTACGAGAATACCCTACAGATTCATTTTTATAAAAACAAAAAAAAAACGAAATGAGTGTTTGTACCATTTAAATTTTATGGGAAACAGCCTGAAGATGAGACGTTCCATTTTCAAAAACCAGTAAATAAATATTTTGATCAATTACGATAATATTTCTACAATATTATCGAGAAGAGTTTACAGGAAAAATAAACATGAACACACCCCACCTATATAGACATTTTCTTTATTTAAATGTTAACCCAATCCCATCCAAACTCCCTTTACACTCCACTTATAGGGGCATCGGGAGGCAACAAGAGCTCTCCATTGAGCTCGATCCTACGCAATGTGTATGACCTAAAACAAATGTAAAAAAATGCTAATAAACGATTTATTTTAGAACGCCTTCTACAGTATAAATTTGAAATAATTAAGTACCAACATAAAAAAAATATAAATTGTACAAAATGTGTATTGTAAAAATTGCGTTGTATGTAATTAGTCGTAATTTGAATAATAAATTGATTTATAAATACTGTGTTTTGTCACAAGGCTATGTGTAAAGACACTAATCGAACGTTAATCTTAATTTCACAATAATTTCCAACAAAATGCGGTGATTAGCCCTCGTAACATCATCGTTTCAAATAATTACTCAATCGACATCGCTCCAATTAACACTAAACGAACCATTGTTAAGCGAATATCTATGTACCAACTGCTACGAATCGAAGTTTTATAGTGAGAATGTGTTCACATTAAATTTTATACAAATACCTACTAGTTCGTTGTCCGTTAGTTCTCCATAGACAAACAGCTTTATACCAAATAAGTGTATTTTTTATACAGCACTTTTTGACAGGGTTTTGAGAGTACAAATATCTAGATTTTTATGTGTCTTTAAATATAAAATAACTATGTTTTTAATACATGACTAGCTTTCCCGACAAAACGTTGTCCTATCCTGACTATGGGTAAGAACACGTAGAAAACCGATTCCGACCCGCGCCGACCGGCGCAAAGAATGTTGTCTATGGTTTCAATGCAATGCCGGATGGGTATGTTGATGCCGGAAAGCGGGTTCCAGCTTTTGCTGTGCTTATCTCTATTCAAATGCATAGAAACATTCATAGCATGTTCAAAGAATTGTTCTTACCCTATGAATACTGAATTCGAATTTTTATAATGAAAATATGTAATTATCACGTGTTTATCCAATATAATTCCAACCGATGCCTCTGTTTTAAACTATGTTTGCGGGGCACACTCTGTCAATCGCACCAACTATAAAAAAATCGAGAGACATGTCAAAGGTATGTCAAAATAATTTAAAAAAAAATAGAACATTTTTATATTATCAACAGCAATTAAAAGGTTACCTGTCTACGTTTTCTTAAATTTTATACTGTTTCGAGCATTTTTTTTTATTTGATACGAACCTTTTCCTGACAATAGCAAACACAATAAAAAAATAAGCAAAATGTCAAATTTATATAGAGATTGCAGAGATGGAATAGTCAGCTAGCATAGCAACCACTTAGTACCTAATTATTTCAAAGAATCATTATTTTCAATACACCACCAATCAAAAATATTCTACTAAAGTCAATTTTAAGAGACGTCTTGTTTTTGAAAAAAGGTTTTATATGGTGAAACGGTTTCGAAATTAAATTTTGTTTTATATAATATAAAGATGAAATTAAAATACGAATTCATCGGTTTTGTTAAAATGATTTTAAAGAATTAGGTGTAATTATTTTCGATGCGCGAATTTTCACTTAACAATGCGATTTTACGAAATGAAACAAGAATAATTAAATATTATCTAAAAATTTAAAGTAATTATCATTCTCGTCGGTTGCCGATTTTAATCGGCGACGATGTAATGTGGAATAATTAATGGTAATTATTTTCTGTTTTTTTTTTGTTCGGTGAAAAGTGAGAAATTATAATTACTTTGGACGTGGAACGTGGTTAGGTTTTGTGTGGTTATCTTTCATGGTTATCTAGTCATTTTTGTTTTCGGAAAACCAACAAGATGTCGCTGATTTTTTTTATCAGGTTGCCCTCAGCACGAAATAATATACAAAATCTTATAAAAACATATAAATGATTAGTTGTACGTGTGTCCATCATAAATCGAGAACGGCTGAATCGATCTGCCCAATTTTGATTCCGAAATATTCGTATAACCTCAGGGTATTTTAAAACGGTGAGAAAATGTGGAAAAATTGCGTTAAAAATAGAAAAAAAAAATGTTTTTGTTATTTACACGTCTTTCTGCCTGTCAGATGTGTCACTACAAGTTATCGGTGTTTTTTGGCGGAATCAAATTTATTTGAACGGTTTCGTTACAATTAGACTGTCTCTTTCCATGTTGTTGTTTTCATAATTGCTTGAAACGAGATAGTCATAACAATTCTATTTCTGTTAAAATATAAATTTAACATACATACGAGAAAGAGTGGATACATTTTGATGATAATAAGTACTAAATTTTATCGAAGGAAAACCATTGCTAAGATGACATTCCGTCATCTCTTTTTCATTTCGCCACGTATTAAATAATTATATTATTATATTGTCAAAGACATTCTTCCAGTCCATTGTTGACAACATTTATTTCCAAGCTGTCTGTAGAGGAGCAGAAGTTATTTATTTGAAAATTCGAACATCAGTAATGAATTGTTAGTCATTAGATGTTACATATTTATAACTTAAAAATGGTTGGTAGCCTGGTAGTCACAACGCCGGCTTTCGACTGCATCATACCGGAGGTAATGGGTTCAACCCCAGGTGCCGACCATCTTCCTCTTTCACGAGACAAGCTTTAAGTAGCTTACTGTAAGTAAAAGAGTCAAAGAGTGTATTTTTGTGTTCATTTTGAGTGAGCACATATATATAAAAATCTTCAGTCCGATATATCCAATGTAAAACGTTAATTCTAAAGCCGTTATCTCGTTGCGTTTAATGTTAATAAAATTAAATTTCGTTTTCATTAAGTTTAAGTAATTAAATTAAAAGTAATCTTTCTTAGAGATGTTAACACAGATAATACACGAAAAAAAGAATATGATTAGAATATTTTATTAATCTTCTAAATCGCGGTCTTATTTAAATAACAATTTACATATTGTTTTAGCCGGTAAAAGTTTTATGATTATTTTTTTTTCTTATATAAAATTTATTTGAATATGTAAATGGACAGTTAATAATAATATGATACTTGGAAGAAAATAAAATAATAGAGACAACACTCGCACTGTAAACACATATATTATCACTTCCTACCAAATTAGTTAGCATCTTAAACACGTATACGGCTATTTTCTAATTAAAAAAAAAATAGTAACGATTACGAATTTGCAAATGTATTCAGTTAACATGTTTTAATCGATATTGGATATCTTACATATCCATTTACAATATTTAATACAATATATGGAAACTAGCTGAATGTGATAATTTTATTATGCACTAGTTTTACCGACAGACGTCCTGTTTATCATAACCACTGAGTACAATAATTAATATTATTAGAGAACTTTTTTTGGATGCGCAGAAACGAAAATTGGTTCCTTTATTCAACAGTCACGTGACTGAAGATAAATTATCAATAATAATTCATTTTGCTTTCATCCACAAGCACAAGACAAAACAACACAACAAAACTCATAGGTATTTCCTTTAACTATTTATTTCATTATTTATGCACAAATTACAATATCTCTAAAATGAATGAAAGTCAGGTTAGTGCGAACACTTATAACTCGAGATCGGCTGAACAGATTCTTTTGATTTATCGGATTCTTCTCCGCTCCTGATAACAGAAAAACTAATAAAAAGTTGAAAGAAAAATGGGTAAGAAATGATATAAAATACAATATTTAAGTTAGTATGGAACGGATCACGCGCCAACGCCATCGCGGGTAGTTCCCTCTCATTCTCGCAAACGTAATTTAGTACAGTAGCCCATCCCACTTACTCCACCGTACCGTTTCGAGCGAATGTGTGCGCGCGCGCGCGCACCTATATATTCTCACGTTGTTCCCGCCTGAGCTTTGAATACGAATGAAATATGGATGCTTTAGAAATATTTTGACATTATTATTTTATAAGTAACTGAATCGGATTAATTATGTATTTTTGTTTCTAGGAGCGCAGTGCACATATGAACGGGCCGCCTCAGGTTAGGACTATAGGACAGCGTCTGTCGGGAAAGTTAGTAGTGTATAAAAATAACAGTGTACCTACTGTGTAATAATAGGGCTCAATGGCGGGATTATTGCCGAAGCAATCTCTAACATCCTACCATATTATATGATTAAAACATAACATTCCTCTGTGTTCACGCTAAAAATAAAAAAAAATGTCACACATCGCTACCGACAAACGTCACAGTTTTTATGAGTTTAACAGCAGTCACGTGGTACTTGTTGGGACCATACGCAGTAGCACATTATTTCTCCAGTATTATTTCTTCTCAAAGGTCCTAACAATATGACTAAAATTTAAGGCATGCAATCACTAGACAGCGGTGTCCCACTAATTTTATAGGTTTTACAGAAAACTTTTCGATTCACTGCATAAAAAAGAGTTCACAATTGAATAAATTTTAGTGGAATCTAAACTTTTGTGAAACCGCTAAAGAATCGACCCACTCTGACCCACTGCTAAACAAAAAATGACAAGACAATCGATCATTGTATATGATTAAAAGGGACAGTTTGACAGATGATACAATCGTTTAAGCAAATTCGACTCCCCAATCAATAATAAGTCCTAATTAGGTGAGCCGAATGGATCCATATGGAATCGCTTGAGGCACATTGAGTCGTGGAATAATTGCGGATAATATTTCAAAGCGGACAATGTAATTAGCGCTTAATAGTGGAACTAATTGAGGAGATTCAAATATGATTATGTCCGAAAATTATGGCTAAGGCGAAAGCCACAAAAGAAAGTTGTTCAAAATTTCGCCCACCAATGTTGAGTTTTCTAAAGGCCAACATAAAGTCCGATCCGATTAGATTTTCGAATTGCATTTGCACAGATTTTTGTGTTATTGTGGGTTGAGATGTACAGTCATTATTGAGAAGTATGATCTGATGGTTTCTATAGTTGTATGAATTTTTTACACCATTTTCTTCCTACTTTACTAATGGTTGAAAAATAATATTAGGTATATTCTTATTGTATCGTAAAAATATAAATATATCATAAAAATTATCACTGTTTCATTGAATAAAAAGCAATAATTTTTTTTAGATAAAATGCAATGCGGTATACTAAATATAGAAATACCGGTCTTGTCCTTCCATCTAACTATAGACCTTCGAACTATAGAGAAAGGAACTTTCTTAACATCCTACACGAGGTCAACAGAACTGCCCTTTGAATGGGATATCTGAGACCACAACAGATGCCAAGTTTCCCTATGTGGGTGGTTGGTGTATGCCACATATCCTTGATTTCGTGAGCAAGATCCAGATATTTACTTATCTTGTCTTGTTCGGATTTTTCCAAATTTTCGTCATACGGTATAGTGACATCCACGAAATACATTATTCCGTTCCTACGATCAACCAATACAATGGTATTGGTAAATCCCAATTGAACTTGATATTTTTGTTCAGCCCAAGGCCTAGGGGAGGGGGGGGGGGGCAATTGAACCCAGTCATAGGCTATTCTCCATATACCCTATATTATGGAGGATTAGAAATATAGGAATTTTAATTATACTCAAGAGTATGAAGAGTTTTTAGGATTTAAATTTCGGCAAAGCACGGTCTTAGACCTTTGGTTGCTTTTTTGGTTAATTTTTTTAATATTCAAACATATTTTAAGCGTATTTTTGTATAAATTGCAAATTTTGATTTAATTCGAATGAAATTTATTTGTTAAAACTATAATTTATGAAATTGAATTGAAATAACGTTTTAAATTATGACACATGAAATTTCGTAATAATAAGCCCAAGTATTTATAGAGTATAAGAATTTGTTTATGAATATAATAAATTTGACATATTGAGCAAGGAATATATTATGCTTCTGATCTCTGAAACCAAATTGTATAAGTATCAACCTCAAAAAAAGAGATGATTCATTTTAATTTGATAAAAGTTGATTAGGATTCAAAATTGTTTAGAATTCAGTTTCATTTTTGTTAAAAATGATATAACGTAAAAACGTGCTGGTTTTGTAACTTGAGCCTTTTTCAAAATAACGCAACGTTAATAAGAATGACATCTTAAAGGGAGAACAAGATACAGTCTTCTTCTTCTCCCTAGCTTGCTCCCAACTTAGCGTCTAAGTAGACTGTTGGGGTCAGCCCTCCTCGTTCTTAGGCTATAAGTCCGTCTCTCCTGCACCACCTCTTCCAATCCCAATCTTCGCATCCGGTCACGCCTCTGCACCACCCAGGAATTCTTTGGTCGTCCTCTGTTTGTCACACGTGGAACACTCATGTTGATGGCCTGATTTACAATATGTTCCTGCGGTCTCCAGTAATGTTAAAATATTGTTTTAACAATATTCAGTTTCGTATATTTTTATACTAAAACCATGTTTATCAACCAGAGATAATAATACCGTCCAATTTCTCAAGTCTTGTGTAAACATCATCGCGGAAAGCCAATGACCGTAACAGTAAAACTAATATTATACTATAATAACATTTTGTACTAATAGTGGAAGGATCTATGGACATAATAGATCATTTATCTTCCGTATAGATCATAACGGAAACGGCTAGATAATAATTCGGATCTAGAATCGTGGAATCCGTTAATTACGGACCAGCACGATTAGAAATTCGCATCGGATGTCAACGAACCAGAAATTCGAAACGCAAGTATAATATTTTATTTTAGATCGATTCGAAAGCCGAGGGGCTTAGAGATGACCAATGATTGATTTATATTTAAAGAAAACCAGTATTTAAAATTCAGTAATTACAGGTCGCTTTGATTGTTTTTTGCATGTGCGATATTGTTTTCAGATTGTATTCTGCCTTATAAAAGTAGCAATTTGAAATCATTATAATTATAATATACCTCCGAGAGATTTTGAAGAAGTCTGTAGTTAATAATTATGTGGCCGCAATAAAGACAATAATATATCTATCGCTTTCTTGTTGATGCAATTGCGGTATATGGTGCCATGATGAGTCTTAAACTCTTCCACAACTCTGATGTCATGTGCAACCATGAATATTTTGGCCACTCTATTCAGTCTTGATTTCAAAGGCTTTTCTCTTTCGAACTCGCTGTCCTTTCGATGATATTATTGTCATAGTAACTATACTTGCTGGAGAATGGTTACTATGACAATAATATCAACGAATGCGAAAACCGGAAAAGAAAGAAGAGATAAACAGAATTTCACAAAACATTATGATAACATTTTTACAAACATATAAATTGTACTTAAATACCTTTTAATGCACCTGTGAACATGGGAAGGTAATTAAATCTCTCTTAAAATCGTCTATTATACGTTATCAATCAATCAATCAATTCTCCCTTTTACACCCCACTTAGGGGCATAGGGAGGCAACAAGAGCTCTCCATTGCGCTCGATCTTGCGCAATGTTTATGACCTCCTCCCACACCATGTCCAAATCCCTCAGCTCTGCTTCGAAGGAGCGGAACACAGAGTGAGAGGGTCTTCCTCATTATACGTTAGGTATACCTACTTCAATTCTAAATAGGAACTTTTTATGCTGAATTAAAATTTAATTTGACTCTGAGGTTTACATTTTTATGAGTAAAAATTAAAATCGGTTTCATGAGGTGAGATTTTCTCTTCTCAATATTTTTCTCCAACTTTTTTTTTCTACTTCCTCAGACTCAACATCCATTCAACTGAGATAATTTGATGATTCACAAAACTACACAATTTTAAAATATATGGTAATATCTGGATGCGAGGTGGGTAAGAATTGTAGATATTTATTTATAAAATGTTTTTTTTAAACAACAATAAGACGTACAACATTTTATTATTTTGATTATTCAAGTCGGTTCATATAATAAAGAGAGAAACGACTTTTTATGTGACAAAATACATTACCAATTTATTTGGTCGTTTCGATAAAATCTCGCAATGGCGAGGTTATTGGCATTGCGGGGACACGACACACACACACACCCTCACACACACACACAGAGAGACCATCGACCAAATTGGTGGGAAGATTTGGCCATTTTATTTTTTTACTAGCTTATACCCGTCTTGCTTTACGTTTTTGATTCCGAATGTCAGGCTTGATCGGTAGGTAATTAAACAGGTTCTAGTCTAGCTTCCCATTGCTTTGTAGACCTCTATAACTGACATAAGCACAGAAAAAGAAGAATGACACTTTTAATGTTTATTAAAATTTTGTATGAAAATCCTAAAAAATAGGGTTTTTTAAATAGCTCTAAATATATTAAAGTTAACGCAGCAAATTGTATTAAAGAACCTTCTCCGGCATTTTGCACGGCTCTGTGCAGATTCATATCTGACGTAGCATTTGTATTTTGAGCGTCATGCTATGACATTAGGTAAAAAGCTAATAAAAAAACATTTCTGAATTATTATGTAGATTTACCACGCAACTTTTTTAATTTTTTCTTTCATAAGAACCTTCTACTGATAAAAGCCAACACGACAAAAAAAGAATTAGTGAAATCGGTTCAGCCGTTTAGGCGTGATGCGATGACATTAGGTAAAAAGCTAATAAAAAAACATTTCTGAATTATTATGTAGATTTACCACGCAACTTTCTTAATTTTTTCTTTCATAAGAACCTTCTACTGATAAAAGCCAACACGACAAAAAAAGAATTAGTGAAATCGGTTCAGCCGTTTAGGCGTGATGCTCTAACATACGGTAGAGCAACGATAAAAGGCAAATTAAAAAACATTTCTAAATTATTATATAGAAGATACATCCTCACAGAGTGAGAAGTATTAAAGAATAAACTGTCATTCTGTTGTCCCAATTCTGTATTGTGTCCCTAAAATTTTAAATTTACCGTCAAGTGATTTCAATTTCAATCAATCCGAGCGCGATTGCATAAAGATGCATTTATACCAAACAAACAAAGACCTAGAGCTTGACAATAGAGTATATTTTCCTAATCGTTGATACTGGACCCCATGGAACCAACAACTTATTAGCAGGCGATGAAAGTTCTTTCGGGTTATTATTTCCTTGGTGACCATGGACCCTGTTTGGACAATTTTAATTTTGCGATCGACTACAAACGAATTTTTCGACAATGTAGAGTAGGAAGAAAATTAACTATCAACTTTTAATATAAATGTCATTGTTTGGTTTAAATAGGTAATTGTTTATAATATGTTCCAGTGGAGAATTAATTTTTATCGCACTCTACATTGTCGAAATCTTCGTTTGTAGTCGAAAGCAAAATTGAACTTTTCTACGGCAGCATTTCAACGATTAGGAAAATATACCTACTCTATTTTCAAACTCTGGCTCTTTGTTCGTTTGGTATAAATGCAACTTAAGAAATCGAACGAAATTAAAATAGCTGCAAGTGATTTTAAGCTATTGTTTTCCAAATGGCGAAATTCTCGTTATGAGTTTTTTTATTCATTAATAATTAGGTATATTATTCAGTTTGTTTAAGGTTTGACAGGGGAAGATTCTCGGTACCTAGCGGAGGTTTGAACCAAAGACGCGTTACTATAGTTTTCGACCGAACCATTACGTTACCAAACATTTACCGAGCGAGACTTAGATTTATCTCTACTTAGTTTTATTTCTTGTCAAAATAATACATATAGAATGAGTTTTGTTGTAAGACGGTGTAAAAGGGAATGTAATATAGTAAGAACAAATTATTGAATGTTGGGTAAGATTGCTAGTATTATATATCTTTGCAACACAGGATGCAAGACACACATAACAAGTTTATAATATAAAAGTAAATGTTTTATTTAATTAGCATTTTAAAAATACACTCAGAGTCTTTGACTTCCCTTGGTATTCTTCTAATCAAATAAAACCTTTAATTACACAAATTAATTGCTTCATTCAAACAAAAGATTACATCTGCATTAAAAACGATCTAACGTCATTGAAGATGCATCCTGTGATGATATACGAGCGTTAAATTGTTCTTCTATGAACGCGAAAAGGGCAAACGCGAAACCTCGCATATTCTATCTTGCCATAATAAGTAATTCGGTAAAATTTGAATTTATAGAGTCTGTTGATCCAACAACATAAACGTAACACGCTGCATATCTGACTTATTTCCTACTACACCGCCATCTATTGTTTTTTTTTTAATTACGAAACTATTGAGGAATTGTTTTTATTACAAACTCATGACCCGTCGCACTTCAAATCCCGCATCCGAATCAACAATATTAATTATTACATAAGTAGTGCAATCAATTATTAGCTAAATTCAATTCAGTTTTTGTGTGATAAATTATTATTTATGTGATAAGTACCTATTTAATTGATATAATAAGTAAAAATAAAAATTATTCTGTGTTAGGTGGAAGTTTGACGGGCGGGTCAGCTAGTTAATAATAATAATTATTGATGGATGGATAGACTTTAGATTTCGATAAATTCTGGATATTTTTTCAACCATATGGTGTATGTTTTTTTTAAGAACTGCATCCAGACTTGAGTGATCCTTGTTAGGTGAAAGATTTGTGTTTTTTTTTCACATAAAATTGTTGGCCAAAAAATTGTCTCAGATTGGACGGTATCGTTTGCCTGTGGCAATTTGTTATCGTTTGACTGTAGCAAATTACCACATGCAAAAGATTCGCCGGCTATTTTGACAGAATATTTATACAGAAAATTGTATTTTTTTTTTAAATTAACCTATGAAATTTTAAATAAATAACATAACATAAAGTGTCAGTATAGCTGGTGGAACTTTAATAGCCTGACAACATTTTTTTTCCAGTCAAAAGGTCTCGTCCAACCTGAGGCCAACCCCGTATAACTTTCAGGTGAAAAACAGCGACTGGAATTCAAACCCGGTTTTTTGACTTGATGTCAGTGACTATACAAGGAAGCAATCGAGTCAGTTCTGATATTATTCTAAACATACTTTCTTCGACTCTTTCATTAATATCCCAATTCTTTCCAGTTTCTTATATTTACATTTTGCTGAATATCAATGCCTCTCAATTTACTAATTCGATTTTTAATATCTTGCATAGATTTTTTTTTCAATACAATCACAGATAAAAAACAATAAGTTGCTACTTGTTTTTTTTATCTGTGATTTTCTACCAGATTCTTTCCAAATATCCTAATTCTTTTTTACATATTTTTCACACTTTTATAGCATAACATATTAAAGCAAAGGCTCAGAAAAACTTAGAAATCACCTCTGATCACAATCACAATTTGATGAAGCTGAAAAACAGGCCTTGTTTAATTTTGTTCAAATCAAATTTCTTATGATATTTTTTTTATAATCATAAATAAAAACATAACCCTCTTCAGTAACTCCGGCGGAACTTTATGCTTGTAGAATTGTCTTCCAGTCAACCGGTCCTACAGACCAATCATGTTTGTCGCAGACGTGGTGTAGCGTTTTGTCTTTTCCACTTCCGCTAAGTGGGATGAGAGATATTATATTGATTGATTGATTGTCCCTCATTAACAATATAACTACACGTGTACATTTAACTGCTTTAAACATTATTCTTATATTTTATGAACAACCTATTGAGAATTTAGCTTGTAATAATTTCAAGTTTGTATCTATATTGATTTTTCAAATTTATGTTCAATAGAATACAACATAATAATATACAGATGTCAACGCGATGCGTTTTGTTGGTACCTACTTAATCATGATTAACTGTCGTATATTTTGACACCTGTTTGAATTTAGAATGAAAAAAAAAAAAAAAAAAATAACAAATGACATTAGACTCACCGATATTATTAATGATTTCGTCGAAATACTCGCACCAAAAACTAAAAACAATGTCACAAATTAAAAAAAAAAAATTAATTCACAGGTCTCTTTGTTGAAATGTGCGGGGGTGTTTGAATATAATAATATTATATAGAAAAAATAAACCACTAGAAACAACAAAGCAATGTCAAAACATTTGCGAGTGTTTTTTTTTTGTCTGTGTCGTGTTGTCTATGGTTTAAACGAGGTGTAAGTTCCCGCCCGCGCGTCAAACGACTTCCATACATCGAGAGGTCGTGCCGTCTACTGACTCGGTTGAAAGAACATACAGACTGTGAGGTTATCTCGGTGTGTATTGCCGATGGTGGGCGCTTTTTTGTATGTGTACGCGTTTTGTTTCTGTATGTGTTGGATATGTAGGTACAGCTTAGGCGGAGGCGATAGGCTGAGGCAAAAGCGGGGGACGCCAACACAAGACCACGAAAAGTGGCATACAGCCTCCAATGGACACCCACACTGGGACGCCTTCAGTTTTTTTTTGTTTAAAAAAAATTAAATCTAAACGGATCGTTCGAATTGAGAGCATTGCTTGATCGCTCACCGCATGGTCGCGCGATCACTTTTCAGTTAGAACAGGGCCTTAGGGAGTCCCTATCCAGATTTTTTTCGTTTTTTTATTTTGACTCAAAAATATCTAATGCCCTTAATTTTCCCTATTCCTCCATTTTTTATATTACGGTATGCTGTTTTATGTATCTCAGGAGATGGCACTATACTTTGTGAACTTAATTAACAATGAAATTTAATTTAGCTAATAAGTTATTACTACGTATTATTAGTAAAGTAAAGGGTCAAGTATACAAGACCGCAGTAAGACCCACAATGACATATGGCTCTGAATGTTGGGCATTAAAACAGAAACACCAACAAAGCATGCACACTGCAGAGATGAAGATGCTCAGATGGGCTGGAGGAGTAACCAGACTCGATAGAGTTAGAAATGTCCATGTCCGAGGAAGTTTCAAGGTCGCACCCATAACCGAAAAAATAACGGAAAACAGGCTTAGATGGTATGGGCATGTTATGAGACGACCACAAGACAACATGATCCAGAGAGCCATGGACATTGAAACTCCAGCCAGGAGACCAGGCAGACCACCCGCCTCTTGGTTGTCGAGCATCAATAGGGACCTAAAAGAATGCGAAGTGGAGCCAGAGATGGCGTTGGACAGAAAATCTTGGCGCAACAGGACACGGAGAGCCGGCCCCAAATAATGGGACAAAGGCGAGGGCGAAGAAGAAGAATAAGTTATTACTACGATTAGGCATATATTGGTTTTGATTGGGCGGGTCGAAGTTCGTCCCTTCAGCTAGTACGTATGTGTTAATATTTTCACAAAGTTATTTGGAGATTAAGGCAGTATACATGGAAAACTAGGAGATGATTTCATGCAATTTTTCTTCTTCATGTGTCATGTCAGGTTCACTCGACGTCGGCTACCACTATGGCGCAGGCTTCTCTGTCCTGGGCTTATCGGAACAGTTCCTCCACTCGCTGGATTCACGTTCAATGTCAGATGTTTCTCAGCCAGGACATCTGCCGTCTACCCACACGAATTCATGCATTTATTATAATCCTTCCTAATTTCAATACTGGTGATTTTTTAACAGTTAAATCCTACGGTGTGGATTTCCTGTAGTAAAAAAATCTTAATTTGACCTTTTTTCACAGATTGGCCCTTTTACAATAAGTTTTACTCAGTAAACTTTTTTGTATTGTTTTATGTTTTTTTTTTAATCTCACAGAGAGTCTTTTTGTTATTTGAATGATATCAGATTTTAATATAGTGTGTTATAAAGTTCTGCAAAGCTGATTAAGTATGCAAAAAATACTCCTAAACCTTAGCTCTATGATAATAGTGTTGAAGACAGCCCTGTGACACGTCTAGCGTCAGTATAACGTCAGATGCAACAGTTGGTTGTGTCATGTATAATATGTACAGACAAATATAGATAGTTCGGTTCTACTATATCTACGAGTAGGTATATAACAGCATCATATAACTGCGAGTACACACAAACATAATATTAGGTATAAATATTGCAGAGCCCAGAAGGTGACTATGTTCAGAGAAAGAAATAGTATACTTGCAAAGTGATCAATATAACGCAGGGTTGCAGTTGATAGTCATTATCGGCCATTTCCATAAATCAAAATTAAGGTAGGTAATTATTAAGTTCGCGGGCAGTAAATTTTTGACAAACCCCTTCTAAATGATCAAATAATCAATCCATAACATGCTTGTTCACCATTATGCAATATATTATATTATTTTATGCGTTTTCCCGCGAACTTTATAATTACCAAAATTAATTATTATTAGTTCTTATCAATAGGCTTCTTTGGAGCACTTGGGGACGACGAAGTATTAAAAATATCCCATAGAAACTGTACGAAATTTATGATACTTATACAAGTGGTTGGTGACCCAGCGGTTACAACGCCGGCTTTCGTACTGCGGACGTCGTGGTTCGATCCCAGGTGCCGACCATCTTCCTCTTTCAAATCTCAAGTTCGTACCATGTCTAGTTTCCGAGATATTCGTATATATTTAAAAAACATTCAACCCTATTTTTCTCCCCCTTAGGGATAGAATTTCCGAAAATCCTTTCTTAATGGAAGGTTTTGGATTAAAACTTTCCTGCTTTCCAAATTTCCCTTCTCAATGATTAGCCGGTTGGGCTGTGCGTTGATTAGTGAGTATGTCAGTCAGTCAGTCAGGCACTTTCCTTTATATTAATACATAACGTGAGTGTTTTGGACGATCGCTACACTCAGCTACACTTCAGAGAGGGCGACGCTGAGAGGCGGTAGGTAATCGTCAGTCGGCAACAGGTGATCTGTATCAGCCTCCTCTGCAGTATTGGAATGATTAGAAAAAAACTAGATCAAGGATTCTACAATGTGAGTTGGGTGTTGGATTCAACTTTATTGATTTCCAGCAATACCGACCCAGTTTCACTGTTATCTCGATTAATCGCAAATTCTTGATTGATCTTTCATAGGATGTTTGGTAGATTGAAACCTCCAGCTATTAGAAATGCGTGCTGTGCAAATTTCGACTGCAGCTGTTCCAAGTCCTCGTAGAATTTTTCATACGCATCCACTGGTGAGTTTGGTGGAGAGTATACACCCCCAACAATAAGTGTTTACCCCTGAAGATTTACTCTAACGAAGATGCTCAACAGAGTCATGTTTGATCTTTTACGATACGATATTTTCCACCGCTATTAAAACACCGCCACCTCTTGACTTTACACTAGTTTTTTCACTTCTATCCCTTCTGTAAGCCTTATGAGAACAAAAACCCAGCTCTGTACTGGAAATTTATTCGTCCAACCAAGTCTCCGTAAGAATATAATATTATTGAGTTTGACATCGATTATACGGCAATTTCAATTTCTGTCGTCATTTTTGCAATTTGGTTCTTACACCCCGCACATTTTGATAGTATACATTAAGTTGCTTTGGTAGTTTTTTTTTATTATCTGTAACAATTTTGGTGGGCCATTTATGTATCTATAATAACAATGTTATTCTCACCATTCTTCCTTTTCTCTACAAGATCGCTCCAAAGTTCCTGCAATTGTTTCCTCTGCATAACTGTATGGTCTGGTTTAACGTTTACATCCCTGGGTAGCCTTAGCTTATTTACGATGATTTCTCTCGGGTCTTCACTATTATCAAAAATTACTTTAATATGTCGTACATTTTCCTCTTGCCTTTACTCCAGTCCGTCCACTCTTACTAAATTATTACTGATGGCAATTTTTGCATCGTTTATTACTTCATTACATGAATAGTGTTTGATATAAAAGTTTTCAATAGATTGTTGAAACGACGGATTCCCTGTATTGCCCTTAGTTCAATGATAGATAGTGTTGCCTGCAGATACGAGAGTGTAGGTAGGTATAGATGGAGAGTACAGTCGTATTGTGTGACTGGTAGTACTGCAGCGCATACAGCCTCCCGCGTGCAATATTGGCAGCGCAACAACCTTCGTCTATTAATAGCTGCCAGGTCCTACTTGGGCCGTCTCTCAAAATATACACTTTATGAAAATTGGAGTAGGTAAGTGATTAGGATATAACATGAGTTTAACTTTATGGAAATCGGAATACATAGAATTAACTATGAAAATTAGAGGAGTTAGGATATAACACAGATTAACTTTATGAAAATTGGAAGAGTTAGGATATAACACAGGATTAACTTTATGAAAATTGGAAGAGTTAGGATATAACACAGGATTAACTTTATGAAAATTAGAGGAGTTAGGATATAACACAGATTAACTTTATGAAAATTGGAAGAGATAGGATATACCTAACACAGGATTAACTTTATATAAATTGGAAGAGTTAGGTTATAACACAGGATGAAAATTAGTACCAATTCAGGAGATAACATACGATTAAATTTGAGGAAATCGGAGAACATAAAATATATGTATTATGAAAATTGGATTATTCAGGATATATTATACATATTATTAACTTTATGAAAATAGGAGTTGTTTGGAAAATTGGTTGGGTTGCCGGGTGTTCGGTATTTTACCGAACTGTTGAGTTTTTTAGAACCGTGTTCGGTATTCGGGGTTGACAAAAATACCGAACTATAGAGTGTTCGGTACATCCTTACATCCGGTTACATCCTTTCCGGATACCAAATTTTCGGAATGATTTTTTCAGCCGACATACCATTTCTCATACACCCTCTCCTATTTCTCTTACTTCTTACCTGGCCTTCCTTGAGGACGGAATCGATGTGTGCAGAAGCTCCAATATAACATACATAAGTAAATAAAATAAATAACGTTTGAATAAAATAACGTTTCTGTCAGTAAAGTTATAGACATTTTTTCAATTATTGTTTGAATCTAAAGTTCCTATCTGTATTTTCTTTCTGACTCAAACAAATACCTGTAATAAAAATCGATTAAGTATGCGGAAAAAAGCAAAAAAAAATAATAAGTTTATTAAATTGTGCTAAGTAGGTACATAATATGTTGAATTTACAATTTTTATTTGAATTCAAGTATTTACCAGCTGATTCCGGTCCTTCAAGTCTGTAACAAAAAATAACAATGTAGGTAGGTGTCTTACCACAATAATTCGGTAAAATTTGGTTTTAATGAAGTTTATTCTTGAATTTGAACAGTATAAACAATAACGTAACATGTTTCATAAATTACTTATATCCTACTACACCGCCATCTCTTGGATTTTTTTAATGTTACGTAACTAATGAGTAATGACTCATCGAACTTCATCTTGCATTCGAATCAACAATTAATTAATTCATAATTACTAGACAGTGCAACATATGCAGTTAGATGAGTTTTTATGTCGTAAACTGTATTTAATTTATGTAGATATTATGTCAAAAAACAAATATTTTTATTTTAGGTTAGATCGAAGTTCGACGGGCGGTTTGGTTATATTGCTGCTAGTGTAAACATAAAAATGTATTTTACTCATGAATTGATTATATTTACATAATAACAATAATTACACACCCACAGCTAATAATTTTCATATACCTTTTTTGTCTTTTCGAGTAATTTCAAGTAATGCCTTTTCAGTCTGCGATGTTCCTTCTTAAGCTCCTTCAACGTATCCCTTGCCGCTGTCAGCGTCCTCATGTGACTCTCCTCCAACAGTCTTAGATCCCTGTCCAGCACCATCTTCTCTTCTTGGAACCTCTCGAACTCCTGCTCGTAAAGCTGGGATTGAATTTCCCATCGGACTCTCAAATGAGCTAAATTGTCCAAAGAACTGTAAATGAAGATGCCTAATATAATTTCAGTGAATGGCGAATAGAGTGAGTCAAAGTATATTTACATTATGGATATATATTGAATCCTTCAATAGCTGGCAGAATATCTTAAGAACGTTTGCCATCAAAGTGGTGAAAATAATTTAAATCCCCAAAATACCAAATCATGGGAATCTTCCCCACTGCAGGACCCGAATCTGCATCCCCAGCCGTCGCTAGCCACAGGGCCAAACGTCCCGACGATAATCAATCAATACTTACTCCCTGTCTGACCCCAATCAGGGCCATAGGGATGCAGCAAGAGCCACGAGCCACCAATCCACCGCGCCCGATCTTGTGCGGCTTCAATGAACTCTCACACCATCTCTCGGTTGGAGGAAGAACAGCGCACTCCTCGGTCAACTATTATTCGGTATCCATAACACATGTCCCTGTCAAGTACTTCCATCTCCTCTCCACAGTGGTGGAAGTGATGGACCTGCGTTGGGTGCGCCGAAGTATAGCGTCGTTCGTGATGCGGTGGTACCATCTAATAACCGCACATTACAAGTTTAATACGCAGGTATGTATAAGTACTTTTTTGTTAATATAATATTCGTAATAATTAAATAATGCATAGACATCTGTTGGAGAGTGGCGATAACATTTCAGCGAACAAAAAATATTAAATTATCAACACCCATAGCTGTTTACCAATGGATGGCGCCAGCATATAAACTATATTAATTTTAAGCTTTCTCTATTTTATTGCCAATTGGATTGGATATGTTAACACAACACTACGTTCCAAATATTTATGGATTCTTGCGCAATTTTCCAGGATTAGATCTAGCGAATAATATGAAGAACCAAGATTTGAAGCAAATACGAAATCAATTGGAGTTTTATTATTATAAGATTTAATTTTTCACAACAGTGCTCCCCCCATAAGACGACGAAGAAGATGAAATAGAAGCATTTGCTTACTCTTTGTTGGCCTTGTTGGCTAGCCCTGAGAGATGACCCACCCTCTCGAGCAGATACTTGGTCTCCTTATCAATCTCCCTCTCCTTGGCCAACTCCACTATGAAGGCACTCCTCAGCGCCCTGTGGTTCTCCTGCACTTCGAACAGCTCCCAGTTGTGCTGAACGCAGTTCAATTTGATGGTTTTATCTCCCAGTTTTGTTTCGTATCTAAAAAATTGAACAATTAAAATATCGAAAATGAGTAACACTTTGTTTTAAAATCTACAAACACTTTATTAAAAAATAAACGTTAGAACGTTTTCAGAGTTTCGTCCATCATCAGTAACTTATTGCTAAACTTAAAACTAGAAAGACAAGCCAAACTTATTGCTACGGGGGTAGGGGGGAAGGGGCGGACGTTATTTTGGGAATTTGAATGTTAATTCAATTATTATTGCTATTATGGTTATGGATTTGTACATTTTCTAAAATATCTAATTTAAGTCCTTTGTCGCAAATGTTTAAAACTTTAAAACAATATTGATGTCAAATGAGTGGCCAGTTTCTCTATTGTGGAGTTAATTCCAAAAAAAATATTGCTTTGATAATATGTTCGTCTGCTCTTGTACCCGATTGACCAATATTGATGTAAGGAATAATAAATATTAAAAAAATGAAGTATTTTCTTGTAAAACAGGGTAAGTATAAAATGTATGTACGATATTACCGTTCACGCGCTCCCCCTAAGGTTGTAAGATTTATCGAGAAAATCTTACTGTCATGTTGAAAGGTTCTTCATATCTCTTAAATGATCGGGTTTCTGAGGTTTCCGCTAGTTTCAGTCTTTACATTTGGTTGCTCTCTTGTTGTCAATTATTTCCAACTTTTATCTCTATATCTCATATAATTATTAAATATCTACTCGTTGTATACATGGGAATTTTAGACATGTTGAACATGCTGAGAATTCTCAATATTTGGAGTTTCGGAGACTTAAAAGAGACATTACCACCTAATGGCGAGCGTTGTTAACGTATAGTGATCACACTAAGCCGGTCTTCGAAATAGCAGTGGAGGACGGTCGTGGGCCCGTGGAGGTTTATTCCATTTAAGGGTCGAACATCAGCAGGTAATGAATTGTTGGAGTCATTAGGTGATACATATTCGTTTCGCAAATGTGTTTCTGGATGGTATATATATAGGGCAGGTGAAGGAATCTGTATATTAGGGAAGCAGAATATCCCAATATGGACGCTCAAAGACAAAGATAAAGATAAGAATCATCAGGTGGCCATGGTAGAGGAGCCGCTTTCAATAAAATATGAAAAAAAATGTTTATTCCGCTAATATTGACATAAAGGTGAGGATTGATCAAGACTCTTGTCTGGATTGAATTGCTTTATGGCAGTAAAACATTAGCCAGAGCAAGTCCGGGCGTCTATCTGCTTTTGAAATTCGTTGGTACAGACGTATTCTTGGGATTCATTGGAGTACAACCGGAAAAACGAGGCAGCTCAGCCAGGGAAATAAGAGAATGGTCATGCCAGAACATCAGGCACCCGGTTCTGCTCTTCATCATCATCGAAGGAATGGTTGAGGACAAAAACCACAGAGGCTGACCCAGAGATAAGTATACCAGGTGATCGGGGACATACGCTGTAGCACCTTTCAGAAACTGAAATTTCTCGTCAGTGACAGGGAAAAGAAGAGAAACGGAGATAACACTGAGAAAAATTCTAGTAACCGTGCTAGTAAAAAGTGAGCCGACTAATTCGATGAAGCATCGATTACAATATTTTTGTTAGTAATACCAGTTAGTAATTATTACAAACTACTAGAATGTGCTAGTAAAAAACCTGGAGCAACTAAATAAAAGAAGCTAGATTTACTAAAAAAGTTTTTAAAAAGAACTAGCAGGTTAGTACAATCTACTATTTTCAACATTCAACTAACAAAGTTAGTTAATAAGTTAGTTAATTTTCTAGTAAATGTTACTAACAGGTTTTTTTTCAAGTAACCTCAACTAACAAGTTAACTAACTCTGATTTTACTAATTTAGAGCTAGTACCCGCTAATAACCACTTTTACTAGAATTCATCAACTAACTCCGTTCTAGTAAAAAATGGTTGAGTTTTTACTAGAATTTTTCTCAGTGAACATGCTTGGTGCATACTAATCCTAGGATTGCAAACAGAAAGAAGAAGAATGATCAGGAAATAGAATGCGGATTTCATTTTCCTTTTCAAATAATGTCCAACAACAAGAAGAGAAAATTGAAGAAAATAGAAATAGAAAATATATTATATATTTCTCACATTTTCAATACAATGTTCAAACAAACAAAATAAAAATGATAATAAAAAAGAAACAATAATTCAGGACTTAGACACTGCTAAATCCCATAAGTTATATATACATAATATAAGATAAATAAGACCAAGAGTACCTACATATAGGTAAAAGTAAAAAAGAAAATAAAACAGAAAATAGAACATGTATTGTAAAGTATTCAAAACATGTGATACACAGCTCACGTGAGAAATCCCACCAGGCTTAGCCTGATTGTGGGTATTGCAACAAGATATTCACCAAACATTACCTCACTCATTCATCCATCACTGCACCAATCACACATATGTTAAAATAAAATAAAAAATAAATAAAAAAACGCATCTTCTTTTTAAACAAATAAACATGTACAATATACATACATATACACATACATACACACACATATCTTTCGCTCTACAACAGAAATGAATTAATATCCTTTTCTCTCAACCAAGATTTTACATCCTTCAAAAATGTTGTGTAGCAACTATGTCGCTTAATTTCAGTTAGAAGAGCGTTGAGGGTTTTTGGCGCAACAAAACCAGGGCATCTCTGTGCCAATCTGGTTCTGCATTTAGGCAGCCTGAACTCACATCCCAACCTTGTGCTAGTTCTACAAGAAAATTAAAAGGGTTCTTCCTTATAAGTTTCACGCACTGTAACAGGTACAGACGGCGTAAATCCATCATGCCGCTCATTTCAAAAAGTTCATTGCTAGGGTATCTTATTGGTTTTTTGTATATGATGATTTTTAAGATTATTTTTTGCAACCTGCTCAAACTTAACATGTGGCTGTCGTAGGCCCCACCCCAAGCGATCATCCCGTACGTTAACACAGACTGGGCTAAGCCAAAATAAGTTAAACGAATTACATCTAAGCTAATAACATAATGTCTAGACTTACGTTATCTACTGACTTTTGTAAGGCCTTCGATCCTATCCACCTTTCGTAAGTTATTCGACAACCTCAAACACATCGTCGTTAAACCTGTTATCAAAAGCTATTCGTTTCTGACCAACATCGATGAATTCTAATGTTTTGACTAATCCTATCAACGCCAGCTTAGTATAACGGTTCAAATAAATTATTAACCATACTGACATCTTAAATTTATTGGACACACCCAAAGTTCCCTGGATAGTTTGACAACTTCTTTGATGGCAGAATGACTGTCCGGTTTGGAGCTGTCGTCATATTATGCCTGTTTGGTTCAGAGAGATTAGTGTTATGAGATAGTCGAGATGCTGTAACAACTGCTGCGAGTATGACTTATTGAATAAATTCGGAGGAAGCCTAACGAAAGATTACCACAAATTTGTCGTGTCATTCGTCTGTATGTGTCGTTTTGTGTTGCGTATTTTTATCTTTCTGTGTCGTTTTTTGGTTTGCTATGTCACATTTTATTTTCTATCGCATATTTGTGTGTTTTGTCCTGTCGTGATTTGTTGATCTGTCGGTTTGAAGTCTTTTTCTGTATCATTTTGTGGTTTATTTTATTTTTCTGTGTTTTGCAGTATCGAGGTTTATTACATATTTCTGTGTCATGCGTTTCGTTGTTTTTTTTATTTGCCTGTCTCGTTTCGTGGTTTGTTGTTTTTGTATGTGTCGTGACGTGCTTTTCTAAACTAAACCGTAAAGGCTATCAATATACGCATGTGAACTTCAGAATTTGACAGCTGTGATGTCACGAGAAAGGTACTCTGAATCTTACATGAGTAGTTTTGTTTTCCACCCCCAGTTAAAAGCAAATCATTAAATCACTTTTCTAGTTTTATCATGCCTCCATAATCGAACCACAAAATCGAGTTCGAATCTTGCCGGGGGAATTGAGTTTTTCAACTTGTTGAATATGTCGAAGATTATCATGCTCGAATTTCCGGGGTTTCTATGAATTAAGCCAGTAACTGACCAAATTAGAACAGCATTACTATAGCATGCAGAAAACGGTCGAAATCCCGAAATGGTTCACATTTTCAAATACACCTTCTACAAATGGGACATTATTAATTCGCATGCGTAGAATTGTTTTACATTTTAATACTTCGGACAACGATTTTCGACTATGACCAACTGCCGCATTGGTCACACTACACATTAGTATGCCATTCGAGCCTTTCTCCGTGATATAATTAGCTTCCGTCATACCGGCTACGTGTCGAAAGTGTAATTCACGATCGAGACAAGTTCATAATTTATAATAATGGTTAAGTCCATCAGAGATAGTTATTAGCAAGGAGAGGATATTATGAATTCTTAATATTTATGTGACATTTGGGAGTGGTGATCTATGGATTCTTATATGGTGTTAACAGGATTGTGTTGTGCGAATTTCCCATCGAAATAAACAGACAAAAAAAATACAAATTAAGTTAAACTATTGAGACGACTTAAACGGAGATAGAGTGCGCCAAGAGCATTGGATTTTCGTCATGTTGAAGATTTTCATGATGGACGGGGAATTTGAAATTCGACCACATAATGGCAAACGTTTGGGCTCGTACCTACGTTATTCACGTGAGCCCGACACGAGGAGAGAGGTTTGAAAAAGAATCACGAAAAAAGCAGCAGCAAAAGGGAGGGAAATAGATTTGTATGTAGGTAGGTATACTGCAGATGTTCAAAATAATATGATGAATGACTGACAAACAGCTTTTAAAGACAAAAGCTTGAAAATAAGTCGAATAAATACAGAACATGCACAAATGCCAGTAAGATTGAAGGGTCAAATATACAAGACCGCAGTACGACCCGCAATAACATATGGCTCTGAATTTTGGCCGTTTAAACAAAAACACCAACAAAACATGCACACAAAACAAAACATGTAACCGAAAAGATAATAGAAAACAACCTAAGATGGTATGGACAGGCGACCGCAGGACAACATGCTCCAGAAAGCTGAATATTGAAACTCTAGCCAGGAGACCAGGCAGATCACCAGCCACATGGTTGTCAAGTATCACGAGAGGCCTTAAGTAATGCGAAGTGGAACCAGAGCTGTCGTTTATAGACAGCGAAATAGGAATAGGAGAGTCGACCCCAAATAATGGGACTAAGGCGAGAACGTAGAAGAAGAAGATGTATACTTAAATCAAAAAATGTGAATCTGCTTGCTGTTAAGACTAGTGTATTGATGAGAGAAAATAAAAAGAATGATAAGATTAGGAGGTTAAAAATAAAATGGATTTTAAGCGGCCATATTAATCTTACCTCTGAAGATCGGCGTCCCTCCTTCTCTTCTTGCTTATGAGCAACAGGTTGTCGTTGGACAGTCTCTGGAAAAAAACTCTCATTTTTGGTAATCATTTTTTTTGTATCAATAAGAGGTCTTTGAGATTGTGCACATGAGAACAATAATTCTTGTCGTATCTCTTTTTCTCAAATGCTCCACCTTTATAACACTTGAAATAAATAATAGCAATGTTGCCCAAATAGGCTAAGCCTGTGCTAGGGAACTTCTATATGACATTTAGATGTGTCTCCCTGTGATTGTTTAGAAAAAAAAATAAGAATTTAGAACAGATTATTTCTGAGCTAGCGACCTCTTGGTCCGGGGCCCTTGGCATTTTACCATCCGTGCCACCTTAAAATTACGCCACTGATGAGAAATACACGTTGATGCACAGTGCACACTTCGTCTGCTTACAGGATAGGTAAGCTGAGATTAGAACGGAATCAATGTGGTAGGTATAGATTCGTGTTCGATCATAATACGCTTGCAAGACTCTCTTTAAAATACATACCTTGATAATCTTAACTGCTTCCTTTTCTTCGCAGTCCAATTGAAATAGCCTGTACTTATCAGCCTTCTCCTGTTCCTCTTCTTCCTCCGTCTTTGCCATCTCAGACTTTTTCAATTTCCGCTTGGCTTTGGGATCCAGCACAAATTCTATCGTGGATTGCGACCATTTTCCTTTTGCCAAATTTTTATCAGAATGCTCACTAAAACAATAGATTATTCTGATTATTAACCATTTTCTAGAATTAACCTAAGTCGTTCTTCAAGAATAAGCATAACTACTCAATGCCAAAAGAGTTTTCAAAGCCGATAAGTATATCCAGAGATTTTTGTACTTATAGGATTTAGTACTTAAGGTAGGTATATTGACGCTGTCATTAACATTTAACAACTGTCATGTTCCATACAAAATTTACCGATTTTCGAGAGTTCGATTCGGCTTAAAGATGGCTAAAAGTGTCAAAATAAAGGATTGTCATCATATTTTCGGCTATTCTGAATGTTTCAAGTGTCTAGCCACTCGAGAAGTTGACGTTAAAATAAAATAACCCAGTCTCACCATATGCACAAAACCTCCGAACCACTCAGTTTCAACTCAACTTCATCCGACTCGTCATCCAAAATTTCTTCGCTGGACACAAACGGACAACATTCGCAGCTCTTCACCGATTCTTCTTCAATCTTTTTCGGAATGAACCTGCCTTTTTCAGTTTCCTCCTCCACCAAAGAAACTATTTCAAACATTTTAAACTAATATTCAATTAAACAAAATCATTATTACAAGTAAAAAAATTATTAACACTGTATTTTAGTATTTTATGACATTTTTGAATTTGACACAAGTAGAATTGCACGCGATGCACTGCCATCTGTCGGAAAATTATGAAATTATATTGATATAATATTTAAGCCATTGTGTTTCATAATTTTCTTCTACAGATGGCGCTTTCTCGTATTTTCCTGACCCGCGGTTTATTTTTCTTTCATATAACTTTGTGTCGATTTCGGCAGAGCTGAGAATTTCAAATTGTTTTAGATTCAATAACAATGTTACAATTTCAACCATCTTCTTTTGACACCCATTTTCGTAGTAAGGTTTCGCCATTGGATTCGTAATTATTTCCATTCGCCGAATTATGTGTTTTTTAGGACATAGAATTATTCCAACATTTCCAACTTTTCACAGGGTGATACGATAGCTTAAGTTAATCTTCCTTACACTGACATGAATATTAATTTGTTAAAAGGTTTGATCAATGTTTTTTCAAGCGCTGAAATCTTTAATGAAAACCCCTTTTTGAAGTTTTGAAACTTATAATAATATGTACCTACCAATTAATTTATGAGAGACCTGTACAAAACGATCCCCCTAAGGAAGAATCGAACTTTAGTAGGTAAAAATAAATAACAATTAAAAAATTATATAAATTGATAAAAAACATATAGAAAATTTATATAGAATTGCTTAAAATTAAGTTAAAAATATATCGATAAAATCAACTTAGAGTTAGCGGTCCGTTTAAAATCGCGGGGGATCCTTTTACCTCAAGGGATCGTTTAGTACAGGTCTCCCTATAATGACACATAATATATGGCGTTGTATTGGCAATAATTGCCTAAAATGTGATTGAGGCAGATGGAGTGGGAAGTCAAGAAAAACTAGTTGATTTATCGGACAATGACATATAAGGAAGTAGCTATAACATTCTTTTTAGGGCCTTAAAGAGACATATCTCCTCTGTACTAGATCTTGTACAACAATATCAATGATTTAAATGTAGTGTCAACTAAAAATACATGTATATAATAATATGCTCTTTGCATTGTAGAGTCGATTTAGACCATTATACAACTTGACTCATTTTCGATCACAAAACATAATAAAAAAAAAAAAACAATTACCTTGCAATAAATCACAGGAATGAAGTTTATATGCAAATTGCTTGATAAGAAAATCAATTTTTATGACTCGCCCTTGTGTGCTTGTGGATTGGAAGATGAAACTGTTGATCATATTTTGTTTAACTGCCCATTATTTGATAACACATACCTGATTGATTATCTTAAAAAAATGAAAATTTCTTTCCCAATTAATACTATGTTCCTCCTCTCACAAAACTCTATTGAGATTAACACATGTATAGCAAAAACATTCCAACTTAATAATAAAAAGATTTAATGTCGAGTGAATTTATTTTTATAGTTATATTTTTTTTCTCTCATAGTTGTGTTCTATTTTTTTGTTTTGTTAATTACATAAATCACTCATTTGTGAGTGGAAATGCATAAAAAAAAAACAATTTTTACGATGACACTGTTCTCCTTACAACTGAGGAAAACAGGTAAATCCTACTTTGTGACATTTCGGTATATTAATTATGTCAACATAATCATCGTACCTTTTAATGCGCAGTATTACCTATCTAGAAAATGTAATTATTTCAACATTAGGTCACCAAAATATGTTTTTTAAATACATTTCAATAAGAACTTGATATACCTATACATACTTCAATGAAATACGTATTGGAAAAATAATAACCCTTGCTGACAACAGCATACTTACCTATGTGTTTTATGAAATATGTTGGTGATTCTATACTTTACCCAGAATTACTTGAAGAAATAGTTTTCACCATATAAATGTTGCAGAAACACCTCATGTGAATTATACTACGAATTTCTGAACTAATAAATTTGTAGGTAAGCGAATTTCTAGATATAAATTGACAATAGTCTGAAGACTGGAAGACAAGCATCTCATATTTAGTCATTCTTTTATATCAAAATAATAATATTATGTTATTAAGTTGTGTACATCTTTTTAAGTAAAACAGTAGACCTTCAGACTTGAAGTATAAAAACATCGTTTTTCAAAATGATCACATGATTAAGACCACCTAATCCCCAAAATCTGTCGCACAAATCTGTTCTCAACTCTAAGTATCTTCTTCTGTTGAGCCTTTGTCAGATGCCAGGATTCACAACCATATAACAAAAACTGGCAGAATGCACGCATTAAAGAGGTGACACTTATGTAGTGTGGGTGAAAAAGTTGGAATTCCACAGTTTTCTCATGTTGTTAAAGAACTCACCATTGCATTTTTTATGTAAACCTCCTCATCTATCCCACCGTTTGGTGTCAAATGAACTCCCAGGCATTTGAAACTGTTGACATCTTCGATATTATCGTCACACCAAGAGTTATGACGATGTTATATGATGTACCCACTTAATCAGCAATGTTGTCGTGGTCGAATATTCTTAGATAGGTTGCTGAGAACTCGTAAGAACCAAGGGCGTCGTCAGCCCGGTGCCCGGGGGGAGGGGGGGGGCAATTTATGGAGGTCGAGAAAAATATGAATTGGCTACATTTTTTAAATCTCTAGGGAGGGGGGCAGCTCTCTTACGCCGCAACCAGACTCTCCACGAGACTACACGAGGGAACGCGAGTACGTTCGTCTTCCCTCACGTCTCCTCACTATCGCTCCGCTCTGTGTCGGTTTTCGGACGCGAGGGGATGAGGCAAGGGAATCAACCCCCTGAAGAATCGAGAATGAACTGAATAAATAGAGAGTGTGGACGGATAGCACTTCTGCAGACTCTACACGCCAAGACTCATGAAGGCCTCTAGGAGGCGCCTCGCGAGAATCCGGATGCGGCATCAAGAAGAATAAAAAGAAAAAAAGAAGTGGTTGGTAGACCAGCGGTATCGGTCGACGGCTTTCGTACGTATACAGCGTGAGTTCGATCTCGGTGCCGACGATTTCTCCTTTAACAACACATGCTTTAATGCTTTATGTGAAAGATGTCAAAAGTGTATTTGTGTTTACTCTGAAGAGCCCAGATTCGTAAAAAAAAGAAGACTCAGGTCCATATAATAGGACTACCGGCCTGAAAGTTTTAAAAGTCTTGACAAATAACAAGATTTAGGTAGGTACTCATTGTAATATAACTTTGATTAGGTACTAATAAAGGCACTGAAACTGTATAAATCACTTGATCGCCCTGATAAGAAATCAGATAAAAATGCGTTGACCCATTTTTCCAGGAGTTTTGCGATGCAATAATATCATGTAGCACTTATGTTGCAAAGTGTAGTAGTCAATAGATTGAAATCTTCATCAATTCCCGCTATCATTGCAATAATTGATTTCTTCAAATCCACTTACACACTAATGCCATTTTACAATAGAAGTTCATTAATTATTAATAAATAAAATAAATACATAGATCCGTATCCCAACAAAGTCTCCAAAACTCCTAATCATGATGATTCTCAACATGTTGAATAATCCCATGTATAGGTATAACAAGTAGATATTCAATAATTAATGAAATATAGAGATAAAAGTTGGAAATTATTGGGAGCAAGAGAGCAACCAAATTTAAAGACTGCGAATGCTGTCACGTATTTGGCGCCAGGATATGAATGTATCCTTCAGGAGACTTAAACATTACCACCTAATGGGGAAAGTTGTTAACGTGAAATGATCACACTAAGCCAGACATTCGAAATAACAGTAGAAGACGGTCGTAAGCCCGTAGTGGTTTGTTCCATTTAACAATCGAACAGCAGTAATGAATTTTTAGAGTCATTAGCTGTTACTTATTCGATAAGATCTAGTCCTGAAAAATGGTCACAATAATCTAGACATAATTAGAACGTTGTGCACATAATATTTTAATCATTGTATAAATTACAAATTTTGAAACCAATATTCTCTAGTAAGGACTACATGCCAACGTCTGTCGGGAAAGCTAGTAAGTAATACAACAAATACACTTCATATAATATATAATTTATTATAAAACCTCTTGAAGTCAAAAACAAACTTGTTGAAGAAAGAAAAAGTTGCAATTCTAAAAATAATCTCAATAACATAATATTATGACTTATGAGCATTGAAACAAAATGTCTGCAATCAAACATTATCTTATATATAAAAAATGGAGAGCTATTTTCCGTGATCTAATTCTTTTTTTGTCGTGTTGGCTTTTATCAGGAGACGGTTCTTATGAAAGAAAAAATTAAACAAGTTGCGTGGAAAATTAGAAAATTAAAAAATACTCTAAGTAGGTAACCTTTTTACTACTTTTTAATTGTGAAATTAGTCTAATTGGCATGTGATAGGAACTGTCAGCTGTTTGACAGTGGTCAGACTGACAGAATCCGGATGCAAAATATAATATAACACTTTTCTCTACAAAGGTGTCAGTATAGCCGGCGGAACTTATTGTCTGAGGCAATTTTTTCCAGTCAACCGGTCCCGTCCAATCTGAGACAGGCCAACCCCGGGTAGAAATTTCAAGTGAAAGAACACTTAGAAAAACTCTGACCCGACCGGGAATCGAACCCGGGACCTCGGATCTGAAGTCCACGCCAGTACAACTAGGCTACCGAGGTCGGTAATAAATATCATATTAATGTGGTTAAAAAAGCAGTATGAGTTTTATCGAAAGCTAATTGCACGCAAATAAGCGCTTATTTGCGTGCAAATAGTGTTCTTAAATCAAACGATCGAATCATTCGATCATTTTAGTATGAACATTTTTCGAAACTCTTTCGATGATCGTTTCGATATTCGATCATCGAAAACTTATACTAGGGCTACCAGATGTATCGGTTGAAATAACAGTGGTTAAAATTAATTTATCATTAAACAAATTCTAACTGCTTTATAAAAAACTGTGATCAGTGGAAAATAAGTGTTCAGTGGTAGAAAATTTGCGATCAAGCCGTTGGCGTTGTCGAGGTAGTTTAACCCATATCGATTGATTGCGAGCTGATCTCTGTAGATTTTAGCCCGCGATGTTGGATTTTATGTCAACTGACAATGGTTTCGAGTGTACAACAACGCTTTCTGTAAGAAATATACTGTTTTTAAGTTTTTATTTCCCGTCCAATTAGGTGCTCCCTTCATATTTTGGTCCATTTTGTTTTGGTTTATCATTTTTATAATAGAAATTTTAAACAAATAAAGCAAATATTGCATTCCCGTAATCATCGAGGTCTTACAACCATGATGCACCAACTAAATTTATAAGAAATAGTTTGTTTTGAAGAAAATACTCAAAGAATACTTTTTAAGTAGGTACAAATATTAAAATTTAAGTGATCAAACATGAACAGGTTTATTTTGGCTGAAACATAAAGGTTTCGTATGATTTAAAAGGACTTTACTATATTTTGATATAAAATAAATAATTAAAAAATAAGGTACCAATTCTCAATAACTCGTTCAAATCTAACATAGCGAATATTGGTAGTTACCACTAGCGTTGCCCAGCTACTATTTATTTTGTTTAGTTTACAAAATTTTGTATGAAATGTCATCTTCATACATAACAAACGCGGATTAAATATTTTTTTATAATTTAAGTAAAAACTGATCAGTGATTTATATGTAATCTTACGATTAACGAATTTTTATAAGTTAGACGGTAAATGATCACGGGACATCGTTTCTCGAGTTAGAAGAAAATTAGGTTCTGGTAATGCGAGTAAAATATTACCATAGTGATAAATAACTAAAAACGGGACGGAGTTCGACGGGGCAGTTAGTAATCTGTAAAACATTTTATTATTAGACATTTTTTTTAAGAACCCTTACCTACTTAGATGCACCTAATTATACTCTCATCGACAAAGAATGATAACCTCAATTGCTTTAATCTTTAGTAATTGTTGTTATTTGGTCGGGAATTGAACCCGATTAGCCTGGATGGCTTTGAGTTTCGATTGTTGGCTTTAAACTAGGTTGAGATTTAAGTATTTTTATTTATTAGAGACACCAACAGAACACTGAACAACACAAACAGAAAAAAATCTACAATAAACACATAGAATCTCCAGTAATCCAATAACTAACAGATATCTCCCCCATAGCTATTGTGTATATTTAGGTGGGTACAATCAACGTCTCTCAACCATTCTAGTTGAACCCACAAAAAAAACATTTCACTGCGTAGTCAAAAACAAAATTTAAAAAGATACATAAAGAGATTGTTGAAATGCTTTGGGCATGTTGAAAAAATTGTTTCCAACGCAATAATGAAACCAATATTATATCTGTGCCTTAGAGCATGAAGTGTGGGAGTCCACTTTTTTGCGATTTTGACTTAATAATGCAGTTTTATTCGCAATAAAAGGTTCTATAAGTGGACAAAATATTGAAGTCACCATTTGTTAAATAAGGTGACTTTTGAAATGAAAAAAAAGTTTAAGTCCAATTTATGTTAGAGCATAAACAGTGGGAGTCCGAGTTACACTTTTTGGCAAATAAGTTCACCTAAAAATTTGTTAGTGCATAAACCATGGGAGTCCATTATTTTGAAGAAGATATTGAAATGTGTACTTGTTAGTTGAGATATTATATAAAATAAATTGCTCGATGCTAACATTAGACTAATTATGTTCGATTTAAATGGTAAACCTTCCAATTCAAGCACTACGGGCTTACGACCGCCTTCTAGTGCTGTTTCCTTTCCGGCTTAGATAAGTTGACTTTTTTAGTTAAGTCTGACGATGGCTATCGCCTTGAGATCAAATAAACTTAACAAAATGTGATTTATTGTATTTGGAATCGTACTTAAACAGGAATTGGACTTTCAAAAACAAGATTTGAGGAACTTGACTGCGCCAAAATGCAAGACAGAAATGTACTTTTTTAAGTAAACATCCGATTGAATGGACAAAAATCATACTAATTATGATGTTAGTCGGTCAGTGGGAGTAAAGATCCTTGTACATTTTTAACTGAGGGTCTGTTTGATTTTTGTAAATCTGAAAAAATACTCCGCATATTCTCTACTAAAGGCGAAGTATTATTGTGTGTATATTTTGTTAAGGTAATTCTTACAGTATTGAGAAAAGTAGCCCTAAGATGTTGACATCTTTGGGCTACTTTTCATATTTCGATCATTTTTTAATGGTTCCTCCAATTTTCATATCGAAACGCATTGGATTTTTATCCAATTGGTCACCAGTGAATGTAATATTTTTGCTCGAGGGAAAAACTGACCATCGATATAAATCAGTAAACATTTATCAGATCTCAGGAAAATGGAATTTTAAATTATTAATACAAGTTATCTCGATACTTGATTTGCGAATAATTTAACAAAATATTTTTTTTTATTTTGTAAAAATTATTTACAAATTTTTTATTTACAAATTTTGAATTCTTTAATAAGGGCATTTTAATTTAAAAAAAAAATGAAAAATTTGAAATTTGGGTTTTTATTTATTTTGTCATCATGGTTCATGTCCACCAGGTCTCCCGGGTGGATAAATTTAAGTACCTGGGAGCAACATTACCACCACTTGTGACCTCGGGGTTGAGCTCCCGGTATGATAGGTCGCGCCTTTAACAACATGACTAAGATATGAAATGCGTCTGCGTTTAGTGTCGAGACGAAAATGTAATCTGTTTGATGCGTGTGTGTTGCCCATTCTCCTGTATGGGTGTGAGTCCTGGCAACTGACCCAAGTCCAGAAACAAAAAGTCTGCATGCGTTTAAAACGAAGTGCCTAAGGAGAATTTTTCATCGATAAATTTTGGTCTATAATTCGCCAATTCGTTTGATGAAATGTCAAGATAAAACATTGTATATGTACAGCATAACAAACTAAAAATATCAACACATACAGCCTGCGTAATAACGATAAAAAACAATGACTACACAAAACCGGGGCTGATACAACCAGGATAAAAAACTTCCTACGAAACACTGAAATTAGAACAATCTACTCCATAGTGGGCGATAACTCTCATAGAATGGAAAAGATGCGGCAGACAATTATTACATCAATTATTTGGGTAAGTGGCCTAAAAAGTCGATTGGGGGTCATGTGGAGAGAATGAGGGATGACAGATTTCCAAGCATCAAAGATCAATGAGATGCTGAAAAAGTCGAATGGGGGTCATGTGGAGAGAATGAGGGATGACAGATTTCCAAGCATCAAAGATCAATGAGATGGTGAAAAAGTCGATTGGGGGTCATGTGGAGAGAATGAGGGATGACAGATTTCCAAGCATCAAAGATCAATGAGATGCTGAAAAAGTCGATTGGGGGTCATGTGGAGAGAATGAGGGATGACAGATTTCCAAGCATCAGAGATCAATGAGATGGTGAAAAAGTCGATTGGGGGTCATGTGGAGAGAATGAGGGATGACAGATTTCCAAGCATCAGAGATCAATGAGATGGTGAAATAGTCGATTGGGGGTCATGTGGAGAGAATGAGGGATGACAGATTTTCCAAGCATGAAAGATCAATGAGATGGTGAAAAAGTCGATTGGGGGTCATGTGGAGAGAATGAGGGATGACAGATTTCCAAGCATCAGAGATCAATGAGATGGTGAAAAAGTCGATTGGGGGTCATGTGGAGAGAATGAGGGATGACAGATTTCCAAGCATCAAAGATCAATGAGATGGTGAAAAAGTCGATTGGGGGTCATGTGGAGAGAATGAGGGATGACAGATTTCCAAGCATCAAAGATCAATGAGATGGTGAAAAAGTCGATTGGGGGTCATGTAGAGAGAATGAGGGATGACAGATTTCCTAGCATCAGAGATCAATGAGATGGTGAAAAAGTCGATTGGGGGTCATGTGGAGAGAATGAGGGATGACAGATTTCCAAGCATCAAAGATCAATGAGATGGTGAAAAAGCCGGTCGTCCAGGTCCTGATAAAAAGACTGCAACTGAAAAAATAGCCAAAATCTCTGCCAAAAGGAAGAAAAAAAAGAATCCTTAGGCAATAATAAAAATCATGTTTCCCTATGTATGTAAAAAAATCATATTGTTAGTTCATAAAACTTTTTTTTTTAATGTATATACCTATCTGAAAAACGTTTAGAGCATAAAAGCGTGGAAGTCCATAATTCATACCAAGGAAGTTCTATTAAAAAGGCTAAATTTCTGAAAAACGTTTAGAGCATAAAAGCATGGAGGTCCACAGTTCATTCAAAGGAAATTGTATTAAAAAGGTAAATTTCTGAAAAACAGATAGAGCATAAAATCGTGGTAGGGAATAGTTCATACAACAGAATTTCTAGTAAAAAGGAAAATTTTTGAAAAACGGTTAGAGCATAAAGCGTGGGAGTCCATTATATTTCTTATTAAAAAGAATATTGAAAATTGTATTAATTAATTATAAAACATGGTCTAATTGGTGAAAAAAATTGTTTACAGATTTAATATTTTTCAAATAGGAAAAAAGTTATGGCGTTTTGAAATTCTAAGTTTCACTAAATCCTCTCTCCTGCAAAATTACTAAAATGTGACTCCCACACTTTATGCTCTAAGGTACAGATATTATGATCTAATCTAACAATAGATACAAAAAAATCTACAGTATCTGAACTTTAATTTTGAAAGTAGATTTTATCATTTGATCGGATCCCTATTTTTTTTAAGACTTATCATTTATAAGAGGGATCTTTCAAATGGATATATAATTTAGGTTGTAGGTACCTGCCTGGAATTTTAGGAGATGGCAATAAAATAAAACTTAAGGTCTGGTGGATCAAGGGTCACGCATTTGATGATGTCCGGATACAGAAAGTAAGTAAGTAGTGGATCATTTCGCTAGCCTCAAAAGGCGATGCAAGAAGTAAAGGTCAGGGGAGGCCTAAACAGATATGGTTGGTACCTCAGAAGCGGAAGATGATTGGCTAGAGAAGAGTTAACGTCCGTTCTCTCCGCCTATCCCATTCGGGCATGTGGCGTAATTTCGTGAACAACAGAGAATGGAAAACTCATAGAAATAAATAAAAACCCCAATTATGATATAGGTAGATTCGGACATGTGGCGTAATTTCGTGAACAACAGAGAATGGAAAACTCATAGAAATAAATAAAAACCCCAATTATGATATAGGTAGATTCGGACATGTGGCGTAGTTTCATGAACAACAGAGAATGGAAAACTCATAGAAATAAATAAAAACCCCAATTATGATATAGGTAGATTCGGACATGTGGCGTAATTTCGTGAACAACAGAGAATGGAAAACTCATAGAAATAAATAAAAACCCCAATTATGATATAGGTAGATTCGGACATGTGGCGTAATTTCGTGAACAACAGAGAATGGAAAACTCATAGAAATAAATAAAAACCCCAATTATGATATAGGTAGATTCGGACATGTGGCGTAATTTCGTGAACAACATAGAATGGAAAACTCATAGAAATAAATAAAAACCCCAATTATGATATAGGTAGATTCGGACATGTGGCGTAATTTCGTGAACAACAGAGAATGGAAAACTCATAGAAATAAATAAAAACCCCAATTATGATATAGGTAGATTCGGACATGTGGCGTAATTTCGTGAACAACAGAGAATGGAAAACTCATAGAAATAAATAAAAACCCCAATTATGATATAGGTAGATTCGGACATGTGGCGTAATTTCGTGAACAACAGAGAATGGAAAACTCATAGAAATAAATAAAAACCCCAATTATGATATAGGTAGATTCGGACATGTGGCGTAATTTCGTGAACAACATAGAATGGAAAACTCATAGAAATAAATAAAAACCCCAATTATGATATAGGTAGATAATAATATAATTCTTATATCAAATGTATTGCAGTAGCTTAAACTATTTATATCATAGAACAAAATTTGAGTCAAATGAATAATTTAGGCCTCTAAAGGGCATCCAAAAATTCACATGTAGGTAAGTGCATTAATTTTTCAATTTGTCTCATATTTTGTATGCAATTGCCTACGATATACTAAAAGACTATGCAGTACACTAATTTGATTGAACATCATATTAGTATTACCCTACAGTTGCAAGGTGTGCTGATCTAGCCATTGTCCCACGAGTTTTATAATATATAACATGATTCTGTCCAAGAGTCACTCAGCTAAGTGAGTGTGGCGATGAAGTGATCAATTAAAATATTTCCAACTAGCGGATACCACCCACGTTGCTCAGCGTGATTTTCTAAAATGTTTTGTGCTATTTGCACGAAATTCCCTCATGTCCATCATGCATTTATGAACCGAACGTAAAATATGTAAAAGTTAGTTGACATTTTAGCGTTTTCTAAGCATTTTCCAAATTAATAAATTCGTAGAATTATTTATTAAAGTTCCCCTCTCAAAATTTGTATATAATATGCCTAATATTATTATGAACTTAAAAAGTATTTTCAACGTTTATCCAAATTTTTTATTGCAAAAGTTCTCGTAAAAGCAACCTAACATTGGTTTTATCATTAGATTTTCTGTTTCAGTGTAAACTTCGTCATCAGCCTTCACTTGTCCAGTATTGGACATAGACTTCCTTCCCGACTTTGTCTTTTCGAAGATTCTTTGTCTCTTGCCGTTCTATGCCATTGATTGCCGGCCAATCTCCTAATATCGTCAGACTACCGCCGCTGTGGCCTACCTGGGTTTCTATGACCAGTTCTTGATCTCCATTCCAGGGTCCATCTATCATCCGTTGTTACTATAAGGGCGGCCCAGTTCCACTTATGTACCGCTATTTTATGAGTCACATCGGAAATTTTCGTCCTTTCCCAAATCCATTCTTGAAAATAAAATCACCAATGACCGTAAAGATTGCGAGGTGCAGGCAAAAATCAGGCAGAAGAAATTGGCACTATAAGTTTCTATTTTATCATTCTGCACAAGTAACACCACATCGCCTGCCCTTGAAAAAGATCTCCCAAACGGTGGAAAACAGCAGAGAATTCACTTCAAAAGAAATTATTTAACAGATCAAGCCATCAAGAGCTTTTATGAATCAGCCAGTAGGTAAATACAGTATATTGATAGCTCTTGTTTCGAATGATGGAGAAGAAATGGTTTCGTCTTTTAACCTATAAGTGGAGACATCCGATCTGTGAAATGGGCATGACTTCAGAAGGAACATGGGAGAGCTTTTAGAGATTGTGAGCTACCACTAGTATAAGTTTTCGATGATCGAATATCGAAACGATCATCGAAAGAGTTTCGAAAAATTTCCATACAAAATTAAGCGCTTTAATAAGCTAATGCGTGCAATAAGCTTTCGATTAAACTCGTACTAGCCCCACTCTGGAAGAAAGACAGTGATGAGAAAAATCAAAGTGTAGGCAATGGGTGGAGGGCAATGCTGGATTAGGGAGAACTAGGAGCTTTAGGTATTAGAAAATTACCCAAAATTCTGTACAGCATTTCATTCATACATAAAATATATCTTATTCCGTCTTTACAAGATGTGTATATTAGGGTGCATTTAAACCAAACGAACATAATATAGAAAGCCAGAGCTGGAAGTAGAGTAGGTACCTATATTTTCTTGATCGTTCTTATTTTGTTGTTGTTCCCATGGTGTCCAAATCAACCATAAAAGAAAATATGCTCTGTTTCTAAATTCGCCATTATGTTCGTTTGGTGTAAATGCACCCTTATATACTCGTACTTATGATTAGAATGAACTGATGTTAACACCCAATTTATTACGAACGTTTTTCATAGCTAATTTTGATTTCGACCATGCACTAGTGGCTAATAATTGAACGAATTTAAGGCCAGTAAATTGAGGAATTTTGTGTCTCCATCATAAGAATTTTGAAGTTCAAAAGGGACTTATCCAATTTGGTTTGAAGGAATCACCTCTTTTCCAAATATTTTCTAAATAAAGTTCAAATAAAAAATTGTATAACTTTTCCACAAATTTTTACTATCCTGACTAGTTTCGTAGGCGCACGTCCTACATGGTCACAGGAGAGTAAGGCACTGTGACCATGTAGGACGTGTGCCTACGAAACTAGTCGGGATAATAAAAATTTGTGGAAAAGTTATTCATTTTTTTATTTGAACTTTATTTTCAAATAAACTTCACCAAGAAATGCATTTTCATTAAGTAAATTTTACAAATATTTTCTAGTCATTTTATCTTCCTACTTGAATTCGTCGGCACAACTTCTAGGCTTCCATCTGTTAATCTGCTATTTCTCTACAACTCAAACCTACAAACGTCTACAACCCATCCATCGCTGCATGGGTTACACTTTTTATTTTATAATATACAGTGGAGAGGAATATAGAAATCTATAGGATATGAAATAAAACAAGAACCACCAATGGGTTTAAAGTTGAGCTGGTCATAACAACCGACACCATCATGTAACAAAAAAGTTCTTGGCTGCCTTTTGAGAACTGAAAGAAATTCAATATCATTAAATTTGTTTTTCAAAAATATTTCAAATCGTCATACACTTGAATTTTATATAACAGTATTAGGACCGGATAACATAAAGGTGTAACCCATACAACCCCTTTCTTGCGTTTATATCGCGTCGTGTCGTATTGTGGTTAGAGTGAGTTGCGCAGAAATTGCAAATTATCACGATGTATTGAAAGGTTTTACCGTGACCTAGCGCAAAGGCGCGCCAAAAGGAAAAGTCTTCAGCGACTGAACTAGCGATGGGCCAGTGGGGGTTTAGTTAGACTAGGAACGAACATTCGCACGTCGCGGAACTACTACAATAATAACATCTGTGGAAACGTCAAACTCTGTTTGGCGGGAAAATTTTATTCTATTTTCAAATATTTTATAGAACGCGCGCGTTTATTATTATAAACGGAACAAAAAGACAATCGGGGAATTATTTGTCATCACTATCACACCGAACTGTCAAAAGTGTTCTAAATTTTTAAACAAATTGCAATAGACATTAGAATAAAAGTGTCATCGACAATAAAACGATTTAATTCTTGTAGTGTAATCTAATATGTATAATTAAACTTTTAAAATATACCCAATGATATTGTACGCAAGATTAAAAATAATGTTTCATAACATGAGTAGTTAGATAACTATCGGTATATTCAAAAGACCATTATGTGTCGAGAATTAGTGTGAAAAAGTTGTGCACTAGATATTTATTTATTGTTTAGCGAGAAAATCCCTACGAATCGCGCGGTAGTTTTTCTAAAAATAAAACTATCAACACAGCTGAGTATTGGGACTTGGATATACCACGTCGCCTAAATATTAATTTTATAGATGTTTGGTTAAGATTTTTTTAACGATAAATTTAAAAAAAAGATCTAGAAAGAAAAATAAAAACTTTAAACTTTTTTTAAATTCCAATGACATAATAAGATATTTTTTTTGTGTGTGTTTGTATTTAAGTGATTGATTACCTGTTTTGCCTATGAGTGTACGTAAACATTTTTTGGCAATATATCGTGGAATGTTACATAAAATTTTAAATACCTATGATTTAAAAGTGAGAAAAAAAGATAAATTTTATTAAAAGTAAATAATAATGTGAAAGTTCTAATATAATGATTTTTAATGTATTAGTGCCTTATTGTAGTGAGAAAAATGACAATTCAAATTTTAATTACAATTCTTATGCGTTGTTAAAGTTTTGCCTTAAGAATAGTGAATACGGATAAATTTTATGCTGAAAATGTTTTTGAAAATTTTTGTGACACAGGGCGTACATACAAACATGATAAACTTTCTTTTTGGATTGATTTTAGCACTTTGTATAAACAGGTTAGTTATTTTATGTATTTATTATTTATTTATTTACATCCATTTACGGCGTTAATCATTTACATACAATTATTATTTAATTCATTCAACAACAACAAAGCTTTGACAGACAGATGGGAGTGTAAAATAGTTGTCAGGAGTGTAAAATTGCATCGCCATATGAGTATTCCGGTCGAATGCGATTCTACATCCATCCTCATTTATATAAAATTCTAGAATAAATAACTTCCTGTGAAAAAAAACACAACTTTTTTATTTGATTATTTGTCCGTCGTAATGATGATTTTGATTTTTTTGCATCAAAACATCCTCCACGGTTGAAAGTTAATGACAGGTGTTGATGGTAGAATTGGGAAATTTATACCACCGAATTATTTCATTTAAAACATTTTTCTCGATAGCCTCTTGTTGAACTTGATTTTTTCTTTCTTTTTTCTGACATTTTCCGTGATATGGTTTATTTGATTGGTAGCCTGGCGGTTTAGTCTCGGATTCGTATTGACGAACTGAAGGTTACGAGTTCTATTCCAGATGCCGACCATCTTCCTCTTTCACGACACAACCTTTAAGTAGCTTACTGTGAAAGATGTCAAAGAATGTATTTGTGTTCACTTTAAGAGAGCACAGATTCATTTTTGTTAAAAAAATATATTGCCATATAAAAAAAACGTGTTTATATTATCACCAATAAATGCTTCGAAAATTTGTTACTGGTTGGGGCTACCCGCCATTATACATAGCCACGCCGCGCCATTATGCCAACGATTTTTGATGTTTTAGGCAGAATGTGCTTGATGGTAGTCCATTATTCAATTTAAATGAAACAGTTTTATAAATGTACCAACCTGCTCAATAATTTATTTTCAAGTCATGATCCAAGTTTCGGAGACAACATTCTCCATCAACAAAATATTATGTTGTGTTAAACAAATTCCTGCAGGCATGCACCTCTTTTAACTCCGCATTCATCGAAAATAAATTTCTACTTATTTAATATATAAATCCAGATATATTAAACAAACCCACATTCTTTATGCATCTCGTAATAAAATGGAAAGTAAACAGAAGGTCAATGCTTTTTTCATATTTTGGTTTCCTTGCCTTGGGCTCTGGGAAAACCACGAATACTAAAGAAAAAGCGAACAGAGAAAAAAATCCCGGCATTCAAAAGTTTATTGTGGCAAAGGCTCCGACTTCAGATCAAGAGTTCCCGGGTTCAATTACCGGTCGGGTCAAAAGTTTTCAATGTGTTTTTTCACTTGAAATTTCTACTCGGGGTTGGAATCCTGTCTCAGATTGGACGGGACCGGTTAACTGCTAGAGAGTGCTTGAAGCATCAAGTTCCGCCGACTATACCTACTGACTGACACCTATGTATAGAAGAGTATTATTTATTTATTTATTATTAATTTTTAAATGAATCTGTACTCAGAAAACAAAGCTTGTGTTATGAAAATGGAATGTATATATCATATTCTTGGCAAACTCGGATGAGACGGCCGGAAATCGAATCAAATGGACTTTCGACTAAAGGTGCATTTATACCAAACGAACCAGACCCAGAGCTTGAAAAAAGAGTAAATTTTCCTAATCATTGATATGGGCACCAAGTAAATAATAACTAAAAAGAACTGTCATCGCCTACTAATAAGTTGTTGTTTCCATGGTGTCCAGTATCAACGATTAGGAAAATTTACTCTATTTTCAAGCTCTAGGTCTTTGTTCGTTTGATATAAATGTACCTGAATGATATAACGGATTCATTAATCATTATACCTACTTATAATGCAAAGAAAACATCTTATGTTATTCATTAAAAGGGACACCAATTAAACAACATACCTAAATAAAACAAACCAAGACACAATAACGTAGAATCGTCATATCTCCAATAACAGGGATCTACGCATAGCTATTGTGCAGAGTTTACTTATACTAAATTATACAAAAGATAACACTTTTTGACGATTTGAAGAATGTAATGCAAAGATTCCTGTTACTCCAAACCGTGTATGATATTGTATTGTTCGTGTCTTGGCTTTAAATTTATTTCGCTTTAAGTAGGTACCTTGTTTTTGTTACAAGCCAATAACTTAAAATGTCACAGTCTTGCAGATTTATTTAATAAAATGTTGATATTTTGATTTTACAGGGTTAATTAAGATATACATTTAAGCATGCATTATAAAAGAATGTAAACATGCTTGCATGCAAATCACGTTTGCATGAAAATACACAATATGCACAATACAGTTTAAGTTTAGGTACTTTATGTAGAGAGAATGAACGAAGAGAGACTGATTAAAACGAAATCTATAATACAAAAGAAAGTCGTGTTAGTGCGAACACTTATAACTCAAGATCGGCTGAACAGATTTTTTATGACGCTTAGTTTATTGGATTCTTCTCCGCTCCGGATAAATGAATAACAGAACTAATAAAACATCGAAAAATGGATGGAAAATAATGTGAAATATAATATTAAAACTAGCAGGTATGGAACCGATTTGCTGACAACAACACCATCAGTGAAAAATTCTATAACAACACAATTTTTATTTACCATTGAGTTTCAAAACATTGCTATGCAGATATTTTGGATAGAATTTCTTTCAAGCTTTCAGAAATAATTATTTTAACATTCCAACATATTTTAAACGTGTTTTTGTATAAATTACAAATTTGAAATCAATATGCATAGCTCGTAAGGACTACAGGACAACGTCTGTCGGGAAAGCTATTATAAATATGAAAGAATGGGTGCACGTAGATGAGGCCGACCTCGAATGACTTGGAATGACCATATCGGTGTCGGCTTACAGGAGGGCCAAGTTAGGAGCAAAAGGAATAGAAGAGCATGTATGCGGAATATAAGATGATAAGAAAGAATGGAAGTCCGTACTTTATGCCTACATCCTTCGGGAAACGGCGTGAAACTTAGGATATTTTTACTACAGTATTATGATGTAAGTACAGTATATAGTCATTTGTTTGTCCAGTTTAAATCTTACATTCGTTTTTCTATCATCCCCAATAAAAATAATTATTGTAACAATGATTGAATCTTTTAGAATTAATATATCAGAATACGATGGTAAGCATACTTTGAACACTTTTAGCCACCTTAAAATTATTAAAAAATATTCAGTAAATTACGTTTTGTGTGGAATTGTAGCTCTGAACACGAGTGTACATAATATAAGATCTAGCAGGTAACATAATAATTTATCTTTGCTTTCGTAAAATAATTGTATTTATTTCAATCATCTGTGGTTAGAAGGGGCGCAAAGGGTCAATTTTGCTCGTGTGCTTAAAATATCACGAAAATACAAAGGGATAGACCATATATAAAATAAAAATTTAATAAAACACAAAAAACTACCTTAAGGACTTAAATTATAAGATTATGAGATTTAATTCTTCAAAAACAATGACAAGAATACGTCAAATTTAAAATGTTGATGTACAAAGTTTTTGCAATTTTTATTAAAGACAAACAATATTAATGAATAAATGAATTTGAATGAATGCTGATGTGGAAATGAGATCACTGCGTAGGATATGCGGAAAGAGACTGATTGATAAGGTGAGGAATGAGAATATTAGAAAGGAATATGGAGTGGATGTTAGCGTAGTGACTAGAATGAAAGTTAATAAATTAAGGTGGTTTGGGCATGTAGAGAGAAAGAACGAGGAGAGAATGACAAAAAGGATATATAAATCTGAAAGAATGGGTGCACGCAGACGAGGCCGACTGTGAATGCGTTTGGAAGAAGCGAAAGAGGTTTGTTTGGATAGGAAAGAATGGAAATCCGTACTCTCTGCCTACCCCCTTCGGGAAACGGCGTGATGGGTAAAAAAATAAATAAAAACAATATTAATCTATTCTCAATTTGACCACAGATAAATTCTCAAATCATAAATTCATAATCATAAATTCTCGCTCATTCTTTTAATGTGTTTGCTATTAAATCGTCAAAATTTTGATAGTTTGTGCGATTGTTAGAAAGTGCCTTGCAGATATTGTTGAAAACAGATGCATCGGTATGAATTATATTGGTTACCTAAGTAATAAATTTATCATTACAAATTACAATCCAATATTCATAATAAGGATATGACAATGTCTGTTGGGAAAGCTAGTTACGTATAGATTTCAGCAATTTCACGTGATTCCCTAATTACACTGTTTCCCTTAAATTGAGTACCTACCCACATAGCAGACATGCGTCGGACATTTTGCGTCTAGCGAGACTTGGACGAAGCAGACAATCAATGTTTAGCGCATGTATTTTTATAATAATTGGACCGCAATCAAAATTCTGTGTTGCCAGAAGACAAAACATCGCCATTGTCATCTGCCAAAGGTCGCCGATTGTCGATTATTTATCAGCGTAAAATCATCACACACATTTCAAGTTCAAATCTCTCCTACATACGTCAATCGTAGATCATTGACAGAATGTGGCAATAGTGCTACGTGTACATTTTGAAACGTCACTCGAAACTAGAGTCGTTCGATTCCTAGACCATCGAGAATGTTTCATGCTTGAAATGGTTAATGTGCTTTCTAGAAAAGTAGCACGAAATCCTTCCATACTTTTTTTTTTACAATTTTTAATACTTGCTTTAATATTAGGTATATTTTATATTATTTCTTACGCATTTTTCAACGTTTTAATAGTTTATTAGGTTATCCGGATCGGAGAAGCATCCAATAAACCAAGCGTCATAAAAATCTGTTCAGCCGATCTCGAGTTATAAGTGTTTGCACTAACCCGTGTTTCTTTTATATTAAACTAGCTGACCCATCGAACTTCGTCCCGCCTTAAAGTCAATAAAATATTGCTGGGTAACAATGGTAACATAACATAGCTAACATACCTACATGACTACTCATTGTGAAAAAATCAAAAGTTATGCGGTTGTAATTTACAATTAGGTACAACGTCGGTAACATTACCTCCATCTGTGGAAACATAGTAAAAACATTCATCTATAGAATCTTTCTACCAAAACATCAATCTACCAGACATCTCCCTATTTCCCCAACAGATGACGGTGGCATAGCGGTTAGAAAATCCGATCCATACTCCATACTAACTTTAATATTACATTTTATATCATTTTTTATTCATTTATTCAACTTTTTATAAGTTATTCTGTTATCCGGAGCGGAGAAGAATCCAATAAATCACACATCGGAAGAATCTGTTGAGCCAATGTCGAGTTATAAGTGTTCGCACTAACCCGACTTTCTTTTATATTAAAGATTGTGCGCATAGAGGTGGTTTGTTTATCATATTAGTAGTTCAAATTAAAAACATGCCATAGTGTATTAGTTCAAATATGTCATTGAGGGATTCATGCGATCATCTGAAACGGATCGAAAATTTGATGATTGACGTATCGAACGGTGAATGATGTGACGCGCATGTCTAGGCGCACAACTGTGGCAGATTTAAAAATCGATAAAGAGAAATCGTCGCGAGGTCGATGTTTGAAAATCAAGGTTCGATCGAAATAAACCCTACTCGTTTACATCCGGAGAGTTCGGGCTTTAGAAAGAGACGGTTATAGATTCGGAATGTAGTGGGACTGAATAGTTTTCAGTGACAATTTTGTCAAGAAAGCGGTACATTAAACAATATTAATTATACAATGAATAGTCAATTAACGCGAACTATTTCTGAAACTTAAGTTGCAGGCAGTCTTCCTATATTGTTTTTTTTATATACAACAATGTTATTTTATTTTTATATTATTAATCAATTGAACTAAGTAATAAGGAAAACAATATGCATGATAAAAATTGTTGCCTAAATACTCCGCAAGTTAGGTTATTTTATGATATATCCTGAATTCCTTTAACATTCTCTGGCAAATATATAGGTACGCCACATTTTTACCATCGGCTAATAAGGCTTATTTTGTATAACAATTCTTACTAAAAATGATCCTTATGGTAATATTATGATTCTTAAAATATGTGTACTGTACGTGATGTTTCCCGCTTTCGCCCGTTATGTTGGTAGCTTTGTAATTACAATGGTTCAAACATAGATTTTTTAGAAGTGGCAAATATACAGACCAACGGCCATTGCTGTCATTCGTGTTGTGAATGTTCGTGCCCGTATATTTTATTATTTTTTTTTTCATTCCAAAAGTGTATTATTAACGGAAAAATGTAAGTATTGAATTTTTAAATGTTCGATTAATATGTAGTTAATCATATTTTTTACTGCAAATATTTACAATAATTGTTGTTTTTTTTTATTTTTTGTTTCACTTGTCTTCAAAATTTCGTAAGAAAAATGCTTTTCGCAAATGTTATTTATTTGGTAATAAACTTTGAACAAAATCATGCCTGTTGTAACATTTTGATAAAAATATATCTAATTGATGTTTTATTGAAAAGAATTTTTAATATGCATGTGTGGCTAAGATCTTATGAATCCCTGAATATCATTTTTTATTATAACCTCAAAATATATGTGGTCGAAGTATACGGAGTCAACAATAATACATGATATTTTGAATTATCTGGTTGAATTATTGCAATATAGTCTTAAATTTTTTCAACTGATGATTAATCAGTTTTTTAGTAAATGTGTCAATGGTAAATATTATGTTTTTATCATTTTAGAAGATGTCAAATAAACCATTGACTGATCCTGACATTGTCAAAATGTTGGAAAAAATTTCCGAGGAAATGGCATATAATTCAGATGTTGGAGGAGATTCTGATGTTGATGACTGCCTGCCAACAGGTTCAACTTCATTAGAGACCTCGGAAACGCTATCAAGACCACAGCAAAATGGATTATAGCAGTGATGATTCAACTGCTGATCCAACTTTTCAAGAGCCATCCTTCGTTCAGAGGGAAACACTGGATAACAGCTCGGATGAAGAGGAACCTGTCCCAGTTCCAGAAAATAGTTCTGAATTCATTTGGGGAAAAGCTGGAGGACCTCCAAGAGCTTTTGTCAGTCATGATTCATTCCAAGAACCATTTGGTCCCAAATGTGAGGTTAACCCCGATAATCTAAAAAGTATTTTTTCAATGTTTTTTACGGCTGGCATTTGCACAGAAATTATTAAGCAGACTGAGTTATATTCTCAGCAAAAAGGTCACAATATAACCGTAACGTTAGATGAGCTCTATGCCTTTTTTGGTATTCTAATAATTATGGGGTTTGATCCGCTACCTTCATTGCGTCTTTATTGGTCGAATAATGCAACTTTAGGATGGATAGAATTGCTAATATAATGACATTGAAAAGGTTTTTGTCAATCTTGAGATTTATTCATTTGAATGACCCATCACGCCGTGTCCCGTGAGTAGGCAGAGAGAACGGACCTCCACTCCTTTCTGTCCAAACTTTACTTTCAGTTATTTTTTTAACCCTTTCTACCAAGTTTCTACTGTACAATTTACCCACGTTGCTCAGCAAGCTGATTGCACGATAGTTGCCACAGTCCAACTGGCAGCCCTTCACCTTGTACAGAGGGCAGATAATGGTACGGCCTTCCGTCCAGCACAAGTTGAAAAGCTCCAAGCACCACTGCAGCGTCACTCGGCCGCCATACCTGATAAGCTCCGTTGATATCCTATCGCAACCTAGTGCTTTCCCATTTTTTGCTTTTTAAAGCGCATTCGTAACTTCATTCATACTGATTTGCTGACTCTCATCATCCTGTCCATTTATAAATTTTACTATTTTGTTTTAATTTATTTGTATTTATTTTTTTTACTATTTTGTCGAGACAACAGATGACTAGCAATTTGGATGGATTTTGTTGTAATCCTGGCGTACCTCATGGAATCAACATTTCATGTTGATTCCATGAGGTACGCCAGGATTTGAAAAACTTCGTAAAATACGTCCCCTCCTTTACGCATTTATAAACAGCCTTTTATTCATTATTTTCACCTTCCAGATATTTATCAATAGACGAAAGCATGATTGCATTCAAAGCCATGTCAACAATGAAGCCAATGAAACCTATTAAGAGGGGTTTCAAAGTATGGGCAATAGCATGTGCTCTGACAGGGTACCTTTTGGATTTCTAAGTCTATGAGGGGAAAACCGAAAATCCTCAAAATCTTGCTTTAGGTGAACGGGTAGTTACAGAACTCGCCCAATCATTTAAATTCTTGGGATAGTGCCTTTTTTTGTCAAATTTTAAGGAAACTAAAGAAGGCGCTACATATTATTTATATTTTACTGTAATATGAACTTAAAAAAGTAGCTAGCTAGTTTAGGATGCTTTTGTAGTACCTACCCATTTTTTTTTCTGAAAAGTCTTTCAATTTTTTTTTCAACTCAAAAGATTTGTTCGGGAGAATTGAAAATCCAAAAGACTTAAATTAATGATTGGACAACTTTATTTAACAACTCACTATCAACAGCAAAATACAAATAGGAAAATAGAGTCTTTTGTTATTTGAATACACAAGGGAACACTTTCAAATTCGAAGTTATATTACAATTAAGTAGGTAGGTAACCTATTTTAAAATACATTAATATAAACGTAAGTTGCGGAAAATGTGAAATTGATTATCTAATTTTATTTTTTATATACATACCTACATAAATACAAATGAAAAAATACCGTAACAGAAAACAATAAAAGAAGAAGATACAGATCAGCACCACTGATATTTTTTCTCTCAAAGAACAGCACTGGAAATCCATCCTTGAAGACAAATACATGGCGCTTTTTTGTGTGTGGTGTAAAAGAAGACACTATGTTTTTACTCCTAGAAAAAGCCACTTTTGCAAACATTAAAAATTAAAACGTTAAATTGTTCAATTGAGAAAACAAAAAAGAGAGGAGATATATTAGCATAATCTTCATCAGTCAATGCTAGATGGTGTAAGGGCCATCAAACATATCGTCATTACAGAGATTCTCTACTCCGGTCCATTTACTGGGATTATAATAATTTACAAGGTTATTAATTTAAAACAGATTTTTTCATACATATTGAAGGATTTACCCACGTTGTGTTCACATCCACCGGCAAATCGACTTAAAAAATCTTCAGATAAAAAGGAATTACAGAAGAAGAGTTGATATCCGAAAATTGGTAGTGTTCAGGAACAGACATTTTAAAAAAAACTTGTGCTCGATTCATCAAAATTTGACAATTTGTCATAGTTTTGAAGCATCTTGAAGCCTTCATTCATTTCATTCTCCCTTAAAGGCCCCTCGCACACCGCAAGTCGGAGGAGACATATCCGCAGCAAACCCGAGCCGCACGAAACCGAACCCCTAGATAAATCGAAGGAATCAAACCAAAAAGCCGGCCACACACAAATCAAGCCCGCCGCGGCTCCCCCAAACCAACCCGCAATGCGGAAGGCCTAAGCCCCACTCAGGAGCAAAGGGCGGCATCAAGATCTCTCCATTGCGTTCGAAGGCGTCCGATTGTGCCTTCTCTGACCAGTTGAGGTTTATGGAAGTGAGGTGGTCAACCTCACGGTCCCGATCAGATTTTTAGATTTTCTGCCCCTTACAGGATGCTCGAAAAAGCAGCACAAAGAGCAGAGATGCTATTCTTAGCCGGCAACCCCACATCAATCTTGAAGCCTGCAATAGTAAAACTAACATCACCATAATGTTTATTAAAAATCATTCTAACCCTTTTCCCACAAACTTTCGCATTACGTCTTTTTAATTCCGTTTTTAACCGAATTCAGACCATTCTCCGTAATTTGTATTCATTTTAAAAATCATTTCTCAACGCAATGCTTTAAATAACAAAAATGCAATCTCAAACGGACAATTAATCTCCGAACGCTTTTTAGGTTTTAATAACCAGCTGTCATAATATTTAGACCTGATTAGAAGTGCTGTAACCTAGTGTATCTTGTCGAAAGCTCCCCAGAAAACATCCCATTATGTTTGGTTAGAGCTAAAATATTCGACAATTCCCCTGCAGATTCATTTTGTTGATATATCGTTGGTTTAATATTAATAGTATATGTACAAACCTAGTTGAATCTAATGTTTGTTTTTAACAAAACACCGGAAAGTTTTGACAACAGACTTCAAAAAGAAAAAAAAAACTATTAATAAATTAATGTACGGTTTTAGGTGTAAACATTTCATTAAAATACGAAATTTTCCGGTTACTGTAAACAAAAATACGGCAGAGGTAGGTACAATGACGAGAGATTGACATTTAAATAACACATCGATAATATTCGGGAGTCAGAGAGGATTCAATGCGCTTCATCTTTCTGATTCTCTTTTGTATTTGGAAGGGGGGGGAGGGGTATGAAGCCTCACCAAGTTTTTCGAGGAGGAGTGCTCAAATATCATTGAATTATATGACCTAGAATTAGAAGCGGGTTTTCAACCTAAAATATGGCTATATGAGTAACCTTAGTCACACTTGCGTTTAGTGTGCTATTTTTGCCTCAAATATGCAATGGTGTTCTAGAAAGAGGACCACTTAGTTCATACATAATATTTCAATGTGCTTCTTGGTTATTATGGGATCCAAGCCACACTTAATGACATTAAACGTCAATGTTATGCTGTCTCTTTTGCGCTTCCATTATTTGACTGAAGCGAGTGAAAGAGACAAACATACAATACTTCGTACTTGTGTCAAATAACACTGCGTTCGGTCGTGTTAAGAATGCATAGCGTTTATCTTTTTTAGGAGCATTAGTTTCTATTCCCGGCTGCCGTCTTCCATGCACTTCCAGGTAGTTATTATGACTAGTTTTGGTGATTTTTTGGCACACTTTTCCCTTTTTTCATTTCTTACCCTCCACGTGCCTTCACCTCACGAATCAAAATATGACTTGAAATTTTGTCATTTTTGCTTCAAATGCCACTTCATGCGTCTAATTCTAAAGGTGCATTTATACTAAACGAACAAACACACAGAGCTTGAAAATAGAGTAGGTATATTTTCCTAATCATTGATATGGGCACCAAGTAAATAATAACCAAAAAGAACTGCCATCGCCTACTAATAAGTTGTTGTTTCCATGGTGTCCAGTATCAACGATTAGGAAAATATACCTACTCTATTTTTAAGCTCTGGGTTTTTGTTCTTTTGGTATAACTAGAATTTTATATAACTTTATAAAATTAATTTAAAAACACTATGTTTACGATTATTATTAAAATGCAATTGTATTCTTACTTACCAATTTGTTTTACATTTAAATTCATAATCTCTCCATGATTATGATATTATTGTTTTCCAATGCATAACACAACACTTTCATGTGACATTTTAATGACAATCGAAGAATATTTTGTGAAATTTGAAATAAAATAATATGTTTTTTCTTATTAGATATAGTTAAGTACTCAAATTATGAAATGGCGTTTCAATTAATTTTTTAAAATATAAAATACTTATTGTGGCATAACTATAATAGTTAGACATATGCTGTCGCGACATTTAAATAATGATCTCATCTACAAAATCGTAATACATTATTTTACTCTATCTTCAATAGTTTTCACAGCGTACGCGATGTAAAGAATATTTTAGGTAAATTTTTTGCACCTTGGGTTACATTATTGGAGTTTTAGTAAGGATCAAAGGCTATATGAAAATAAAATATAGCCTATGTTCAGCGGGAAGAGTGTAGCTTCCCAACAGTGAAAGATTTTTTCAAATCGGTTCAGTAGTTTCGGAGCCTATTCCCGTCAAACAAACACTCAATCAATCAAAACTTTCCTCTTTATAATAGTAGTGTAGATAAAATAAAATAAAAATAAATAAATGCATCTTTATGTGTAATATCGCTTTTATTGACTCAAATCAACAAAATTAATTACAAAGGTGGTAAACAACATTATTTTTAAAAAGATTAAGGTTTACAAAAGGTGATCATGGTCCGATAGATGTCCTATTGGATCATGTACTTAATGGGGAAAAATATCATTAGCTGCACTTAATTATTAAGGGAAAAATAGAAGATCGACGAGGGGTGGGCCGACGGAAGATATCCTGGCTCCGAAATATTCGTGAGTGGACGGGGATCACGAGTGTTGAGGAACTATTTCGTGCCGCACAGGACATGATCTGGAATAAACGTGAATGGGACAATTATTTTGTCATCCATTAGATGACATTCATTTGGAGTGATAGTGAATGGCCGGTTTTATAATATTGTGTGCATCATTTGACATTCCTCTCATAAATAATATATGCACGGGAGACTAACAATATGACTGACTTTCGGGTGTTATTATTGTACTCCCGACGCAAGCAATTCGGGTGCGATGACGTTTTTTTCGTCAACAGCTGCCGCACGAACTCACCGAGTCTCTACGACTGTTTTCATTGTCTCGTTCACTCTAAAATTAATTGTGTGTCTAGGCCAAGTTGTTATTCAACTGCTCTTAAATACTTTCCAAAACTATAAACACATCAAACATTATGTACCTAATCCTTTTCCCATTATTTGATGACTTTGCTAGAGATACACCAAAATCTAAGACTTTTTAAATGACACTGAGTTACAAGTGTCTGCAAAGATGAATGCAGAATTTATTGCTGGTAGAAGAAGTGGTTGGTAGACCAGCGGTTACGTCGCCGGCTTTCGTTCTGTTTCGTGCAAAGGTTGTGGTTTCGATCCCAAGTGCCGACCATCTTTCCAAAGAGTGTATGTATTTGTGTTCACTTTGAGTGAGCACAGACTATTTTAACCAAAAAAGTAGGTAAAATATGTAGATATGCGAAATGAAAACCAATAAACACCTTTCTATACAAAGCTGTAAGTTGTATAGTCGACTAAGCTATACCTATAAGCCTGAGGATTATTTTCCTATTTTTATTTTGTACATCAATAATAATATGGCATACAACATATCCTCACTCTTAAAGTTCGTGCAAATAGAGGGTATCCGCATGTGATGACACAAATGAAAATTGTTGAAAAATAATGCTGTTTTAATTAACTATTCTGACCTACCATCATCCATCCTCATATTCCATACATGATACTTCTTAATAAAAAAAAAATTATATTCCTGTACAATCTTGAGATAGGCCAAGTTCGGGGAAAAATATTTCATATAAAAGACACGTAAATAATTCTGAACCGACCAGGAACTGTTCATTAAAAATCAACACTTACACCACTAGGCTACCGAGATTAAAACAGACTAAAGTAAACGTTTCCTGAAAAATACTGTTCAATGATTGAAAAACGCACGAGAGCTCCTGAAAATATGATGTTTTGTTAACCTCTTTTGAATACAAAAAAAATATTGAGAGATGAATGCGTACGTAATATTATGTTAACATTTAGGTACATTATTTATAATTTGCTGTAGGATACAATTTCAAACAAATTATCTAATTAATTAAAAGCATATGAATTATATCGCCCGTATGAATTTATACGTACATATATACTTATTCTAATGAAGTGGTTAGCGGTTACGCCGCCGGCTTTCTTACTGTTTTGTACTGGAGGTCGTGGGTTCGATCCCAGGTGCCGACCATCTTCCTCTTTCATGACATAAGCTTTATGTAGCTTACTGTGAAAGAGTTAAAGAGTGTATTTGTGTTCACTTTGAGTTAGCACAGATTCATTTTATTGAAAAATGGCCACAAGAATCTAGACATAATTAGAACGTTGTGCTCCAACAAAGCCAATAGGCAATAAAGATGAGACATTAACAAAAATGGATATATTCATATCCTGGCGCCAAATACATGACAGCTTTAGTCATGTATTTGGTCTCACAGTCTTTAAATTTGGTTGCTCTCTTGTTCTCAATAATTTCCAACTTTTATCTCTATATTTCATTAATTATTGAATACCTACTTGTTGTATACATGGGATTTTTCGACATGTTGAACATGTCGAGAATTCTCATGATTAGGAGTTTCGGAGACTTAAACATTACTCCTAATGGCGAACGTTGTTAACGTAAAAAAAGTAAAGTAAAGTGATCACACTAAGCCAGCCTTCGAAATAACAGTAGAAGACGGTCGTAAGCCCGTAGTTCCATTTAAAAATCGAATATCAGTAATGAATTGTTAGAGTCATTAGTTGTTACATACCTATTCGTGAAGAAAAATGTTGGTAAATACATCAGTCAGTATACAAAAATAGTTTATGAATATAATATTAAAAAATCATAAATCGTTCCTAGTGGTGCGTAAATTATATTGTTTGTAAAATATCTCACACATCACACATAGATGTGTGTTTGTGTGGCCCACGGGGAAAGCTTCGGGTGGGCGTCTTGCATTGCTCGATTATCAAAAAGTATAGATAAAAAGTGTCTATATATCGACATCTACATAATAATTCAGAAATGTTTGTCTGCTTTCTATCGTATATGTGAACATCACGCTCAAAATACAAATGCTACGTCAGATATGAATCTGCGCAGAGCGGTGCAAACTCCTTGAGAAGGTTCTTAAATACAATTTGCTGCATTAACTTTAATATATTTGGAGCTATTTAAAAAACTATATTTTTTTAGGATCTTCATACAAATTTCTCAAAAAGACAGTAAGCCATATTTTGGAAACAAAATTACTCATGTAAAAGTTGAATGGAATCTTGGTATTACGGTATGAAAATGTAATAAAATAATTATAGATTGATTTGTTATACATATAAATGTTATTCAAATCTTATTATTCTCAATAAATAAAGATTTAATGAAAAAATTTGCAAAATGATTCCTCCATTTTGAAGTTTGACAGCGGCTTTTATACTTATAACACAAATCACCCTTTATGGGTGGAATTCCTAATTAATTATCACACATTAGAGGGTGTAGGGAATGTAGCTAAGATTCAAACCTCAGAGCTCTCTCTATGAAAACTTGCAAATTATGTCGGTAGGTTCGTATAATATTATGAGGTCGGTAAAACAAAAATTGTAAAAGTGTCATTCTTCTTTTTCTGTGCTTATGTCAGTTATAGGGGTCTGTTAAGCAATGGGAAGCTAGACTAGAACCTGTTTAATTACCTACCGATCAAGCCTGACAATCGGAATCAAAAACGTAAAGCAAGACGGGTATAAGCTAGTACTTAATAATATTATCTATCACTAGAAAAAATGTGTTAGATTTGTGATTCTTTGCATGGAAGTAGGTACTTGCACTGAATATCGACTCCGCTTTTAACGCATCAAGACTGAGTGACGCAGTTAAGTGGATTAAAGGAAGATTGCCACCTCGCTGACCAATACATTACTGTACCAGTACACGGGCACCAGGCCCTGACCTCAACCCTCATACTAGATGAAGTACCTATTTGTTGTGATGCCAGCAATTGCACTAATGCGGGCTACTTTCAAACTTCTCAATGATCGTCTTTATAAACCGTATCTCCACTACTGCCTCTTGTAATGTTTTACACTTTCATTTCTCCATTCTCAACTAGTTTCTCCCTGTCTTTTTTTGAGGTCTTCTGATCGGCCTCTTGTTCTCATACGGTCGCCTTCCTTCCAGTGAGTGGTAAAACAAAACTCGATGGCTTGTTCAAAAATTAGTGGTTGGCTTGCTGAGCAGAAAAAAAGAGCTCATCAGCCCATACATCGGTTTTATTGGTAACAAAATAACAACATGGCTACTGAGCCAGTGTTGACACAAGAAAATGTACAAATTTTACCTACTTACCATAAACAACAAAACTGAACCATAGACAATAAAAACTGTAGAATCAAATCGCCACCTACAGATGGCAGCGCGAAACACTGGAACTAGCTGATCCCAGTGCCCCGCATCGCTATCAAGATGGGAGTTTATCCAGTACTTACTTAAGTGTAGAAACTACCTGATGTGGAGGATATATATTTAGTACCTCTACATTAGTGGTCAAAGGGGACATTATGTGACATGCCTAAAAACAACAATTGTTGCAGCGTTACTGGGAGATGAGAATACGACTGGGACCTGTATTTCGGGCAGCTTGAAGACGATTAACGAGAATTTTTGCGGAGGGCAGAAGCCGGGAAGAGGCATGACCTTGCGCTCTGCAATAAGAGGCAGTGTCCTATAATCAAATTCAAGGATGTCACAAAATAGACCTTCTCTGGTCGCATAATGACACATAATATGCACTTTACTATACGTAGCCCCTTGGCCTTCTATTTAAAAAAAAAGCGTAAAGAAGTATAATGTAATGACGAATTATTAATAGGATGAGAACAAATAAGCAACATTGTATGGGAGAGTGTGTGGACTTTATCATATTATGATATCAGGGAGTGGAGTGGAGAGGGTAGCCACCCCCGGTATCAACGTACTTAACAAAACACTGCTAATTTATCATTAACTGGCAACACTCTCCGGGAGCTCCTTTTTCAAATTCAAAATTTCAAATTTAGACTTTCGATTTTTCTTTCTTAATGTGCTCAGTTACAGTTAGATACCCCCGATATTGGCTATCATTTAAGAAAGTCCTCTGCGGCACGAAAAAGCTTCAAACGCTCTGGCTGCCGTGCAAGCAGACGCGTTGTTTTGTCTGCCGCAGCCGGGAAATCGTGGCTGCCTAGTGCGCGAGGGGCCTAAATCATTTTTCTATGAGTTTTTATACACACATACATACATTCGACTTTTTTAAAAATATAAAGTAAGATTTTCGCGACATTTTGTTTAAGTATGTGGACCGAAGTATTTCAGTATTATATTGTAGTGTACTAACTACATATATCTCCCAAAATGTCCGACACTATGATAATAGGAACATAATTGATGATTTAAGAAATTACTTGCATATTTAACATGCTATTATAAAAGTATCCAAACTCTCCATACATATAGTTTGAAAACTTCTGCATTGTTATTTTCTACAATAGGATTGACATTCCGTCGCTGAAAGTTTGTATTGTGACGAGAGATTTTGTTCTAAATTTAAACTCTCAAAGGCAGTCGTTGTTTGAAATTGACGTATTATTGACTAAACCATAGACAAAAAGCTATCTTTTTAAAATTTTACTATTTATAGCTATCATGATTTGATTAGAATTACATATTGTCACATTGTCACATCAAATTCATACATATTATACAGTTCAAAATTAAAATTTTACTATTTATAGCTATCATGATTTGATTAGAATTACATATTGTCACATTGTCACATTGTCACATCAAATTCATACATATTATTATTATTCATACATATTCTACGCGTCTTTCGATTTTCAATTTGATGCGTAAATGTGGCCGTAGGTAGGTACCTCAAGTTATTGTCAACATAAATATGGTGAGAATTTATATGTATAGATACATGCTTGACTATTTATTCAAATTTCCTACATAAGTTCACTTTTATACTATCGACTACCTGTTGTGTTTGTAGCCGTCCACTTCAAACAACAGAAATAACGCACAACTGCTTGACATAGATGTGTGAATGTGTGGCTCCTTTGTACTACTGTTATTGTAATAATATAAGAATATAATATTATGTAAGTTAAGCGCAATAATTATTATTAGCAATTTAAATGAATAAATATCGTTATTTTGGTATGTGTTAGCACTGTAAGCAGTAAATTTCATGCATGAATATTAACTTTTTCTTTCTATTTTTTTTCGTGACCTCATAAGCGAAACAAGTTCAAATGATTTGCCAGGTCATTTCCTCAGAAAGTGTCAACTCATATTATCATTCAAACCTTCAGAAGCTTTCTCACAAAATCGATAGTGGCGTTAACATCACATTCTCACTAAATATCACCTATTTTATAGTCTATAGTTACCACACAATGATTATTATTACAATCTATGCTTTATGAAATTTCTATGGTTTCAAAGTCAAGCAAATTTCCTGTTTTGAAAATAAATGCATTCTTAATTTGAATTTAATAACTAGGTAGGTACTTGTTTTCTATGCAATCATTAAATAACATAAGTACCTAGGTACCTACTTTCTTTCTTTTTTCTTCGTTTGAAATATCAAGATAACAATCATTTCAATAAAATTATAATAGATACTATTCTTGATTTATGTACCAATCTCGGATTGGAGACTGTATTGGGGGAGGGGGGGGGGGGGAATGATAATTTCTAAATTTATACCTTTTAAGAACACTCTATTTCATGGCAAGTTCTCATATTGACTTCCAAGTGTAGGTACATGAAAATTGTTTTTTTTCGAAGTAGGTTCTTATATATAAAATGGAGGTTTCTAGGCTAAGCAATTTAGCAGGTTGGGTAATCAATCCCCCCTCCCACCATGGCTACGGCCTTTATGTTAACATTGCAATAAGGTTGTCTTTTATGTTGCAAATCACAGCAAAATTTATCATTGTCCACTAAGAAACAAATACGTACCTAGTTATGAAAATAATCATCCAGAAAATAAAAAATAAAATTATCTAGGTAGGTAGGTATATATTAATACGCGAAGGAAAATATTTGTGACTATTGTTATGAAAATTGCGCGGACGGAGAAGTACGAAATTTCTTACAATTATGAGTACATAATGAAGGAGTAGCAAATGCTAAAATATTTGTTAAAATTATGCATAAAAATAGACTGAGTCAATAAAAAGAAAACATTACAAACACTACTGTAATGTTAAGTATTTGATCCTCACACACACACTGCCACATACTACTTATAAAGACCATCAACTTCACAGAAACAAATAATGTAAAATGGAAAGCGCTTCATAATGGGTACAGAAAGCTTTTTAAATACGGTATATTCAAATGGAAGGTGTGAACACTATCTACTGTAATGTTATGTATTTGATACTCGCACAAACACTGCCTACTTATAAAGACCATCAACTTCACAGAAACAAATAATGTAAAATGGAAAGCGCTTCATAATGGGTACAGAAAGCTTTTTAAATGCGGTATATTCAAATGGAAGGTGTGAACACTATCTACTGTAATGTTATGTATTTGATCCTCACACACACACTGCCACATACACTACTTATAAAGACCATCAACTTCACAGAAACAAATAATGTAAAATGGAAAGCGCTTCATAATGGGTACAGAAAGCTTTTTAAATGCGGTATATTCAAATGGAAGGTGTGAACACTATCTACTGTAATGTTATGTATTTGATCCTCACACACACACTGCCACATACACTACTTATAAAGACCATCAACTTCACAGAAACAAATAATGTAAAATGGAAAGCGCTTCATAATGGGTACAGAAAGCTTTTTAAATGCGGTATATTCAAATGGAAGGTGTGAACACTATCTACTGTAATGTTATGTATTTGATCCTCACACACACACTGCCACATACACTACTTATAAAGACCATCAACTTCACAGAAACAAATAATGTAAAATGGAAAGCGCTTCATAATGGGTACAGAAAGCTTTTTAAATGCGGTATATTCAAATGGAAGGTGTGAACACTATCTACTGTAATGTTATGTATTTGATCCTCACACACACACTGCCACATACACTACTTATAAAGACCATCAACTTCACAGAAACAAATAATGTAAAATGGAAAGCGCTTCATAATGGGTACAGAAAGCTTTTTAAATGCGGTATATTCAAATGGAAGGTGTGAACACTATCTACTGTAATGTTATGTATTTGATCCTCACACACACACTGCCACATACACTACTTATAAAGACCATCAACTTCACAGAAACAAATAATGTAAAATGGAAAGCGCTTCATAATGGGTACAGAAAGCTTTTTAAATGCGGTATATTCAAATGGAAGGTGTGAACACTATCTACTGTAATGTTATGTATTTGATCCTCACACACACACTGCCACATACACTACTTATAAAGACCATCAACTTCACAGAAACAAATAATGTAAAATGGAAAGCGCTTCATAATGGGTACAGAAAGCTTTTTAAATGCGGTATATTCAAATGGAAGGTGTGAACACTATCTACTGTAATGTTATGTATTTGATCCTCACACACACACTGCCACATACACTACTTATAAAGACCATCAACTTCACAGAAACAAATAATGTAAAATGGAAAGCGCTTCATAATGGGTACAGAAAGCTTTTTAAATGCGGTATATTCAAATGGAAGGTGTGAACACTATCTACTGTAATGTTATGTATTTGATCCTCACACACACACTGCCACATACACTACTTATAAAGACCATCAACTTCACAGAAACAAATAATGTAAAATGGAAAGCGCTTCATAATGGGTACAGAAAGCTTTTTAAATGCGGTATATTCAAATGGAAGGTGTGAACACTATCTACTGTAATGTTATGTATTTGATCCTCACACACACACTGCCACATACACTACTTATAAAGACCATCAACTTCACAGAAACAAATAATGTAAAATGGAAAGCGCTTCATAATGGGTACAGAAAGCTTTTTAAATGCGGTATATTCAAATGGAAGGTGTGAACACTATCTACTGTAATGTTATGTATTTGATACTCATACACACTTCAATGTATTTGACATTGGAACAGACACATAAATTCTTTTGTTTATCTGTGGTCAAATTGTGAATAGATTAATATGATTTGTCCTTAATAATAATAGAAAAAACTTTCAACATATTATCAACATTTCAAATTTGACGTATCAATGCCATTGTAAAAAAGAAATTTTTGAAATACCGCTCGCTCAGTCTTTGACAATGAGGGGAAATCCTCCCAGGACATCTAAGCGGTATTGCTGGATTCATACCGGCTAAAACCCCCCATTCTTCTTTTGCAGCCTGGTACTCAACTTTCGGTCTACCCAGGAAGCAAATTTTGTCAACGATGATCTTCTTTCTTCTTCTTCATAATCACCTCCATAAAATCCTCAATGTCATTCCATGTAAAATGAAAAGCGCCTCATAATGGGCGCTGAAAGCTTTTTAATTGCTGTGTATTCAAGTATTCCATAGTCTTTGACAATGGAACCTTAATAATGTTCAAACTTATAATTTAAATTAGTTATGGTCGAATTTCGAGCACTGGTCGACCACTAGTTATTATTAAAGTGCATTTTGTACTCAAAATTTTTGGCTAATCAATGTTATTTAAACATGGTCAATTATTTAAACATGTTCAAGAATATTTCCATTAAGTGTACATTTTTATAGGTAACGTAATCTATGGTGGAATTATGTTACTTTCCCCATATGTTATGTGAAATTATATTCTTCTATAACCATCTATAACGTACGATAATGACATTCGTAGAGTTTCACTTACATTTCAAGGCCAAAAGGACAAATTAAGTTCAGTAATATCGTTCAAACAATTTAAACTCGTATTCCTCCACATGCAATATAATTAAATGGTTATTAGAAATTATTCAAGGTTTCTTTTTATTATAATAATATTATTAGGTACACTTTCTCACAACCTACCACTTTTAACATGTGACATTAACGGCCGGTTTTGAAAAAAAAAAGCGACTAAAGAACTCTTTAGCCAAAATTAGAAATGTGAAAGTTTGAAAGTTGGCAGCAAGTTGGTAGTGTTACATTGGAAATCTATGGAAAACAAAGGTTGTTTCAAAATGTTTACTTATAATTTCGCGGAATTTCTGTTCATTTGTCAATTTCATTTCTCAATAGAGCACCAGTGTGCCGCTATTGTTGTTAATTTGTTATTATGGTTCATGAATTGGTGTAAACAAAATAATTCTTCCCGTTTTGCCATGTTTCCCACCCTTTTTTAGTCCACAATGACAATGATTACAAATTGTTAGAGAGAGAGAGCGCCACGAAATTTTCTATGAACTTCGATGGTAATAGATTGAACTACACTAAAGTCGACTTTAAGTTCTAATAACGGGACTTTAACATAAAGTGTAATTTTGTTATAATAAAACGCGTTATTTTTTAAAGGAAACATACATAAATTCTTCCTTGAGGCCCCCCGCACACGGCAAGCCAGCCCGGAGGAGACCAATCCGCAGCAAACCCGACCCGCACGAAACCAACCCCCTAGTCTGGTCGAAGCAACCAAAAAGTCGGCTCCACACAAATCAAGCCCGCTCCGGACCCCCCCCCCCCCGCCCCAAGCCGACCTGAACTCCCCCTGATGCGACCCAGACGACCGAGGCTTATTTCTTGTGACTTTGCTAATAAAAATAAACATGCTTGTTTACCAATATGAACATACATTTGTTACGGGTTTTATATAAAAAATCTAATCAGCCCGCAAACTTAATAATCACCGTTTTTTTTGTGTGAGAATACCAAAACATACTGAATAAATAAAAAAGATCGTTAAAATTTATATAGCACATTTTACAGTATTCCTCACACTATTCAAAAATAATTTGAACTGCTTTTAACTTTAGTGGTGATGGCTTTGTCCATCCTTGTATCACGCAATAAGCGTGCATAGTTTAGCCGCAGTCCTAAGGGGTGGTATAAATCATGGCATTCACAGCTCAGTGTGAACCTCCTTCATGTCCGAGGCTGGCCATGCTCGTATTGCGCATTACATACACATAAATTACACCCTGCTAATTGACATAAGACTTACACTCATTTTTACTATGTTTTGTTATTCAAACCCAACTCCTATAATAATTAATATGGAAACGCAGACTAGAAGAAACTTTACAACGGGTGTTTTATGGAGAATTGCATATAGATTTTTTGGTAGATGAATCTTCTTTCTTCTCATAGTCTGTTTTCCTAGAATACGGCGCTACTTTAAACAACGGTGAAGGTGAAAACTTGTCAATATTGACTTATCTCGAAGGATCTCTCCGTCTTGTCAAATGAAGGACCTCTCCCTTGGAACCCAGTAGATTAGACCGTACTAGTCCACTATGGAGGAAGAGGGTGCTAGATCGGAGGGACGCAGAAGCGTGGGTAAGCCTCAGATAAGATGGTCCGACGACGCTCAAAGGGTAGCGGACCTGCAATGGAAGAGAGTCAAGTCCGACGGAGATTTATGAAAGTTCAAGAGGGAGACCTTTGTTTAATACTGGACACAAGAAGAAGGCTGAAGGTCTATCAAGTCTACTACTGGTAGAAGTAGGCCTCTACCAGACTGCGTCTCTCTGCACCAGTCCTTGAGACTTCCACAACACATGTATGTTTCCATCACATAGATTCAGAGAGGCTTTCATACAAATCCAGACCCCAGAAATCCTCCTCTCTCCCGTTGAGACGTCACAGCTTATACTCTGATTTCCAAGGATAGGTATGATTACCACTGTAAACCAGCCGTAATACTATGGACGCAAATCAAAAAGTAAACAACTACAATGTCAACTATCGCTCTTTATGAACCCGTGCAATTCGAATGATCGAATATATTACGGCCGCCATGTGGCGTTACCGCTTTCAAAGGAAATCAGAGCCTAACATCCTATTTTCACGCACCTTGCTGCGCCTTCAAAGGTGTATAGAAAAAATCACTCTATACGTATTCTGTATAGGACAGGGTCACGCGTTAATAGGCCTATTTTAATAAACACAATTATGTGATTTCATTATGATGTACTTCATAATCCATATTATATTCTAATAAAGTGTATGACGCATTCAGGAAAAAGAGGTTTGCACGTAGCTTTTGACATGATTTACGATTTACATAAGTGTTAATATAAAAAGCATCGCGAGAAATTACGCCAGAGTTATGCTCACGCAAATCTAAATTTTAACTTAACGAGATTTTCGTATTTCTCCACTGATGACGCTTTTTCTACGCTTTTTGAAATTCATATTGTGTGAATCGTTTAGTTCGAACGACCGTCCTTTAGCAATTGCACCAATTCTGTTTAATTTGTAGACGTTCATTTGTTTTATTACTATCTTTCCCGACAGACGTCGTCCTGCGGTCCTTAAAATATTATTGAATTCGAATTTGTATATCGAAAAATTATTACCGTTTTAACCAATGTTATTCCGACCAATTCATCTGTTTTAAGCCATATTTTATTTTCCATCTGCATTCTGTCAATAACACAAACTATCATTCAACTGTCAGTTTGTGTAAAACCCCAATTTAATTTCCAAATAAGAGAAATATTGTAAAACAGTAAAGTACCTTCCTGACCAGAATAGATCCCGGGACATCTTGTGAAGAAATCTCAGAACTAGACCACCATGGCCCGCGGCACTTCTTGGGACAATAATGTTTGAAGAGCTTGAAGATGACAATGCCATGACTAGAGACCGGATTATATGCAACTTAAAACGATTGAAATATGCATGCAAATATGCACCATAAATGCTCGAAATATGCACCAAAATCGCAAAAAAGTGCCAAAATATGCAACATCAAATTTAAATAAATACCACAAAATATCGTTTTTACAATTTATTTGTTACACAAGGTCATCCGCTCGTTTACGAGTTATATTATTTACAAAAAAAGCCTGCATTAAATTAAAACGAATTTCTCTATTTACTACATTTTCAACTAGATGCTATCATTTTTGTTCTTGAAAAGTACTGTTCCAAATGTTCAGTAGAAAGGTTATATCTTCTATCACTTAGTATATTTTTATGATTCAAAAAGGATCTTTCTACATCCACTGAGGTCACTGGACAGTATTTGAATTTAGATATTATATTAGAAGCTTAGTAGGTATACTCTGGTAAAGTTGAACCCGATCCGTTAATAAAATTGTTGATTAGGCACAAAGATTCATAGCCAGGGTTGTTGTTTAAAATGTTTTCAAACTTTTCTCTCAGTTTTTTTTAGAAATGTTCCTGGCAAGTCGGACTTGATTTGGCGTACTTTTTTCATCACTTCAATAGATTTATCTAAGGGAAAACCCTGGGTTTCCAGCTATAAAAGCCGACTGTCTTCGGGAATCTTCGATAACTCGTATATTATGTACTCGATACCTATACCATAGATAGATTCATTAAAATTTCAGAAGAAAATATACCCAAATATGCAAGATGGTTAAATTTTAGTCGAAATATGCAATGTCCTGAAAAATAGCCAAAATATGCATATAATCCGGTTTCTAGTCATGATTGAGGAAAATCAGGGAATCGAAAAGTTATCGAACTCGGTAACAATAATAATTATTGTTGGGATGAAAAAATTAAACAAGTTGATCACCGATATTCGGACTTCTTGACAGTGAACCTAAAATAGAAAAATTCCCAATGAAAATAGTCTATCTATAAGTAGGTAGTTACCGCATATTATTTTGATTAACTAGACAAGAGGCTCAGCCCAAGTGCTATATGTTTGTGAATGAATCCACATACCTACTACAATATTCTGATATACCTAAGGGAATAAATCTAGCAAAGCATCGAAACAACCACGCACGCCAAATACTAAAATAAAAATAATAAGAAGTCAAGTTGGTCATAAATCGTATTTAATATTTAGTTTTTGATTTTGACAGTAATAATAATTATTATTGATTTCATATTACATTGGTAAATATAAAACTGAAAATCCCTGTGTTAAATAATATTACCTATTTTATGAAATTTTTTACAGTTTAGCAGTATTTTTTTACGTAATTACATTATGACGCGTGTTTGCTCCCCGGAGACGAACATTTCCTCTTTTAGGGGACGTCCATTAATCACATGATGTTTTTTCCAACTATTTTGAACCCCCCATCCGTACCCCCCCCTCCCCCCAAAAATCACGTGTAGGTACTTTTTTAGTGCAAAGAATTGAGAAACTTATTATTTTAATTTTCGTCACTTTTTTGAATTTCTGCTAGTGCAACTGTGTTTCTTTAAATCCACCAGAAAAAAATAAATGCGCGTGATTTTCTCACTAGACCCACCCTCCCTCTACGTGATCTTTAGTGATTTTTTTTTTCAGACCCCCCCCCCCTCCCCCTTTTGGGATCACATGATTAATGGACGCCCCCTTACTTTGGAACATTATCAATAACTTGCATCTCAACGAATTTATAGACATGTAACTTAGATTGAATGATAGACTACGAAAATTCAAAGAAAACGTCATATCGTCAGTTGTTTATCCTATATTAACATTAAATTAATTATTTTTGGTTGGTTGCATGATTTAATATGATATACCTGTTACAGTAGACTTTGCCTTGCAATAGCTGGCAATGAATTCCAATAGTAATATTATTATTAAACTTTCTTTCCCGACAGACGTTGTCCTGTGGTTCTAGCCCGAAGTGGCCCGTTAATATGTACATAATGTGCATTGCGCCCCCGTTAAACAATACAAATTTAATTCTACTTAAACTATTTCTGAAACATCCCTATTTCATTCGTATTCAAAGCTCTGGTGGGAACAACTTGAGAAAAATGCGCTCGCGCACACACCCTACCTCGCCTATTAGAAACACGAATGTGCCCGATAATATTGTTGACTTTGTATGAAAATTTTCTAAAAATATCGAAACGGTGCGGTGGAGTAAGTGGGATGGGCTACTGTAAGAGCGTATGCGAGAATGAAAGGGAACTACCCGCGATGTCGTGGGCGCGTCCCAGGTAACCTTTCCATATAAACTTAAATATTGTATTTTACATAATTTCTTATCCATTTTTTTAACTTTTTATTAGTTATTCTGTTCAAAATCAAACATCAGAAGAATCTGTTGAGCCAATCTCGAGTTATAAGTGTTCGCACTAACCCGACTTTAATTTATATAGTAGATTTAGTCACTAATTGTTGTAGGTACTTACTTATATTGATGATGGAAGTGGTTGGTGGCCTAGCAATTACGGCGTCAGCTTTCGTGCTGTTTCGTGGGTTCGATCCCGGGTGCTGACCATCTTCCTCTATCCCGACACAAGCTATAAGTAGCTTACTGTGAAAGAGTCAGAGGGTGTATTTGTGTTAACTTTAAGTGAGCACAGATTCATTTTTATAAATAAAAATAAATACATTGTCTGCCATTGTGTTTACTCGTCGGACTTCTGCTAGTTTTTACAAGAAAAACTTTCTAGAAATTTGTAGTCCTTCTGTAAGTTAGGTACACATTATTATTATTATTACTTAAATGCTACAACTTCATAGTTTGCTGTTACAAAGAATTTAACCCTTGAGGAAATAATTGTGTACCGTACGTTTAAAATCGGATAGTAAAATTCATTTTTGTTTGTTGAAGGTCACAATAATATATCTTTTAGTAGTGGTCCGCATGCCAATACTCGATAAATTATTGTACAAATCCGTAAACAGTCATTTTATACGACCAACTGCCTCGTATGTTGTCATAATTTCATAAAATGTTTATTGCACCCTGACAAATAAAACAATAGAAACCACGTAATGGTCAAATGGCTTTTTATTTTGATGCGAACAAGCTTTTTTATTGAGACTATAATATTCAATTATTAGGCAGGTATTTAAGCTGATTTCAACCCTACATGGTTTAGTTTTATAGACCGGACTTATAAATGGGTTAGAACAACTTCATACATTCGTCAATCAAGGTTTCTCCGTACTTCTCTTGCTTCTGGCAAAGGGTCTTCTCACATGCAAATTTATGGCAATTTATAAACACAAATGGCCCCAATACCCATCCCTGTGGGATCCCATTGATGTTCTTAAATACTTCAGTGTAATCATATAATCCAGGATAAACTCAGAGACTTCATAGGATTTTTCATATCCATTGAGGTAGGTTTCCTTTTGTCGATGGTTCATGGGGACTACCAAGTCTTAGTCTTCTCTCGATTACTGCATTTCCACACATTACAAAGGTGGTCCCGTTATGTTTCAGCTGTCCTGGGGTGTCTTCGCTCAATTACCCTATTTGATCCAATTTTGGATCTCATGATACTAATTATCTCTACTCATTGAATCTCCTTCTTTAGTAAATAATAATAATCTTTGTTCTGGAAAAATAGTACAAAATACACGAAAAACAAACAAACACATGCAATCATGACAAAAAAAAAGACAAATATTTCCTAACTGATGAGGTTCGTGATCTATGCTGTCATAGTTATACAAGAAACGCCTCCAGTCCTGCCTGTTCTCCACAAGCTGCACCAAGTCTACAACAGTTGTCATTCCTTCATGTGGTCAGACCATCGTAGAGGCTTTCACTTCAATCTATTTTTAATCTATTAATCTCTTCTTAATCTATTTTTCTAAACTGTTTGCCTTTTGGAAAAGCGCTTATCCGTTGAAACTATCGAAAGCACTCCATAAGTAATAATTATTGTTGCTTGAAATTTTAAGCTACATATCTGAGGATACACTCGTCGGTACTTCTGGTAATCCTAGATCATATCAAAAACATCATGTAATTATTCGATTAACATTTTATCTATCGTCTTACGATTTAACCTTTATATTTTTGTTGGTACCGATTCCTAAAATAAACTGTCTTTTGTTTCAGTGCTACTTCGACCGTAACCAACTCACAAGATAGTCATGGATTTTCACTAGTTCCTGATTATAACAAGAACTTACCTCCAGGTATGTCTCAGCTAGAATTAATTCTGAATCTGTTTTCTATATTATTACCTATTTTATATAAATTTCAGCAGAAATGGTACGAATTTATCCAGAATTGTAGCCTTATTCTTTCTGGTTAAATACCCTAGGATTCGTCTTCACCAAAGATGTTAAACCCGAATCTCCACTCCTTCCTGTGACTGGTCAGTTTTTTCATTCCTTCTTAGGTGCTAGAGCGCATGTCCCTGATCACCTGGTCTATATAATTATCTCTGGGGTGGCTTTTATGATTTCTGCCCTCAGTCACTCATTCGACGATCAGACCCGCATTTAGCACGTTGTTGGGCAACTCTTTTTAGGAGGTAATTTGAAGTACTGACTAGATCTTACCAATGGATTCCTTGCATGCGACTGTTGCACCACTTTTGTTAATCGCTAGATTTACAATCTTTTGACCCTAGCTTGATACATTTAGAATGGTTACCAATAAAAGTGTTATTAATATAGGTACTGACCAAATATTATTATTGAAATCGCTTATAAAATAAATACGTTTGATTTTTTGCAGGCCTATGGCTCTCCTTGTTGTAAGGGTGCATTCAAACCAAACGAACGTAGAGTCAGAGCTGGAAGTAGAGTATATTTTATGATCGTTGATATAGACACTTATCTGTCATTGCCCATTAATAATTATTAGTTCTTGCTTGTTATTGTTTCCATGGTGTCCAATATCAATCATCTAAGAAAGTATGCTCTGTTTCTAGATTCAGATCTATGTTTGTTCGATGTAAACGCATGCTTATGTGCCTTATTTCTGCGAATGTGAGTTTCTAGAAAAGTGGGCAATAAACATTATCAACAAATTTACATCCGACCTACAAACGTTTCCTCCAATGCAAAAGCAAGACATTTATTATGAGAGCTGTTGTGAATAAATGTGGCAGTGGCCTGAAATAGCATATTTTTCAGACGTGGCACATTACGAGGTCTAATTTATGTATTTGATTGACCACATAATATAAAACTTTATTAGGTACAAAAAAATTACAATATCATCAAAAAGACTCAAAGGGCGGAATCTCTTCCATAACCCATACATATCCACACAATAGTTGTGGAATAATAGGTATATGTTTTTTAAATCTATATATTATATAGGTGAAGGAAAAACTTTGTGACTATTTTTACGAAAATCGCGCGAACGGAGGAGTATGAAATTTCGTACACTTATATTTTATATAACGAAGGAGTGGCGAATGCTAATATTTTTTTAAATCATGCATAAAAAATAGAATAAATCCAACATAAAAAAAACATTACAAACATTACCGTAAAATTACGTACTTCATACTCACACACACTTCCACAGACTACTTTTAAAGATCATCAACTTCATAGAAACAAATCTAAAATGAAAAGCAAGTGCCTCATAATGGGCGCAGAAAGCTCTTTGAAGGCGGTATAATCAAATGGAGCTGGAAATAGCAGGATATAAATTGAGGTCAGATTGATATTGTCTTTAATAACAATAGAAAAAACCTTTGTACCTATAGGTATATCAACATTTTAATTTGACAAATTCATGTCATAGTTTTTGAAGGAAAATTTTGAAATAGCGCTCGCTAAGTCTTTGACAATGGAACCTTAATAATGTTCAAACTTATAATTTAAATAAGCTATGCTCAAATTTTAAACACTGGTCAACCACTAGTATAGAATAATATGTACCTATGTTATTCAGATTTTTGTTTAAGCATTATATAGGTAGGCGCTTTTTGCATAAGATTAAAAGGAGTAAGAAGGCGTAGTCGAAAGAAGTGATGGTAAATGGCAGGCTTTAGACTTAAGCCTCCTCATCCCCACATCTGAAAGAAAATCGTCAACATTTAGGTATATTGTTTGCTATTATAGAAAAGTAATCTATGGTTCAGGCTAGTCATAAATAATCGGGCACTCTTTATGGTTGCCCTTCACAAAAATGACGTTTAAAATATGTATTAATCTAGATAAACAATATTATATTCTTGTCCTTGACTCATTATATTGACAGGACTTTCTCATGTCGAAAATTACCATTCACTTGAAGGTTGCTGTGTGAGAATGCAATCCAAACTTTCTGCGTGTTGCAACTAATAATCTTAATCTGGGTAATTTTTACAAATTCTAGCTAGAAAAACGATTAGACACATAAATATTTAAACATACCTACTTCAGATATGTCCGTATTCGATTCGATTCGAAATTTAAATATAAATTTTCGAACTTGAAATTTGAATTGTAAAATTTACATCAAAGAATGTGAGTAGGTACCTACGGGGTTGTGAGATAAATGACACATTAACCCCGTACAATCTGTTGAAGTATGAAAAAAGTTGACGTCTTTAGATAACAACTATCAAATTAAAATTCAAATATTTTTATTGAGAGAATAAAAAAAAAAATTCAAAATACGTCATATACACAATAATAAAATTTATACATTTTTTTTAGTTAGATTTTTATTTTTGTTAGGTTTGATATAAACACATGTTGTGTACCGTTTGATATAGAATATTTAAGGGAAGTTTTTATGGCATTTGAAGAACTCAACCTTTTTTCTGAGTGTTTTTAAAAATTTGCTTAAATTTTTTCGTGAACGGTTCTTTGAACATTGATAGGCCCTTACTTTTTTCACCCCATATTCTGGAATAGAATTTTATTTTTTCTGAATGTGCATACATTTGAGTATAGAAAACAAAATTTAGTTGGATCCGATTGATTGGTAAATAAAAAAGTTATAGATGTCAACAGGTAAAATTTTGGGTTTTCCCATTTTTTTTTAAATATTCTTAAAAATATAAGGGAGCCCCGTTTATAAATTTTGAATAGTCACAATATGTTCCAAAATGATCTCATCTGCCATAACCAGTTTGTCTAATGTTCAGCCAAACACCCTATATTTATTTTATTTTCCATTAGCAATTACACTTAACAAACAGTTTACATATATAATTGTTGGAATTTACTGCCCCACTAGACAAAGTCTATACTTAATTAACTATTTAGAAACATCTAAAAGATCGTGTAGAAGAGCAATTTTCTTGTCAGGCTGTCATTTGACGTTATTAACGCACGCCACTGCCAAATCCTCCTTTCTTTGCAATGGTTGTTGCCGGTGAGAAGAAGATGAGAAAATGATACCAAGAACATGTGCACAACAAGAAATTTTCAATACTCAATTATATTTTAAGACAAATCATTCGTTTCCAAAATGGTAATTTTATCCGGAACAAACAAATTCAACTCTGCAATCATAATTGTTTTCCATAGCAACATTGTAATAATAATTATTATTCTTATTGTAAAGTCGGTAGGTACCTACTTCTGCACGTTTGACATTCTACATTGAGTCCGGATTAGTTATTTGAATTTTGAATTTAGAATATAAGGAAAGAACAAATTATTATTATTCAAATAACACATTGTTCGCTTTCGGTAATTAATTCCGCATCTATGGTAACACTCATTAATTCCTTTGCCTAAACGACGGCATTGCATGTCGGACGAGATATTTATAGAGCTTATTAAAAACGAAAAGCAAACACATTTTTTGCATTTGTGAAATTATTTTTTACACGAGGAATGTTTTGGCGCCAATTTTATTAATAGGTGATAAACAAAATGGTGGTTGTTGACACCGTTTCAAACTGGTGTTCTTTTTTTTTAAGTTTAATAAATAATACCTTATATGCTGCATGGGATCTTAAGACTTGTGTAAGCGTCAATGTGCGTTAGGCACAGATGTGGGCAAGGCTTTAACGTGCTAATTTACAAGGGGGTCTTTAACTATACTAGCTGATACCCGTCATGCTTTACATCTACAAATGATAATAATTTTCAAAAGATGCCTATCCCTTTTACTGCAAATATAAAGATTCTCTATTATTTTAGAAATGTATTAAAATTTTAAATATAAGTGGGTAAATAGTAACTTTTAGAAAGATGCAACTATTTATTTTTTTATCTAACATTACTAGAATTGTAATTGCAAGGCTCAGCAATAAATAAAATCGAACGTAGTCTGCGGTTTATTCAAAGCTGAATGCTTTAACATTCTTGGACATTACCTACTATTTACAAGCTCAAACAATTTTATATTTGGCTGAAACGTTTTTGAAGTAAACTTATAAATAATACACGTTTAGCTTTCTTTTTGAGGAGAAAACGAATTTGAACCATCTTGAGGCTTTGAAATGTCTTCTTTTTCTTTTTAAGATATAAATCCCATTATCTTAATCTGTATTTATATATGTACACATTAATGTATTATATTAATATATATGGAAATAAAAAAATAAAAAATTAATAAATTTGTCGAAGATAGGGTTTTGACAGTCACTTTTTGATCCTAACACTTAAATAATTTAATATTACCTTATGAAACATATTATGAATCGTTATTTTTTAAAATAAAGGTCACAATCGCGTGAGGTATTCGTTTCTGTGCCACAAAAATATCATTAACTACCCTACGCATATTCATACGAAACGTAAGTAAAAAAAAAAACGATTCTCATCACCGCTTTCACGTTTTGGCAACACGTTTTATCTGCTTTCATTCGTACGTTCGTCATTTGAATATTTTTGTAATGTCCGCCATCATTAACTACAGGCTATCGTTCTTTTTTTAAATTTTGACATATTAACCTCATCCACTGTACTAGTGCAAAAAAACCCTCCACGCCCTTGAATATTATTTCGTACACGCGACATTTTGTCGGTTATTACTTGAAGCTATCACTATACAGTGAATATAAAGTTAGTATAAGTGGTGCCAACTTACTTAGTTAAATAGCAAAGCACGGAACTTGGCGTGCTGGAGGCGGTAGATCAAAATGGCTGACAACGATTATTTAAATTTACCAAATAAAGAATGTGTGAAAACAATTATTTTGGTACAAAATGAAACGTCGGATGATATTGTTGACGTCTTAAACCTGAGGTTCCCAAACCCTCTTTTCTCGTAGACCCCTTATACACTTTTTTTAAACTTCATACTGTAAAAAAAAAGTAAAAAACGTACCTACTTAGTTTAATACCATTTTTCCCCATTTAAAGTTTATGACACCATATTTTATGGATATCACAGACCCCTGGCAGATCCTCGTAGACTTCGGGGGTCAATGTAGAAACTTTGAAAACTACTAGAGAAGGTTCTAATGAAAGAAAAAATTAAGAAAGTCGCGTGAAAAATTTGAAAATTGAAGAAAACTCTACGTAGGCAATCTTATTACTACTTTTTACTATATATTTTTTATTCCAATTTTGAAATTTTGACAGAAACTTTCAATTGTTAGATAGTTGGTGTGATTGACTGGAATATACCTACGTGGTATATAACAGACGCATCGGTTGGAATAACATTGGTCAAATGATAAACAATTCATCACCATACAAATTCGAATTCAATATTCATAGTAGGTACACAGGACCACGTCTGTCGGGAAAGCTAGTTTACAATATTCTTATTAAAATAAAACAAAAAATCAATACTCTCGAAATATTTTTAACACTGAAAACCACCAATTTTCAATAAATAAATAAATAACACTCTTCTATACATAGGTGTCAGTATAGCCGGCGGAACTTAATGCTTGAAGCATTCTCTACCAGTCAACCGGTCCCGTGCAATCTGAGACAGGATTTCAATTCCGAGTAGAAATTTCAAGTGAAAAAACACATTGAAAATTTCTAACCCGACCGGGAATTGATCCCGAATACTGAAACGTTGTGTCTTTTAATATAGTAGTTCTGTGCACTGATCGACAATACACATTTATTTATGTAGTGGTGCGTTATTTATGTTGTTTGAAGCGGGCGGATACACACAATAGGTATTTGAGTTTCAGGGAATTGAATTTAATGCAGAAAATTCAAATGAAGAGTTATTTACGTAAATCAATTAGTGTCTCCATAATTTTGTGAAGACCTTTAACTCAACCTACAGCCGCCATTAACGCCCCGGATTGGAAATCAAATGACAGAATTTATTCAAATTTACATATTATTGTTTACTACTATTGTGTATCCGTAAAAACGGGCAATTTAGAGAGAGATTCGTGGTTAGTTCATTCGTTGGCGGTAAATATAAAAAAAAAAGTAAAAAAAAGACTTGTGTGGCGCATGTGACAGTGCGTGTAAAAATATTAAAAATTAAAACTATAATTATTGTGATAATAATTGTTAAAAGTAAAATGAATAACAAGGAAGAAAATGAGGTGGAGATTTTACGAGATGAGAATTCCTTTGAATTGTGGAAATTTCAAATAGACATCTGTCTAAAAGCAAATAAACTGTATGATATGGTGAGTACAGTATATAAAGAAGGCGAATTAGATTTTCATAAAGATGCGAAAGCACAAAGTTTAATAATTAAAACGACGGATAAGAAAAATCAGATATATATAATATCATGCACCACAGCATACGATATGTATCAGAAACTGGTAACAACTTTCAGCAAAGAAAATGAAAACTTAAAAAATGATATGTTACAAAGATTTTTCAACTTCAAAATAAATAGTTCAATGTCACTTAATGAAAATATAATTAACCTAGAAAATATTAGATTCAAATTGAATAAAATGAAAATGAATTTCGACGATGACATGGTCATATCAAAGATTTTAAGCATACTTCCAGTACAATATAATCATTTCGTATCAGCCTGGGAATCAACATCTAAAGTGGAAAGAACTCTTTCAAATTTAATTAATCGTATAAATGCAGAAGAACAACGAGTAAAATTGACAGTCGATGAAAAGGAAGTGGCATTTTTTAACAAATCAAAGAGAATGATAACATGTTATAAATGTAGAAAAAGTGGACATAAAGCAATAGAATGTAAAAATAAAAGTGACCAGAAACGCTGTTTTAAATGTAATGGGGAAGGACACTTTGCGAAGATTTGTAACAAGGCATGTAATATATGTAAGAAGACCAATCACTTAGAAAAAGACTGTTATTTTAGAGAGAGGAAAAACAACATGAATAAGAAAGAAACATTTTTGGCATCATCGGAATTAGAAGAAAATAAAATCAAATTTATTTTAGATAGTGGAGCCTCTTGCCACATGGTTAATAATGAGGAATTATTAACATCTTTAGAAGAAATAAAAACAGAGATATTGTGTGCCAATAGAGATAAATTATATTCTGAAAAAAGGGGGAAAATAAATGGAAGATCATGTGATTTTGAAAATGTATTATTAGTCCCAAAATTGTCAAGAAATTTGTTATCTGTTGGAACTATAACAGACAGAGGGGGTAAAGTGGTGTTTAAAAATAATAAAGTTGAAATACTGAAGAACGGTAAAAAGATATTAGAAGGCAATAAAAATGAATCTGGATTTTTTGAAATTGACGTGATCAGAATGAATGAAAATGCATTTCATACTACTGAAGACTCTTTAGAAGGGCATCGTAAGATAGGACACATTGGCATAGATAACTTTGAAAAATTGACAACTTTGAGCAAAGAAATAAAACTAAACGTAAATACATTAAAAAATGAGATTTGTGAAATATGTGCTAAGGCTAAAATGATTAGACAGCCCGAAAGAATTAAGATAAATACTGAAAATAAGGTTGTAATACCAAATGATTTAGAAAACATAAATAATGAGGAGTGTGTGACTGAAGAACAAATAGAAATCCTAGCTGAGTCAAATGAAAATGAAGAAGAAGAAACTCGAGAGACAGAGACATACATAAGACCAAGAAGAAACATAAAACCGCCTGCAAGATATGAAGAGTTTGTAATGCTAACCTACCAAGAAGCAATCACCGGAACAGATAGTGAAAAATGGAAAGAAGCAATAGATGAAGAGTTGAAATTATTGTATGAAACTGATACTTGGGTGGAAGTAGAAAATAAAAACATAAACAACATACTAGATACAAAGTGGGTATTTAAGATTAAGAATAATGAAAATGAGAAATCTGTGCAGTTTAAAGCAAGATTAGTAGCAAAGGGCTTTCAACAAAAAACAGATTATGACCTATCAGAAATTTATGCACCAGTAGCAAAATTATCAACATTTAGAATCCTATTAGCAGTCGCAAATGAATATAGAATGATTGTTCAACAAATGGATGTTAAAAGTGCATTTCTTAACGGAGACATTCACGAAGAAGTATATTTACATAAACCAGAAGGAATGAAGAGAGATGGTAAAATATTAAAACTTAAAAAATCTTTATATGGGCTGAAAAGTTCACCTAAAAATTGGAATAACAAATTAAATGATGTTTTGTCAAAAGAAAAATTTATTAGATCTCAAAATGATTACTGCTTATATACAAGAATTAATAACGATGAAAGATTATATATTTTAGTATATGTTGACGATATTTTAATAATTGGATCAGATATAAATAAAGTTGAAAGTATAAAATATATGTTGTCAAGTAACTTTAAAATGAAAGATATGGGTGATGTTTCATGTTATCTTGGAATTAACATAAGTCAAAATCTGAATGAAAATATTATTGAAATAGACCAGAAAAGATATTTGGAACAGATGTTGGAAAAATATGGTATGGATCAATGTAAACCGATTGGTACACCTATGGACCCTAACACTAAATTGGAATATTTTGAAAAACCAGAAAATATTGATTTGAGTCTTGAAACCAAGTGCCGTCAATTGATTGGATCATTAATGTATGCAGCCGTAGGGAGCAGACCAGACTTATGTGCTCCAGTCAATATTCTAAGCAGATTTCAGAGTAAACCAAGTAAAGAACTCTGGAATGCTTTGAAAAGAATACTCAGATACATAAAAGGTACGCTTGAATTAAAATTAGTGTATGAAAAATATAAGAATGGACCCAAACTGGTGGGATATGTTGATGCAGATTGGGGGCGGGATACAGAAGATAGGAAATCGACTTCTGGATACATATTTAAGATTTTTCAATGTGCAGTATCCTGGTGTTCAAGAAAGCAGACATGTACAGCTTTATCATCAACAGAAGCTGAGTACATCGCATTAAGTCAAGCTATTTGTGAAGGTCTTTGGATAAAAAAGATATTATTAGACTTAAAACTTATGCAAGAAAATGAACAGATAGTTATCATGGAGGACAACCAGTCAACAATATGTGTAGCAAAAGGAACGGAACAGAAGAGATTAAAACATATAGACATAAAGTTTCATTTCATAAAAGATCATATTGAAAAAAAGGAAATTGACATAAAATACATTAATACGGAGTTGCAGGAAGCTGATATATTAACCAAACCAGTTGGAAAGAATATCCTGAATAGATTGCTGCTAAAAATTGGAATGATTTGATTATTAGTAATATGTTGTGTTATATATTATTATAGTGTTATAATTTGAGTAATAAAAAATTATTGTGTTGAGAGGGGGTGTTAGATAATAGGTAATATGACAACACAATAATTAGTTTTTAGTCTATGATTAAACTTTGAATAATTTGAATATTTAGAACGATTGGTTTTGTAATAAAAAGAGTGTGTTGTAAAAAATGTGTAGCTGAGTTTTTCAAAATAAATATAATATAAAGTAAACTGGATATTATTTTACCACCAACAAAAAACTACAAAGATCAATTAATTTTAACAGAAATGATTTTGGTGACTGGCAACGTCTAGTTGTGTTAAAAAAATCTATATGTATTAGAAATACGCCTGAAATTTATACTGTGCTAGCTAAATTACAGATATGCTCTATAAATAGTATAATATTAGGCGCAAACTAATTTTGATATTGTTATCGCAATATGTTTTAGATTATTTTATTGTTATCGCAATATGTTTAAGCATTCGTTAGTTTATTAATGCTCTCTTTATAAAAATACACATAAAATATTAAGTGGTTATAAAAGCCCCTTGTTCAATAGTTATGGTGAGTATTGACTTACAGTGCTGACCATATTTTTCGTTATTTTAGTGATTCAACTCTGGAGAAAATTGCTGAAAATAATGAAAGTTGGTGTCAATGTCAAAAGCATTAGAATGATAATTTATTTTATTTATTTATTCTTTACTGTGCATTGGTATATTAGCACATTTAACAAAGACAAAAAAAGAACAAAGCAAAGATGTTCGAGTTTATCTTTATTAATTTTATTTCCCGAATTAAATAATTTACAATAAAATAGTAATACTTATAAACTAGATTAATACATTTCTTTTATTTGGGATTTAGCATCTGACTTGGCAAATGACTGTGTCGAGATAATACCTACGAGTTGCTAAGAGTTTTTGTTGTTTTCGACCATTTTCTATGGAGATATTTTATTATGTACGTCTTTTGGCTTTTGCCGATTCTATTCGATGAAAATAAACATTTTGATGTAAAAACAATTAATATGCGTAAGGTTGATTATTATTCATTTTTTACCCGTCACGCCATGTGCTGAAACGGTTCTCAACGCTTTCTATCCAAGCATATTTTTTTCGCTTATTCCACCGACATTCTGAGAGGCCACAAATGCCAAATCCGATGGTCCAACGACATAAGAAAGGTGACCGGACACCAGTGGCACAGGATGGCTGCCGACAGGGGGTCGGGAAGGGAGGCCTATGTGTCCAATACTAGACTAAGGAGGGTTGATGACGATGACCATTTACGTACATTCATTACACAAACACACTCGACACAAAATCTTACATACCTTTTTTAAACAATACAGTAAGTTAGTAAATCGGTTGGGCGTCGACATCATGGAGAAACGCTATTGGTGGATGATGTCGTCATACGAAATATGGCCGCTACAAAAGTAAGGTCAATGAAAAAAAAAATTAGAACCATCTTCTTCTAAACGGTGATTGTATTTTTTGACAGTTAACATAGCATGAGACCCATTTTGAACAACTATCGAGTCGATCGAATCATGATTCAATAGATATAACATTAATTATTTTCAATACAATAAACGTGGTTTTTTCACAACATACATAGTATGAAAATAGCAATGGCCGGCTCAACATATTTATTTAATTTTCGAATACACTAACGGTAAACAAGTACATTATACAATAATAATTATCAATAATACTATCAACTTTCCAATAATAGGTGCCTACCGCATGCATTAAATTTTTTTTTCAACCATCGATATCTTGTGGAAAGTTCGGTGGAACAGTTTACTTCCTATATTCATTATTTAGACCATTCTTTTTTCAGCTGCAAAATAAGGAATTCCCTTATTTATATATAAGTCGACACTAACGCATCTGAAAAAAAAATAGGATAATTAGATACATACTCCCTGATGCAAGTCGTATAAAATAAGGTGTTGCATCTATTTGGGCGCTAACAAAAAAGAAACAGAAGCAACGTTTACTATTTGTCATTAGCGCCCAAAAATATACCAAACAAATTATTGGGCCCATGATCTAAAAAGTATTGTAAAGTACATTATAAAATAAATTTATAGGGAAGCGAATTCAATACCTACCCAAAATTGATTGGAAAGTTACAGGCTTTTCTCAATCGAAGCGAACTTATGCTCGTATGCTGGTTCGCCTTTAACGGTCACCCAGACTGACCCACTGCTTCCTCTTGTCAAAATTTGCGCGACAGATTTGGAAACTTCTTTGGGGCTGAAATGAGAATTGCTTAAGGTTTTTTCAAAATCTAAAGTATTATCATCCACTGCGATTGATCTACATATTATGACAAGCAGATACCTTTATACATATTAAGACATTAAAAGATTCACGTTTGAAATGCGAAGTAACGAATCACCCCGAGTGGCTCGTTTACAGGTCCTTTCTAGATTGCACCCGCGGGAATTTCGCGAGCTCGTTGGAAGCACACGGTCCCAATATTCAGAGAACCGGGGTGCTGCTGTTTATGCTACATCACGTTTAAAATACCGTATCACGTGGACCTCAGCATTCCTGTGGCTAGCCAAGAATGTAACTGTTATCCTACGATAGGTCTTGATATCCTTCCCATAAAACAATAATTTGGCAAACATTACGTCGCAATGAGCAGGAACAGTTTAAAGAATAATGGAGTAAATAAATAAAATAAGTAAGTCCTGTTTAAATTATTTACCTCTGCATGGCGCCGTGTCCCTTTATTCCCTTCTCTAAGACCTCTTTGAACCTTTCAGCTTTCTGCAAAGACTGTTGGATCATGGCTGTTTCCGTTGGCCCTGGACAAAGAGCCATGACCCTCACACCTGTCATATCGGATATCAAAGAATCCTGAAAATAGAAACGACTTTATGTTTTGACTGCGCTTATCCCAATAATTGTAGTTAAAATTGTGGATATAGGTAATAATATATGTACAGGTTGACTGCTAATTTGATACATTCCTTGAAAGGGATTATATTAGTATACTAGACAAAATTTGCAACAAATTTGTTCCCATTAACCAGGAATTGCTTAGTACCTAAGGATTATTTTCCATGTACTGTAGTAAAAAGGAAAATATTTATACTTTTTCGCAAAGCTTATTAGTTAGGGAAGTTTTTCCAGTGGTTTGTGTACGCCAAGTGTATTAAGTAGGTATACTTTTGTGCAGAGGAGGCTCGTGCCTTAAATCACAGGGAGTGCATACAAACAATGTACCTACCTACAGCGATTTTTCTTCTTCTTCTTCATATGAGGAAGATTTTTGTAAAATAACATTTTCAAAAACAAAGTTATTTTTATTAAGGCTTTGCATTCAATTTTATTAATTTTTCCGAAACACAGAGAGAAAAATATAATCTCGCAATTAATTACACTTACAACTAACCTTAAGATGTATGCCATATATAATTTGATAGTTTGTTTTATACGACTGAATAATTTCTATGCAGGTTATCTTAGGTAGCTTACAATCTCTTAAATAAGTTTTCAGTACTAACAAAAATTGACTGTTTTTAAAAAATCCACGGTAACCGTATTTTTTTTAAAACACATCGCAACAATGAACGAGAAAAAATTAATTGTTAGGTTAAAAAATATGTACACGAAGCAATCTACAAGGAATCCCGTAATAATAGAAATATTTTTCCGATTATTTCCTCGAAAAAACACTCAATACGCGCTTCAGCATACTTCTGTCAATAATATTTTAAGTATTATTGAACCAATATTATTGCATGCAAGTATCTCAAAATTATCCTAATAAAATAACCGTTGGGCAAATTTCTTACGCACGTTCAAAGTGAAACATTTGACGAAATTCATTACGAAATTATTCGTTACTTCTCAAGGACCTTGGAGCGGTGCAAACTGCACAGTGCACATTGCGAAGGTAGTTCCCTCTCATTCTCGCACACGTAATTGCCGCTCATAGGGTAGTTCATTCCACTTACTCCACCGTTTCGAGCGTTTTAGAAATTTTCATACAAAATCAACAAAATTCTCGTGCATTTTGAAATGTGCACACGCAGTATCGGTATTTCATATGCGAGGTAGGGTGTGTGCGCGCACATAATATTTACTTGTTGTTCCCGCCTCAGCTTTGAATACGAAGCAAATATGGATTTTAATATATTATAAAAAACTTATTTATTTTTGTGTCCGAGACTGCACTTGAATATGTTTATTTATCCTAAATGATTTTGATTATGTTTGTGTTGTTTTTCATGTATCATATTTGTTTGCAATAAAGTTTATTATTATTATTATTTATTTATTTTAATGTTATTATTTTATTTTTATTCCTGGGGGCTCAGTGTACATTATGCACATATGAACGTGCCGCTTCTGCTTTTGTAATTCCTTTAGAAAAATCGAAATTATAAATTATTAAAACTGACTTGTAATTTTAAAACGTTGTATTTCTGAGGTTTTATGAAATTTTCATCGACTCACCCCAATGCATCTGGTGTAACCGATCAAGCCGGCTTTGCAAGCGCTGTACACTGGCCAAATCTTAGGATCTAGTCCCAACAGAGAACACATGTTGACGATCGTCCCGCCTTTCTTTCCATTCTCCTTGCTCATATGTTTCGTGGCCAACTGACATCCACGGATGGCTGCTTCCTGAAAATTGATAAAACAGACAACTGTCACTGGAAGAATGAAAATATTTCCTTTACGTATAATTATCCGCATTATTACGTAATCATCTTTTTTTTTATTTACCATGCAGTTATTTCAATTCCATCAATTTTTGAGTAGCTTCAAAGCAACAATGCAGATAACACGATTTTCGGAGAAGAGTTTTGAACGAACATAACAATTAGATATAATATAAGATTTTGGGTTTGTTATAAACATCAATTTTAATTTCTGGAGATATCTGAAAACAAAATATTATTATCTTCCTTAAGATACAATCTATGATGTGCCCGCCAATTTTGGTTTGTTATTATTGTATATTCATGCCAATAAAGTGTTTATAACAATTATTATTAGGTATTATTAAAATGTAAAAAAAAAATGGTTTATCATAACTTCTATTAATAAATCAAATATTTTTTATCTGTAGGTAATTTTGTGCCAAAAAGGTATAAGCGAGGAAAACGAAATTAAATTTAAACGAAAATAACTACTTCTGGTGACAAAGTGTTTCTATTAATTTAGTTAAACTTGGTATCTTAATTGATAATTTCAATAAAAAAGCCGGGAAAAAAATAAATCTCACCGACCGTGACAGGACTCGAACCTGCAATCTTCGGATCCGAAGTCCGACGCCTTATCCATTAGGCCACACGGTCACGTTTTACTTTCGAATAGAACCTCAAAGCGTTGTATCCAGCCGCGTGAATTTATCGATTTTCTCTACGGCTCATCTCACGCTCGCAGGCGAATTTCGTCTTTCGGCTCACCACCCTCAAATACTAAATTCGGCTGATTTTCACGAGATGAAAATATATTATTTTCAGCGACGAAGGAAGCTCTTTAGATTTAAAGAAAAACTCAAACAAAGGTTTGTTTCTCGACTATTTCAGTCACAGCCTTAGAAAAATGTCTGAGAATTTTCAATAGATTGTTTTTTAGTGAACCCAACAAGCTGATTTTTGGTTTTATTAGGAACGAAGTTAATATTTTTTTTTCAGTGGACGTCTTGTTTATTATGATATCCAAATTTCTCTTAATAGCACTAAACGCTAAGCTTACACTGTCTCTTTCGCATACTGAAGGCAATGAAAGAGCAGGAAAAACATATAATGCTTTGTATTTATCTCTCTGTCTATAGTGCTACAATCGTTTATTGTATCTTATCATCCTTAGATCCATTCGGACACTTGGAATCGTCGTTTGAACATTTTTTATCCAACTGAAAAAATAAATAGAAAATAAGACAAAAAAGAAACAGTAGCCCTAGTATAAGTTTTCGATGATCGAATATCGAAACGATCATAGAAAGAGATTCGAAAAATTTCGATAACGAAATGATCGAATAACTCGATCGTTTGGCTTTAAGAACACTATTTACAGGCATTAATAAGCGCTTATTTGCGTGCACTTAGCTTTCGATAAAATTCGTACTAGCCCCACAGCACAGGCATAGAAAAATATACATAACTAATTTTAAAAAAAAATTACACGTTCTTCTTTTTCAGGAAAACAAAGCATCGCTCCCTTAACAATCTTTTGAAAAAAGGTTCCATCGTAAAAGTAAAACCATATTAATGAGATTCTGCGTATTTGAATTGATTAATATTTAGCGCAAATCACAAACAAAACAGAATGATTCTAAAAATTCAATAATGATGTTCGATTTGTTATGAATAAACCACTACAGGCTTGCGACTGTCTTCAACTGTTGTTGCGAAGGCAGGCTTGGTGTGATCACTTTGCATTTACAACGTTCTGCCAATAGGTGGTAATACTCAAATCCACTACTAAATCATGAGAATTTTCGTAATATTCCCCCGGCAGGATTTGAGCCTGCGTTCCTAATCGTCCTTTTCAGAGAAGTTATAGCCATTGAGCCAACTTGCCCGACACTGATTACTTTGTAACACGTATATTGATATTCAGCGAGTATATATATTTTAATAATTAATGACATATTTAGAGCCATCTGTTTTTTTTTACATCAAAACACCTGAACTTTTCAATAGACAGCTAAAAATTGTTTACCAAATTGATATTGACGGTTCTCTCCCATTTGTCCTCATCAGCTACCCCCGCATTGTTTATGAAGACATCCAGCCTCCCTAAAGACTTCATCACCTCATCCACAACCCTCTCAAACTCCAGTTTGTCAGCCACGTTGCATTTTCGAAATACTACCCGTCCGTCTCCAAAATCAGATGCTAGTGCTGCTTCAACGCATTTACCTTCCACCTCGTTGATATCCAAAATTACACATGTCTGTAAAAAAAGAAATAGGATCTTTTGAAAATTTCATTCGACACTATTTGTAATTATTTTCAGGTTGAATTTTCCGGAATTCAGGCGAATCCCGATCCCGAGCGCTTTTCATCTTTTTCACGAAGAAAGTTGACAAAATGTAAAGTAGAAAGACAAAAGCGCTCGAGATTGAAATAATGTAATTTTTGCGAAACTTTTGTTTCCTGAAACTCATTTTAGCTACATATTGATCATTAAATATTTTATTCCATATTATCAATGATTTTCTCAGTCGTACATAATAATTGTTTTTATAATTTTATTTACCATACCCATATTTTTTTGTCATCATTGATTTTTGTGTCTCATTGTTACGTTTGATGTTTTTTTTTAAATCATATAACTACTTACTAGTTCTTTTAATTTTTTTATGATTTTATTTTTCTTAATCTTGGTATTTTCTTTATTGGGCTGTGATTAGTTGGTATTTTCTTTACCGGCACAAAACGTTCCTAATTGAACGAGTCGCCGGTAATCTCGAAAAAAAATATCCGTGACCCGATAAACACACTCATACCTACTCTAATTTTTTTCATGCCGCCCCGCAAACGTTAAAATCCACGTGCCCGTTAATGCCGTTAATGGTCTATAGTAATTATTTAAAAGACAAGTGTAAGACTTACGTTGACTCCCTCCTCTAGTAGTACTTTAACAGTCTCCAATCCGATCCCCGCAGCTGCTCCAGTTATGATGACATTCAGACCATTAATGCTCATCTTGAAACTCTAAAAAGGTGAATTCACAATATAATAATAATAATAATAATAATAATAATAATAATCTTTATTCAAGAAAAATAATGTTACATAACATAATATACAAACAGAAACACAAGCAAGCACAATCGAACACTTAATCTAACAAAATGCCCCCAGACAGCATGTTGCGCTGGTATAAGGGGGTCGATAGCTGTGCATAGAATTTTCATTCACACTTATTTATTCTATACTAATAAATACAGTTGATATTACAAAAATAAAAAGAGATAAAAAAATAAATAATATAAATAAATAAAATATACAACTAATAATAAATAACAACAATAAAAAAAACAGTTAATCTATCACATACATGCCCCTCACAGTACACAAGAAAACAATATCATTTACAATACGTTATATTGCACAAATATTATCTTACTATAGGTAAATAGTACATTTTGGGTTGTCCGATATGAGATGTGATGCCTCTCTATTTTAATTTCAGTAATGTAGACTATCCTATCAATATGTTTTATATGTTGCACTTGAATTCGGAGAAAAATAATAAATGCTTATTATATTTTGATAAAAATGATCTGCATGGGTTTTCTCGAAAAAAAAAATTGTTCGAACTAATCCTTTTTGTTTAGGTAAGTAGGTAGGTACCTAAATGAGTCTAATTCCAATTATTATTAAGATTTATCTTCATATTTTTTCTGAATTTTACTTTTCTATAATCAATATTGAATTATTTTGTGTGCCGAGAAAAATTTGAAAAAAAAAAGTCGTTCCAGAAAAAATCTCAAATAGTATCCAAAACCAGCCTGCCTGGATTAGGCATCTTTCTATTTAAAATCAATCTTGTCAATAAATTTAAAAAAAAAATAAACAATTGAAGTTCATTCTACAATAAAGCAGAAAGTGTGTTAAGAACTCATTAAATCAAATCGATAAAGTAAATGTGCAAAAAAACGCATGTTTACGTGCAACGCACCCTTAAGAATCAAGTGTTCGACTAGTGTTACTTTAACTTCTTCGTGAATCACCATACTGACCCTGATTTGGTTCTAAATTCAAAATAATAGATCTACTCAATAACTCGTTCTTTCTTGAAGACTGAAGAGAAGAAAGAAACTTTTTTAAACTTATTTCTTACTAGCTTTCACCTAACAGACGTGTCCTGTAGTTCTTACTATGAATATTAATTTCGAATTGGTAATTTATACAAAAAACACGTTTAAAATTTTATAAAAAAATCTGCGTTTTGAAACTAAATGGTTGTCAAATAAATAAAAATTGTGTTGTTATAGAATTTTTCCAAGATGGCGTTGTTGTCAGTAATTCTGTTTTATACTAACTTGAATATTATATTTTATATTATTTCGAATCCGTTTTTAGATTTTTTAATAATTATTATTCTGTTATCCGGAGGGGAGAAGAATCCAATAAACTAAGCATCATAAAAATCTGTTCAGCCCATCTCGAGTTATTAGCGTTCGCACTAACCCAACGTATTTTATATTATAGAGATAAACAAATTGAAACAAAACTTTTGACGATATTATCCACATTTTAATACTAAAATATCAGATGATCATATAAAAGAAATACATACAAAATAACTCCAAAAGTAACTTAAAAACGATTTCCCGGACACAACAAATTAAATTGCTCCATTTATTCCATAGATAATTTCATTTCAGCAAGAATAACATGTACCTTCTTCATGATATTATAATCAAACATTTGAGGGTTAACATTCGTGCCTAGGAAATTTGTCACTCAACAACAAAATTCAAAACGTGCCTAGGAAATTTGACACTACTTTATTACGTACATTTAATATGAATTGTCACCTCTTTTAAGAATACAAATGGTGCCCAGAATATTGAAACTATCACGCACTGTCAAGATAAGCGTGTCTCACAGAGATCCGACCTCCGTGACGCCCAAGAGCGAGCTGATTTTGTTTTGAATGAGATAGCGAGATGACATATTGATCAACAAGCGTAGTAGTAATATGTCGTCTATCACTAACGCTAATATAGAACTCTTTGGCCCAACGCAGCAATCACTGGATAGATAAATTTATCTTACAGAATAGCCTTTCTTTGAGATATTTGCCGCATTAATGTGTAGATATCGCCTATCTTTAAGATATACGACGCCATTTTTAAAAGGAGGTTCCTAGTGTTTGATAACGATTTATCTCTAGGATGGCTGTCAAAATAGCCTTCACTGACGTTTTCAAACACCCATAACGCCATGAATGTCAACAACTTTCGACTTGTTTTTTCATAAACCAAAATGATAATTACTAAATCTTCGTTAAACACAGCGAAAATATGTACATATTATAAAGAATTATCATTTTGAAGCTTCGAACAAATCATATTTTTCATCAATTTCGATCGACAAAAGATACCAAATTGCCGGTTTTCAAACAAACGATCTGGTATAAAAAATCTAAATTGTGATCAAAATGTTGTTATATTCTCGAAATTTCTGTTAAATCATTGTTAAATTTAAAGTTTACAAAATTATAATATGCGAAACAAAAAAAAGCAACATTACAACATAACCTAAATATTTGTTTACGTCAAAACAAGACTTCATCTGACATCAAATTATGCGCGAAAACGCAAATCCATAGAAATATCAATTGAATCCGTGGAAATTTCCATAGAAATCAACATTTTTCAGTAAAGCAACACTGTTATCTTATACATATTCATCTCAACACCACCTATATAAGAAGGCCTTAGCGCTACGTCACAGAGGGAGGCCCAGCATTCACTTGCCTATATCTGTATGTGCTTACCTGTACGCTATGGTATCTGTCTACACGCAGGCAGCCGTGACGCGAGAGGCCAAAAATGGCCGCCAGCACTAAGGCCTTCTTATATAGGTGGTGTTGTATTCATCTATTGGATAGTTTTCTATTGATGCGGCCGTCAGATTCTTTCCATCACTTTATCCACTACATAACTTTATCTTATAGATGGCTACCAAGAACATTTATCTACATATTGATGCGTCGGGCCTTTGTAACCTAGTAAAATTTATCTACTGTTTTTTTTCTTGCAGAAACAAATCCGATTGACAAAATTAATAGGTACGTTCGCCGGGATAAAACTATTTATGGCATAAGTATGATATTGCAATAGCAAGATGTCAACTGCTCCAATCACAGTTGTCTCTTTAAAACAGAATCCTTTTAAGTGGTCGTCTAGAGTTTACGACACCGGCTTTTCTTTCGTCTACTGTATCTTTCAGAGACGATGGGTTCGAATCTAGGTGCCGACCATCTTCCTCTTTTACGAGACAAGCTTTAAGTAGATTACTGCGTATTTGTGTTCACTCGATGTGAACACAGATTTTTTTGTACAATAAAAAAGTATATTTTATATTACCAATAGAAAAAAGAGGTAAATTTGATAATTAATTTTAACAACTACGGGCTTACAACCGTGATCTACCGCTGTTTCGAAGGCTGGCTTAGTGAGAAAAATCCCACGCAGGAATCGAACCCGCATCCCTAACCCTCTCAAGCAAAGACAGTCCCCATGTAAAGTTTTGAAACGCCCCGGAATCTAACCTAAGGATCTCCAGTACTATCCAGTATCTGCCCTACTAAACACCTTATTTGATAAACAGTTTTTCATCACCATCTATCCAACAAAATAACAGCATCTTCCACGTATTATCCACTTCAACTGGAGATGAATCAATTTAATACCTAAAGTCCGTCAATTTGACGACCCATCAGAATCAGTTTCATTAAAACTATTTGACATACATATTTTATCTTACAGCCTTGACTATGGTAGGTTACACATTATGCATACATCATACTCACTGATGTTATTCATCTATGTAGGTCTATTAAGGTACATTTTATAACAAAACGACCAAAGAGAAACCCTCGAGTTGCCACTCTATTTTAAGTAGTATTATTATACTCTATGGTGTGATCACTTTACGTTAACAACGTTCGCCATTAGGTGGTAATATTTAAGTCTCCGAAACTCTTAGTCATGAGAATTCTCAACACGTTCAACATGTCGAATAATCTCATGTATGCAACAAGTAGATATTTAATAATTAATGAAATATAGAGATAAAAGTTGGAAATTATTGAGAACAAGAGAGCAATCAAATTTTAAGACAGCGACTGCTGTCATGTATTTGGCACCAGGATATGAATATAACCATTTTTGTTAATGTCTCATCTTTATTGCCTATTGGCTTTGTTGGAGCACAACGTTCTAATTATGTCTAGATTCTTGTGACCATTTTTCAATTTATTAGTAGGCGATGACAGTTCTTTCTGGTTATTTTTTTTCAATGAATCTGTGCTCACTTAAAGTGAACACAAATACACTCATTGACTCTTTCACAGTAAGCTACTTAAAGCTTGTGTCGTGAAAGAGGAAGATGGTCTGCACCTGGGATCGAACCCACGACCTCATTAGGAAAATATACTCTATTTTCAATTTCTGGTTGTTTGTTCGTTTCGTATAAATGCACCTCTAGAGTAGTGTGGAACACTTACTGACTGATTAAATGACCGACTAACGCCGCCATCCTCGCAATTCTCCGTGGGCGTGGGTGCGTGAATTGTGTTGTTTGAAAATACACACCCCATACATGTGCCGCGTCACTTAGTTGTGAACATTTTGTCAATTTTATTGGCTAGTAACTTCCTTGACAACGAGTGAATGTTTTAACAAAGCCTGCTATATATATAACTAACGCCTCGGTGGTGACAAAGTGAACTTGCACAAGAAATTTGAATTAAGATCTCTAATCGATAAACTATGCAAATAAGAACTTTAGGTAGGTACACATACAGTCCTCATTTACGCCATGAACCAATAAACAAAAATAAAAACGGGCTACGAATTCCGTCATCTGGTGACGGACAATATTTCTGAGCGTTAACTAATTATTAGTAGGTATATTTATTTTATGAATATTTTCAATACTTAATGTATTTTGTTTACCTTCAATATTTTTCAATGAACAAAAACATAGTACCTATGTACTTTTATCTACATCTTCTTCATGAATATTTATGTAGAAGATGTAGATAACACTCAAGGAAATAACAAAAATATATTTTTTTTAATAATGTTTTTATTAACAATATTTATATATTGATAAATAATGAACAAAATGGTTAATAAAAATACCGCTTACATCGTGCTTGTAGGCAGGTGTATTACTTTTAATCTACATTTTTTTTTAATATACTTAACTAGTTGTTCTTACATAATTTAATAATGTATACCTACATATATCTGAGTATCCATAAAATATAAAGTTTTAAAATTGTATAACATAAAAACATAACATAACATAAAATACTTAACATAATATTTATTACTAGTTTTCCCGATAGACGTTGTCCTGTAGTCCTCACTATGATTTTGATTTCGAATTTGTAATTTAAACAAAAATACGTTTTAAATATTGTTGTATGTTAAAAAATTAATTCCGAAAGCTCGAAAAAATTTTCATCATAAATCTGCGCATCAACATTTTTTATGTAAATGGTTGTCAGGTAAACAATAATTTTGTGGCTATAAATTTTTCTTAGAAGGCTTTGGCGTCGCAGGAAATCCGTTTCATACTAACAATACTTTTATGTTATATTTTATATTATTTCTTATGCATTTTTCAGCTTTTTAATAGCTTTTGTTATCAGCTTTTTATTCTGTTATCCGCAGCGGAGAAGAATCCAATAAATCAAACATCGGAAGAATCTGTTCAGCCGATCTCGAGTTATACCCAAGTGTTCGCACTAACCCCACATTCTATATATATATATATATAATTGAAATCTTTTTCAGAAAGCAGAGCTTTTGAAAAAAAAATACAATGTAGCCAGATTTGTTTATTCCGATTATTAAAAATGGTGCGCTTTAATGCGAAAGAACAACGCGCTATGTTAATTTTTGAGAAAAGGTCACATTGCAGAAATTCTTTGAACAGTCTTTGAATGGGTGAGTTTGTCCCATTTAAAGAGTGTTATTCGTCTGGTTCGAAAGGCTTAGAAGTGGTTGGTAGACTAGCGGTTATGATGCCGGCTCTCGTACTGTTTCGTACGGAGGTCGTGGGTTCGATCCCAGGTGTTGACCATCTTCCTCTTTCACGACACAAGCTTTAAGTAGTTAACTGTGAAAGAGTCAATGAGTGTATTTGTGTTCACTTTGAGTAAACATAGATTCATTAATATTAAAAAAAATCTAGTGCAAAATAATTAATAGTAGATAGAAATTGGGGTAGGTACCTACTTAAATATATTTCACAATGACACAGAGTAGTAAAATAATTGATTACTTCATAAATACTTATAATAAGAGTTAAATTAGAAAGATTAAAGAATTAAAAAATATGTTTGTATAGGTATTTATTTTTAAATTTCAACTAATGTTACCTACTTTGGACAATCGTATACGTATGTATATAACAGTGGCGAGCGGCTGGTACAAGCCAATAATCCTGGCTTACCCTAGAATTTTCGAGAGGAATATAAAAATAAAAACATTTCAAAGATTGCTATAACTCTGACGAAAAATTTAAAAAACTTTTGATGCACGTCAAAAAAATATTCTCACATGACCCCTAGTTGCCATGGTATAACAGTATTTTTATATTCTATGGACCAAAAATAACGAGAAAGTACTGCTTTCATCTCCTCTAACGTTCCTGAAGCACTCCTTAGTCAAGGCTCAGTGCGTCCCTTTCGCACTAGCATTTTGCAGGCCGATCCCTTCCCTTTAATTTTGTCGACACCGTCGTCAATATCAATTGGCCCACCACGGGTCATTTTTTCCAAAGGAAATTTAATCCGGGATTATTTAGAGTTGCCAACTCTCAAACAAAATCACGTAATGAAATTATTGGAATTACTTTATATTATTCAGAAATTAATGAGGATCGCATACAAAATATCCTGTTATTTGCTTTTTTAATAATAAACAATGAATGTATCACGGAGCAGATTAACCCATACATATTTTATCGGTTACTATAACAACAGTAAGTTCACATTATTTCGATTTATTTTATTTTTGTATTATGGCAATTTAATCGGTAATATAAACTGTCAAAATGTATTTTAACACGGTGTTTTTAAACTGAAGGTAAAGGGTCATTGTTTATTATATCGGTTTTAAATTTATAATATAGTTTTTTTATCATTTAATGTGAACTTTATACTTAGGTAATTTAGTGTCTCGACGATTCAAAACCTGTTGGCCTTTTAAGGCAGCCGGCCTTAGAAAGTTTATCAATGAAAGGTTAAAAAAAAAAACATCAAAAGTTGTGTTTTTAATAAAATAATACAGTTGTTTCTTTAACCTGATCATGATTTAATCATGTTTTCTGTGTCCAGTCATTATCAAGAATATTACTGACGTCAAGGTATGTTTGATTTCGCAATATGTTTTTAAATGAATAATCTCAGAATGTTTAACAGTAAACCTTTAATTAATCTCAGAATACTAGTTTTTTAAGTGCGCCCATGGCCTTTTCTTGCAAATTTTGCTTTCTTATAGCTGAATTCATATGTGAGACTTTAAATCACTTGATTAATAATTGAACTCTTCATGAAAACTCAAAAAAATCTTTAACTTTTTATAACAAAGTGTGCATTCAAATGGCTTTTATCATGAGAGTGGTTAATTACTTGATTGATTAAACTTTTTATTGCAAGTATTGCATTCGAATGGCTTTTCCCCGCTATGAGTTCGCATGTGATAAAATTACTCGAGTCCTCAAACTTTTTATTCCACACATTGCATTAGTAAGGCTTTTCTTCGCTAGAAGTCGCGCTGTGCGTAAAAGATTCCGGATTTGGTAAACTTTTTCATGCAAACATTTGCTTTCTTATAGCCGAATTCATATGTGAGACTTTAAAGCACTTGATAATAGAACTCTTTATGAAAATTCAAAAAAATCTTTAACTTTTTATAACAAAGTGTGCATTCAAATGGCTTTTATCATGAGAGTGATTAATTACTTGATTGATTAAACTTTTTATTGCAATCATAGCATTCGTATGGCTTTTCTCAGCTATGAGTTCGCATGTGACTCTTTAAATTACTCGAGTCCGCAAACTTTTTATTGCACACGTTGCATTAGTAAGGCTTTTCTTCGCTAGAAGTCGCGCTGTGCGTAAAAGTTTCCTGATTTGGTAAACTATGCTTTCTTATGGCTGACTTCGCATGTGAGTCTTTAAATGACCCGAAAAATTATTTTTCTCCACATCAAGACCTTTAAAAAAAGTGCTCAGTCACCAGTCATAATAATATGTTACTGTCAGCCATATTACTAGAACAAAATTTGTCTTTAGTTGCGATCTTCTGGGAAACGCAGGAACTACAGCATTAATGACATCAGTCAGTGAGGCAGTGTTCAAGACAAATATTAGACAAATAGATATAACAGTAATAAAAAAGAAGAAGAAGAATTTTTCCAAAAAATTTTTTCGCTTGTTCCGCATTTTTATCCAGGAATCATCAATGTTTGTAGATTTATTTTCTTAAAAAAAAAATTTTTTTTTTTTTAATAAATAAAAAATAAAATTTAACAGTAGATAGCTACCTACATAGTACATACATTGATGATTCATGGATAAAAATGCGGAACAAGCGACGTTTTTTTTCGGTGAAATTCTTCTTCTTCTTTTTTTTTGTGTCGGCTTGCCCAATTTTTTGAAAAAATAAAACCACCGCACGCCACTGGTATATAATAATACCGGTAAGTTCGTCCGTAAGTCGTTCTTTTGTCATTGTGACATGATCAATCCAACAACGGAAAATTGATTTATACATATTCAGATAGTTTGATTCTTCTCTAAGTCAATGCATTCTTATAACTAGCTTTCCCGACAGAAGTTGTACTGTAGTCTTTACTACGAATATTGATTTCGAATTTGTAATCTATACAAAAATACGTTTAAAATATCATGAATGTTAAAAAAAATATTTCTGAAAGCTTGACAGAAATTTCATAAAAAATCTGCGTACCAATGTTTTTTGAAACTCAAAATGGTTGTCAAGTAAATAAAAATTGTGTTGCTATGGAATTTTTCACAGATGGCGTTGTTGTCAGTAAATTAGTTCAATTCTTACTTGAATATTATATTTTATATTATTTGCTATCCATTTTTCGATTTTTTAATAGTTTTTCTGTTATCCGGAGCGGATAAGAATCCAATAAAAAAAGCATCATAAATATCTGTTCACCCGATCTTTAGAGAGTTATAAGTGTTCGCACTACCCGACTTTCTTTGATATTATAGATTATTTTTATCGTATGGCATCGGAAATCAGCTGCCAGTCAGAAACGTCATCAAAGGATAAAAAAGTTAAAAACAATAAATAGTAAGTATGCTATGAAAAACAATAATATAGGTACCTATGCAATATAACAAAAAAATGTAAAAATGTAACATATTATTGTTCAAGGCATTTTGCCGTAGGTATATATTATATTATCTTCTATATAATAATTTAGAAATGTTTTTTAGAAGGTTCTTATGAAAGAAAAAATTAAGAAAGTTGCTTGGTAAATTGGGAAATTAAATAAAACTCACATTATCCCCTCCTTCTCTATCTACATAATAATTCAGAAATGTTTTTTTATTTTGCTTTTTAACGTATGTCATAGCATCACGCTCAAAATACAAATGCTACGTCAGATATGAATCTGCACAGAGCCGTGGAAAATGCCGGAGAAGGTTCTTTAATACAATTTGCTGCATTAACTTTAATATATTTAGAGCTATTTAAAAAACCCTATTTTTTAGGATCTTCATGCAAAATTTTAATAAACATTAAAAGTGTCATTCTTCTTTTTCTGTGCTTATGTCAGTTATAGAGGTCTGTTAAGCAATGGGAAGCTAGACTAGAACCTGTGTTATTACCTACCGATCAAGCCTGACAATCGGAATCAAAAACGTAAAGCAATACGGGTATAAGCTAGTGATAAATAATATACAACGTATTCGTGGGAAAATTTTACTAGATACAACTATTGCTACGAGAAGAAATATCAAACCAATCGCAGTCCTTCACGTGAGAAGTAAAATTGGAATCTTTAAAGGACGATTCAACTGTTTTAAGACAACCAATTTTTTTTATTCTTTTCTATGCATGTCGCTCGTATAGGCTATGCCGATAGTCAAGGCCAGAGAATAATTATTTCGGAGAGGGGGCTAAGCTCAGTCGCGTATGTACTGGGTTCCTAAGGAACGGTCTGGCAGTCATTGAAAATATTGTTATAACAATGTTTTTTGTTACAACGGTAACAATATTGGCAATGTTCTATAATTGATACGTTCTCCGCTGGCGCTGTTTATAGCAGTGCCCTATTTTAGAAAGAACAGACTTGTAGAGAGAGGAACAGTAAAAAATTCAAAGGGGTGCACCGTGCGTAACTGCATTTTCATTGATTTTATCTACCAAAGAAATATCTTTTTCCATTTACTGTCAATAGTCTTGCTAGTAGTACCTAAAAATGTACATAACATTATGATTATGTAAATAAGAGTTACGTAATATTAAAATGTCGAAGATAAAAATATCTTTAAACAATCGTTACAATAATGTACTAAAGCTAAAAAAATATTAAAACATAAACGAGTAAATAAACTTTAAAACGCTTTTCCAAAATTGTACATACCTATTTTTCCTGACATGATTTGTAGTAGGTACACACTGTACATAATTGCAAGATATAAGAGCTATGTAAGGATGAAAACACAAAGAACGCCGATTCCGACCGACGCCGACCGGCGTAAAGAATGTGTTTTCTATCCATTTGAATGGGCATGCCGGAAAGCGGGTTTTTACGGTACAATTAATGACGGCTATTCTGAAATGAAAAACAGACGATTGAGTTGCGTTGTATCCAATTTTTATTTGAGATTTTTGACATTTCTGTATTCTGAATATGTTTTATCCAATACATTGGTTACGTAACTACTGGCAACCGATTAAATTCTAAGCAAGAGCTTCTTGCGTTGAGTTGGAACGTGAATTTGAAAATACCAGTCATTATATTATATAAGATTAAAAGTTTTCATTTAAATTTCTTTTCACCAAGAAGTTCGTCGTATGTTCACTAAAAATTTCTAAGCAATTGTTTAGTTTTTCCAAATTCCTTTTGGTATTATCTACTCGTACATATGTATCCCGACTAAGACTGAGTTATTAAAGTACTAGCTTATACCCGTCTTGCTTTACGTTTTTGATTCCGATTGTCAGGCTTGATCGGTAGGTAATTAAACAGGTTCTAGTCTAGCTTCCCATTGCTTTGTAGACCTCTATAACTGACATAAGCACAGAAAAAAAAGAATGACACTTTTAATGTTTATTAAAATTTTGTATGAAGATCCTAAAAAATGGGGTTTTTTAATTAGCTCGATGTAACGGACAGAATGTGGGATAATTAGATTAAGTAAATAAGTATAATTTGTTGTACCGTTGTGCTCCCGTCTCGGGCGAATAATAAAGGATTTAGTGATATCCCTGTAGTACCGAGACGGGAGTCGGCGTTTGTAGGTTAATGTATGGGGCATCGCAGCGCGTACTGTGTACTGCTGCGATGTCCGTGTAGTGTTGTGTTGGTCTGGTCGCTGTGCGCTCAGGTAGGGGTGTGGGCAAATAGGCTCGCGCGCCGCGGAACCCGGGTCTTTTATACAGACCGGGTGCCGCGCGCGGGCGGTGCCCCCACCTAGCGATGTCCGCTGCCTGATCGTTCCTGCGTGAACGCGAGCGCGCATCGACCAGTTAATATACGGGTACATTTTCATACAAATAAACATTCTCTGTTTGGATCTACACCTGCCTTTTACTTGACTACCTGCTCTCTCTACTGGACTCTGGCTTGGAACGCGACTTTGGATTTTGGACTTCTCTTGGCATCTCACTCTTGGACACTCTCGACCACTGGCTCTTCTACCTGACTCATCTTCTCTACCGTGTTTTGGATTACCTTGGCGCAGGGCAGCGCTCTGGTGACATCCACCCTTTGGTGTTCCTGAGATCCACGCCGTTTCATCCGTCCCTCTTGCTGTGGGACCGTGTTCAACGTAGCTTACACCATCTACACGCTACAATTGGTCCTTCGTAGCCGGATCTTCACAGCACGATGACGATGAATCTACGTTCGGGAAGGAGCACTGCGGATACGGGCAGCGACAGCGACAGCGATAGTCAGCGCACTACCACCGACGATACACTTCGTCAGCTTCGCCGGCAGATGGAGCAGATGAAGAAGGAGCTTCAAGACGAGCGGAGCCGACGCGAGGAGGCGGAGAAATCATTGATCGCAGCACTGGCGCGGCCGACTGGAGCAGCGGCTGGATCGCCAACAGCACAGGCGGAGTCAGCAGGGGCGGGGCCATCAGCACAGGCGGCGCCCCCCGAATCACCACAGGCACAGGTTGGAGCGCGGGCCGCGCTCCCTGTGCCCGACCAGCAGGGGCAGTACCAGGCACAGGTGGGAGCGCAAGCCACGCTCCCTGTGCCCAACCAGCAGGGGCAGTACCAGGCACAGGTGGGAGCGCAAGCCACGCTCCCTGTGCCCAACCAGCAGGGGCAGTACCAGGCGGCGCATGGGGGGGCGTGGTCTACGCCCCCAGAGCAGCAGTTCAATGGCGCACAGGTGGGGGCGTGGCCTACGCCCCCTGGGCAGCAGTCCAATGGCATCAGGGCACAGGTGGGAGCGCCGGTAGCGCTCCCTGTGCCCCAACACAACCAGGCGGTGCATCACCAGTGGCAGGGACCCAACCACACAAGCGGGGCACAGGTGGGAGCGCGGACCGCGCTCCCTGTGCCGCATCAACAGGCGGAGTTTCCCCAGGGGCCTGCAGCGCGCAGTGGCGGGAACGGGTCGCCGTGGTCAGGCGCCTCGTTCATCCCGCCGTCCTTTGACGAGTTCCGGCCCGACTCCTACACCCGGGACTGGTTGCAGCAGCAACAGGGGGCATACGGCGAGGACGGGCGGATAGCGGCGCTGGTGGCGAGGGGCAGCCAGTCCTCGCAGTTGCCGCGCTTCGACGGAGACCCGTTGGAGTGGCCGGCATTCAGGCAACACTTCTTGGATTCGACAAGGATGTGCCGCATCGGGGATGCGGAAAACCTGCTGCGCCTCAGGTCAGCACTACAGGGGAGGGCAAGGGAGACGGTGAGGGGATACCTCATCTCCGGCGACCCCAGCAATGTAGGGTTCATCATGAACTCCCTACAGGAGAGGTTCTCCCAGACGGAGAACGTGGTGCAGCACATCATGCAGCAGTTCCGGCGGACTCCGACCCTGCAAGACGGCGCTGCCCTGGGCGAGATTGCGGACCTGAGGGCAACAATCCATGGCGTGCTGACGTCCGTGGGGCAAGCTGACCCGGAGTATCTGACGCAACACAGGAGGCAGCTGTTAGAAGCCTGTGTGGACCTGCTGTCCCCGTCAATGCGGCTGCTATGGGTGTACCACCGGATGTACCATAGCGGCAAGAAGGAACTCAGCGTGGATGAGTTCCTCGACTTTCTGCAGCGCCTCGCGGGCGGCGGGGCTGGGGCAGCTGTCTCGGCACCAGTGAGGGGACTCGGCGCCAAGAAGAAGCCGGAAGCAAAGAGAGTGTTATTGCTTCATGAAGACACTCCCCGCGACAAAGTTGATAAAGTGTGCGCGTTGTGTGAAGCAGACCATAAACTGGAAAAGTGCTCCGAGTATGTCGCCATGTCAGTGACGGAGAGGCGGGACCTGGTGAAAAGGTTGAGACTGTGTTTTGTGTGCTTTGCGGGAGGACATTACAGCGGAAAGTGCAAAAGGGGGAAGAAGTGCGGCATTAATGGGTGCGCCCGCGCGCACCACAAGACTCTCCACAGTGTGAACGAGGACAGTGCAACCGCGAGTGTCAGCAATACGGCTACCGTAACCAATACATGGTTACCCGAGTGCCCGGTCCTTCTAAAAGTGGTTCCGGTCGAAGTCAGTGGGCCTGCGGGCCGTGAGACTATCTACGCGTTGTTGGACGATGGGTCGACTGTAACCCTTATAGACCAAGATGTGGCCGACCGCATCGGAGCCAAGGGTCGAGTGAGCGGACTCCGCATCAGTGGTGTGAACGATATGTCTTCAGTGGACGCCGCGTCGCGACGCGTCAAATGTACGGTTCGTGGAGAGGGCCTTTCGTCGAAATATACCGTGTCCGCTAACACGGTTCGGGACTTGGTCCTCCCGAAGCAGCTCGCGGCCAAACGAGAAGGGGATCTACGGCAGCCTGGTGTCTTGGCGCCGATGGTCCGCCCACAGATGTTGATTGGGCAAGACAATGCCCTCCTTGTAGTCGCCCAAGAAATCAAGATGACACCAGGCAGAGACACGATGCAGTCCAGGACGGCGCTGGGCTGGGTGGTTCATGGCGGCGCGGCGGCTGGGGATGACCAGCAGGTGCACCTGATCCAGGACACTGCTGTCCATGATGCGGTGAAGGCGCACTTCGACATTGATTCATTGGGCGTGGTTCGCGCCCGCCGAGTGTCAACAGAAGAGGCGACGGCGCAAGCAGTGATGGAAGCAACGACCCGTCAAACTCCAGACGGCCGTTGGGAGACTGGGCTGCTGTGGGCAGACAAGGACCGGGCCGTGCTGCCCGACAATCGCGCTGGTGCGCTCAACAGGTTGCGCAGTTTGGAGCGCAAGTTCGCGAGGGACCAGCAGTTGGCCGTGGCGTACCATGGGAAGATCGCGAACCTCATAAACAAGGGGTACGCGGTCCCAGCCACGGTCAAAGAAGGCACTGCCAGGCGGTGGTACCTTCCCCACTTTGCAGTAAGCAACCCCAACAAACCAGGGAAGCTGAGGGTCGTGTTTGATGCTGCAGCAAAATACAAAGGGGTCTCACTGAATGACCTCCTACTCACTGGACCCGACAGGTTGGCCATGTTACTGGGCCACGTACTACGTTTCCGAGAGGGCCGGGTAGCAGTTGCGGCTGACATCAGGGAGATGTTCCTGCGGATCAAGATAGTGCCGGAGGATCAGGCCTCCCAATTGTTCCTGTGGCGGGAGTCACCTGAAGCCGAGGCGACAACGTACCAACTCACCTCGATGATGTTTGGTGCCAGATGTTCACCGGCCAGCGCACAGTACGTCCGTGACAGAGTGGCGGAGGCAGCAGCATCGACGGATCCTGAAGCAGCAGCAGCAATTAAGTCCAATTGCTACATGGACGATTTTCTCGACGCCCGCCACACCATAGAAGAGGCGGCCGCCCTTGTCAAGGCGGTCTCCGGTGTGCTGGCCAGGGGAGGCTTCCAGTTGGTCAATTGGGCCTCCAACCAACCTGCTGTCCTGCGAGGCATTCCGCCTGAGGACAGGGCATCGCAAGCCATCACCATTGGCGGCGTGTGCCAGACGGAGAGGGTCCTTGGCATCCAGTGGGACCCTGAGCGAGACATCTTCCGGTATGACCTGGACGGTCTACCAAAAAGTGGTTGGCCCACCAAACGCCAACTACTGAGCGAGGTCATGAAGACCTTCGACCCACTTGGATTCCTGGGGTGTGTGCTTATCCACACCAAGATACTCCTGCAGGAGGTCTGGAGGAGCGGCGTAAGCTGGGACCAGCCCATCCAGGAAGTCCACGCTAACAAATGGGATAATTGGCTGGAGAAGGCGCGTAGCATCAGATGCCACATCCCGCGCTGCTGCCGAGAAGGGACGAGTGAAGAGGCCGAGCTCCACGTCTTCTGTGACGCGTCGGAGGCTGCGTGTTGCACAGCAGCTTACATGGTGGAGGTCACCGATGAGGGCCCCCGCACACACTTCTTGGGGAGCAAATGCAAGGTAGCTCCCCTCAAACCAGTCTCAGTGCCGAGGCTGGAACTGCAGGCGGCGCTGATGGGGGCCAGGTTTGCTGAGACCCTGAAGGCAGAGATGACCACCACCTTCTCACGAGTCATCCTGTGGACCGACTCCACCACAGTGTTGGCTTGGATCAACGCAGATCCTCGCCAGTACTCAGTGTTCGTGGCCACCCGGCTGGGGGAGATTGCCCAGCTAACAGAGCCGGACAGTTGGAGATGGGTCCCGACAAAGCAAAATCCAGCCGATGTCGGGACCAGGGACTTGGAGTTCCCGGACCTTAGCCCAGAGTCTCTGTGGCTGTCAGGTCCAAAGTTCCTGACACAACCAGAGGACAGGTGGCCGGCGCGAAGAGTACCTAACCAGCCGGCTACTGAGGAGCTGAAGAGCACAGTAATGCTGACCACCACACGGGAGAGCAGTTTGCCGGACCCTGTAAGGGTCTCATCGTGGCGCAAGCTTCTGCGCATCACAGCGTGGGTCCTGCGACTCACCGATGGCCCACGGAGACGCCGCACTACCGTGTTGGCGAGAGAGGAGCTGCAGCGAGCAGAGTTCGCCTGGCTGCGTCAGATGCAGGCAGGTACATTCCCCACCGAGATCAAACTGCTGCAGAGGAACGAGCCGCTACCAGCCAGCAGCCGCGTCGCTAAGATGACACCTTGGCTCGACGTCGACGGCATCATGAGGGCTGGGACCAGACTCGAGGCACTGGGGGCGGAAGCTCCCGTCATCCTATGTGCCACCCACCCAGCTGCCAGGCTGCTCATACGGCACTCACACGAGGAGGTCCAGCACGGCGGGATCGAGAGGACGGTTGCCGAAGTGAGGAGGTACGCAGTAATGCTGCGATTGCGCACGACAGCCAGGAAGTTAATCCACGGCTGTGTGCCATGCCGGGCCCAGAGATCTCGGCCTACCACCCCACAGATGGCTCAACTCCCAGCCGGCCGACTCGCCTACGGCCGTCGGCCATTTACCCACTGCGGCGTGGACCTGTTCGGTCCCATGGACGTAACCGTGGGCCGGCGACAGGAAAAAAGGTACGGTGCCCTATTCACCTGCCTCACAACCCGCGCCGTCCACCTGGAGTTAGTGGACAGGCTAGACGCCGACGCCACGGTTATGGCACTGCGAAGGATGACTGCACGGAGGGGAACGCCAGAGGTCCTGTACAGTGACAACGGGACCAACTTCCGCGCGGCGGACAAGGAGATCAAGCAGGCGGCGGACGAGATCTTGAGTCAGCCTGCCTGGCTCAACCAGGTCGCCAAGACCTCAAGGTGGAGCTTCATCCCTCCAGCTTCGCCACACATGGGGGGAGCCTGGGAGCGTCTGGTCCGGTCGGTGAAAACCGGACTACGCTCCGTCCTGAAGGATCGCGCCCCCAGATTGGACACGCTGCTCACCACCCTGGCAGAGATTGAGCACACGCTCAATAGCCGGCCGCTTACCAACGTGGCGCTCGCAGCGGGTGAGGAAGAACCCCTAACCCCCAACCACTTCCTGGTTGGGTCGGCCAGCGGACGCCCCGCCCTGGCCCATTACCCGGCCACAGAAGAGGAAGTCCCGCTGAGGAGGCAGTGGCGCATCGCCCAGCAGCTAGCCGATGCATTCTGGCGGCGCTGGCTGAAGGAGTATATTCCGACGATTGCCCAGAGGCAGAAGTGGGAGAAGCCATGTACCCCCCTGAAGACAGGGGATTTAGTCATCATAGCAGACTATGGAGCCCACCGGAACGATTGGGCACGAGGCCGCATACTAGAAGTCAAGCCCGCAGCAGACGGGCAAGTACGAGCAGCGGTCGTGAAGACCTCCAGAGGGGCGACGCTGCTGAGACCGGCGGTCAAACTCATACGGCTGTTGGAAGAAGATACATCCTGTCCTCCCACTTGTGAGTGAGGGCGATACCCTCACGGGGGGAGGATGTAACGGACAGAATGTGGGATAATTAGATTAAGTAAATAAGTATAATTTGTTGTACCGTTGTGCTCCCGTCTCGGGCGAATAATAAAGGATTTAGTGATATCCCTGTAGTACCGAGACGGGAGTCGGCGTTTGTAGGTTAATGTATGGGGCATCGCAGCGCGTACTGTGTACTGCTGCGATGTCCGTGTAGTGTTGTGTTGGTCTGGTCGCTGTGCGCTCAGGTAGGGGTGTGGGCAAATAGGCTCGCGCGCCGCGGAACCCGGGTCTTTTATACAGACCGGGTGCCGCGCGCGGGCGGTGCCCCCACCTAGCGATGTCCGCTGCCTGATCGTTCCTGCGTGAACGCGAGCGCGCATCGACCAGTTAATATACGGGTACATTTTCATACAAATAAACATTCTCTGTTTGGATCTACACCTGCCTTTTACTTGACTACCTGCTCTCTCTACTGGACTCTGGCTTGGAACGCGACTTTGGATTTTGGACTTCTCTTGGCATCTCACTCTTGGACACTCTCGACCACTGGCTCTTCTACCTGACTCATCTTCTCTACCGTGTTTTGGATTACCTTGGCGCAGGGCAGCGCTCTGGTGACATCCACCCTTTGGTGTTCCTGAGATCCACGCCGTTTCATCCGTCCCTCTTGCTGTGGGACCGTGTTCAACGTAGCTTACACCATCTACACGCTACACTCTAAATATATTAAAGTTAATGCAGCAAATTGTATTAAAGAACCTTCTCCGGCATTTTGCACGGCTCTGTGCAGATTCATATCTGACGTAGCATTTGTATTTTGAGCGTGATGCTATGACATACGGTAAAAAGCAAAATAAAAAAACATTTCTGAATTATTATTTAGATAGAGAAGGAGGGGCTAATGCGAGTTTTATTTAATTTCCCAATTTACCACGCAACTTTCGTAATTTTTTATTTCATAAGAACCTTCTACTGATAAAAGCCAACACGACAAAAAAAGAATCAGTGAAATCGGTTCAGCCGTTTAGGCGTGATACGATGACATTGAGTGAAAAACTAATAAAAAAACATTTCTAAATTATTATGTAGATTTACCACGCAACTTTCTTAATTTTTTCTTTCATAAGAACCTTCTACTAATAAAAGCCAACTCGACAAAAAAAGAATTAGTGAAATCGGTTCAGCCGTTTAGGCGTGATGTTCACATATACGATAGAAAGCACACAAACATTTCTCAATTATTATATAGATTTTTGAACTGTTTTTCAATTATCTTTTTAGAACATTTCATGCAATTTCGAAGATTTGTTTCTCAAAAGTTTTCATGGCTGATTTCAGATCAAGTTTATTGCCAGAAGAAAGTGTTCTTTTACAAACTCCTAGAGTCCGCAATACCAGAAATTTTGGCCCCAGTAAATGCTGTCGGAGTCGCACCCAGCTGGTAAATGTTCTTCCCACCTTCGCTCACCCAAGTAGTTCCATTCTTACCGTGCAGCAACATCTGAATGACACCAAACGCCACACATTCGGGTCTAAAATAAAATATACATACATCTATAATAACTATCAATCAATCAAAACTCCCATTGAACCTCACTCAGGGGTATAGGGAGGCAATAATAGCTCTCAATTGAGCTCGATCTTGCACAATGCTTATGACCTTCTCCCACACCATATCCTTAGCTTACCTCTATGATGAGGGTCTTCCACGACTCACACTTATACAGGAGAATGGGCAACACACACGCATCAAACAGTTTACATTTCGTTTCGACACTAAACGCCGACGTCTTCCATAACTAAGAAACGAAAGGTATTATTTGGATACTCCACATAAATACACGTTTTTCCAACTAACTTTACCTAATCGTTTTGTCAACTTACTTCTGAGTAGCAGTTGCAGATAGCTCTTGCAACCATTCCTTGCCAAAGTCTGGAGACAGCATCTTCCTGCTCGCTCCCGATATTATCCTGGTGTACGTTGGTCCAGGGCAGAGGTTCATCATCCTTATACCGCTCTTGTCATAATGGAACGAACTCTAAAAATCAATGACAGAAAAATTTCCAAGGTATGTTCTTATACATAATATAATGAATCATTTCAAATAACCCTAATTTAAAAATGACAGTACTAAGCATTTGCTGACATTAAAACAATTTATAATATTTCAAAACTTAGCATTGGGAATCAATCTCTATGGATCTAATGGTATTTAAGATCTTGGAGAGGAGGGCCAAGTGGTGACATTCAAAAACTATATTATACCAATTTTTCGACCGGAATACTCATCTGGCGATGCGTTCTTACACCACTGATAACTATTTTATACCTCCATCTGTCTGTCAAAGCTTTGTTGTTGTTAAATGAATTAATTACAGTATTATGGCTAACGCCGTAAATTGAAATAAATAAATAAATAAAGAATCTTATGAGGTTTCGGAGAATGGGGCTAAGGAGTTTAGCAGCTCGATTAAAACTTATTGATTTTTTTTGCGATAGACCCAAGTTAAAAAAGTTTTCAACATTCAAATTTCGCATGAGAGCAACCTTGAATTTGTGAATTCTTTAACAAGTTTCTTTCCTTTTGCATTTGTTGTATTTTGGGTATTTCTATTGATTATGTTATCGTGGATATTGGATATCATGGAGACAACAACGAGCAAGAACTATTTAATGGGCGATGACAGATTACGCACGCCAGAATTCTGGTTCTTTCTTGTTGTTGTTTCATCGGTGTCCATACCAACTGTCAAGAAAATATACTCAATTACCAGCTGACTCTATGTTAATTTGGTGTAAACGCACCACTATAAAGGTATTATACAATAATTATTGTAGCTCTACAATGTTGAATGTGTTGATATTTTTTTCAAAGAATTTGTTACCGACAAAGAATCCGTAAACGAAATGATGGCTGAGGAGACAGCCGAATACACGGGACAGCCCGCTGCCGGGTTTATCCCGTTTGTTGAAGAAGTGTTGATGATGGTGCCACCAGACTTGCCCTCGGCTCTGCTCATCAGCCTCATTCCTTGCAGGGTGCATCTTATAGTTCCACACTAAAAACATAAATAACAGTTTAATTAGAATCTAGAGCAAATACTAAGTTAAATTATCATATTACATTCTCCCTTTAAGGTCCCCTTTACACCATAAACTAGGCCGGAGGAGACCAATCCGCAGCAAACCCGACCCGCACGAAACCAACCCCCAGCTTGATCGAAGCAATCAAACCAAAAAGCCCGCCGCGAATCCCCCTCAAACCAAACCGCAATACGGGGGGCTTAAACCCCACATTGTATTGAGCTCTCTATTGTAGTATTGTGCCTTTTTTAACCGCATGAGATTTAAGGACGTAAGGTGGTCTTCCTCACAGTCCCGATCTGATTTTTCGATTTCCTGCCTCTTACAGGATGCTCGAAAAACCAGCAAAAAGAGCAGATCTGCTATTCTTAGCCGGCAACCCCACAGCCGATAGAATGATTACCATACTGACTTGTTAATCTACAAATTATTAAAGTTTAAGAAAACAAATAATTCTTCAACCCAAAGAAATAAACATAGTAAGTATTAGGATACTACCTTGGCTGTCATTACAAAAAGGCTTCCCTCAAAGATTTTTCTAATAAATTACCATATTTCACCTGTTAGGTACATGAAGGAAAATTTGCAATAGTGCATTCCTCTCCCAAGAAATTTAAATCCTGTAATCCTATAATTTCTAAATAAATTAAATTTAATCTTGCAAACATCAAATATATATAAAAAAAATAATTGCTTTTGAAAGAACTTACTAGATTTGTGGCGATTTCTTTCTCCCAAGCGGAATCGTCCAAAATACCAGCGCAATTGACCAAAATATCCAACTTTGGGAATTTTTCTTCGATAATTTTAAAAGCATCTTCGACATCCTGTGGTATTTTCACATCACACCCGATGAGTAGGACTCTTTCTTTGCCGAATTCGGCGGTGAGTCGTCTGCAAGAATCTTGAAAAACGATTTTGTCTAAGATGGCGACTTCCTGCAAACAAAAATTAAGATTATCAACCCTAGAAATTGACCAACATTTACGTTTATGTTGAACTCCTGTACTTAATTATTTTTTTCTGTTGTAAATTTCTAGAGCTCACTCTCTCGACACAAGACTTGTTCTTTTGAGGAGAGATAACGATTCATTGTTTTCTTTTATATACTTACGTGGTTGCGTATATATTATTTTAATCTATGTAATATATTATGCAATTTACCTTTTTAATAAATAATAAAAATAATGATATTGCTTAGTCAGATTTTTGCCCTTTTTTACACCCAGCAAAGTATTTTAGCAAAGCATAGAATTTTAAGAAAATGCCTAGTTACCAGACGAGAGCTAAGTATTTTAGTCTGCTGTGTAATGATTGTAATGCTTTCACTGATTGTGTAAGAATATTGTAATGGCATATTATCGTAGTGCCAATAACAATACGGTTGTTGCACGCATTCAATTCTTTTGTTTATTCAACTCTGGTGGAGGACTTAAGGCTTACCAACAATCAGGGGCATTTCAGTCAAGCGTACATACCACATATGTATAAATACAGTCTATTACAAGGGGTTCTTGTAAAAAGGATAAAATACTATCAAATGACCAATAGTAATCAATGCAACACAAAATACACACATTGTTACATTACCAAACCTATATTATGTGGAAACGGACAAAAAAGTATTTGTTGAATATGACACTATCAATTGAACCGAAACCGGGTTAATCCAAACCCTTCCCGCACGGGAAGGTTTTCATTTGAAAAACCGTCATTTTAAAATGCAATAGCATTGTGAGTGAACTGTACGAGTAAAAGAACTTAATGTTGGTCTTAATATCACACAGATGGTTGTGTTGAAGACTCGGATGGTTGAGGTATGTAGAATGTATTTGTGGACACTTAATACTTAAAAGACCACAGCAGAAAGTTGACTTGAAGAGACAAATAATTAAGATTAAAAGACTGCCCTGAAATGGACTTCTATTATAATTTAATGGCCTCCTAGTGGAGGCCAATTAAGACATCGGGTACATCCGTATGAAGATGATAATAAAAATAGAGAAGGTATTTGTTAAAAATATAAACAAAAAGGGTGAAATACTACTAAGAAGATTATGATAGGTCAACTTTCAACAAATCTATTCACACGACTAAAGTTATTGGAATACATAGTATGAAACAATATCCAAGATTGTGTTATTGATGGAGAATATTCATGATGTCTATCCTTTTGTATCGAATTACGACTTTTGAGAGTAAAAAATATCATGATAAACCTGGACTCCTCGGTTAAGGAGAAACCTGACGATCTGCAGGCCAATGCCGCTTGATCCTCCTGTGACAACGGCAAACTGATTTTCCAACTCTTTCGATTCGTAGTCGTAGAAAGCCATTTCGATTAAACACCAAAAACTAAATGTGCACTTAGAATGAGCGTTGAGTTTGATGCAAAATTCGACTGAATGTACAATCATCGATGTTTCACATATTTATACCGAATGTCTAAGAAAAAATTACTCATAGTTCATTTACATATTGTGCACTTAATTATTGTAATTTCATTCAATATTGTTAATTATTGTGGATTGTAACCTGGAAGTGATAGCTTGTAATCAGTGTTTTAATTTGTAGCAACAGTGCGATCGTTTTAATGTGTGAAGAAATCCGTAATTTTAGGGATCGATCTTCTTCATCATCAAGACTTCTTCAGCTAAGTCTTTATTGGAGAACAATTTTGGCACTTTTTGATGTAGCGATGATCTCATTTCCGCATTTTTGATGCGGAAAGAGACTGATTGGTAAGGTGAGGAATATGTAACAACTAATGACTCTAACAAATCATCATTGATTCAATGAATGTTTTTTCAACAACGTTGTGATACTTCTCCATATTAATATAAGGTATTTTAATAACGGATCTTTGCAAATATCACTTAATTTTTTATTTTTTATTGCCAAAATATTTTCTACCGCAATGCGGTCATCTTCAGTGGCTGTCTGAGTGAATACTGCCACTCAGACTATTCACTCAGACAGCCACTGAAGATGGCCGCATTGCGGTAGAAAATATTTTGGCAATAAAAAATAAAAAATTAAGTGATATTTGCAAAGATCTGTTATTAAAATACCTTATATTAAATCATCATTGAGTTTCGATTTTTAAAATGGAACAAACCACCACGGGCTTACGACCGTCTTCTACTGTTATTTCGAAGGCTGGTTTAGTATGATCACTTTACGTTAACAACGTTCACCATTAAGTGGTAATGTTTAAGTCTCCGAAACTCCTAATCATGAGAATTCTCGACATGTTCAACATGTCAAAGGTGAGGAATGATAAAATTACTAGAATGGAAGTGAATAAATTAAGGTGGTTTAGGCATGTAGAGAGAATGAACGAAGATAGAATGACTAGAAGGATATATAAATCTGAAAGAATGGGTGCACGCAGAAAGAGGTTTGTTTGGATATGAAAGAATGGAAGTCCGTTCTCTCAGCCTACCCCCTTCGGGAAACGGTGTGTTGGAAAAAAAATATAAAGGTTTCCCTAACTTTCCGTGTCGAGACTAAATCTTGCCACCCCAATAAACCGAAAAAACAGGCGTACACTCGTACAGCCTTCTCCCAGCAATTATTGGCACTGGAGCAGATGGCTGACATCCTGAATTACGCCACATTCATAAGGCATTGGAGGCATGCCCATCTCTCGAGGTTTTCCCATATCTAAATTAGGGTTTTTTTTTTAATAAATTGTATGTGTATATGTACATTATTCGGAATCGTTTCTAGTTTCTTCGCCGAATATTGGAACAAGCGAATTGTTGGAGTCCACTGTGATAGGGATCGATGATTCAGAAAATGCGAACTGCATATTTGAACCTTTTCAAAGAAGAAAGATATGATACGATACACCTATGTGTAATAATTATTGTACAAGCATTGGCCTTACTATCTCGGCCACTCTACGTATTTCCATTTCCGTATATAGTAAGTAATTAACGGTTATGTTTTAAAAATACCTGAAGATGCTTGAAGGTAGTCCTTTGAAATCAATGAAAAAGCAAAATCCTTCCAATTTTGATGATTTCTATGAAAATCCTGGAAGGACCACATTATGAATAAAGAGATTCACCAAATAATCGAAGTAGGAAGGTGTCTACTCAAAACCTTTTCAGAAAGACTCACAAGATGTATAGAAAAAGTAATACGCAATGAAGATCTATTACAAACCATAATTAACGACCACACCAAGAGTTCCTGCAGCACATTTGAATACTATTACTCCTGCGTTGAACTCAAAAGGACTACTTTGGAAAGGGATGAACGGTGAAGGGGATGGATAAAATTTATTTAATACAAGGATTCTCAACCTAGAAACTCAAAGTCTACACGTAGAACCTGTTGGAGGCATTTGAGATGTTGTTATACAGACGGATGCTTCAAAATAAATACAGTAGACAGGTTTAGTTACCAATTCTTAAATTCTGAGAAGAACTGAGAAGAACATCAGCAGAGAGTTATTACAAACTATTTAGATCCGAAAAACGTCCTATCTAGGGCACATTGTGCATGGGGATAATAATGAAATCCTTCAACTCTTGCTGATGGGAAAGGTGGAAGGTGAAACTATTCCTGGCCAAAGGCGGGTGCGCAACGTAAGAGATTAGAACGGAATAGGAACGGTGGAGGAGTTGTTCCGGTTGGCGCGAGACCTTCGAGCCTTCGCAAAAGTGGTTGAACGTCGGGGAGATATAGGACAAAAGCAGCAAAAGTGGTTGAAGTCGGGGAGACGTAGGACAAAAGCAGCAAAAGAATACAGTGATTCTGACCAGAGAAAGAAAACATCTCACAGTTTGATTTTATTGTGGTCTTAATATTCTGGTCAGAGAGTGCACGATCGCTGTTTAAGTTCGATAGTGAAACAAATGAAGACGATCGAAATAAATTGGATTAACGATTCCGGACCTCGGTTAATCAATTAAAAGTTAATCAAACAATAAGAATAATAATTATTATTGTTGACATTGACAAACCGACACTTTTTTCTCCATTGTTGTTGAATGTTATGAAAATTTTCTACCGGCCATTGTTTCCCAGGTGACCTTCACCGCTACAGTATTGGTTTGAGCAAAACTTCTTTAAATGTCTTTTTTACCCATCACACACTCCTTTTCTTCTTCCAAATATATATCATTTCTCATTCAGCCTCTTTAACTTCCGAGTTGTCCTAATTGAGGTCAGCAGCAGTATTCTCGTAGCGCTTGAATTGCAATCTTATCTTAATTGATATCTTAAAGGGCGGCTCGGATAAGGATCGGACCAATCAGAGAGAAAGAGGGAGTGTACTACAATACGAGGTAGCCAATCGTGGAACGATCATGACACTCCCCCTTTCTCTCTGATTGGTCCGATCCTTTCCGAGCCGCCTTTTAAGATATCAATTAAGATAAGATTGCAATTCAAGCGCTACGAGAATAACCCTGCTGAATTGAGTCTCAGCCACGACTTCCCCCACCCTTAAGCCTTTTATAACTATTTTTCTTTATGTTATTCTATTATCCCTCATTATTTTTACATCTCCAAGATGTCTCAATTTTATAACTTCCTTATTTGTCATTACACTCTTCTCCATGCCAAATTCCTTTCTAATATTCTCATTCCTTTTTACCTCTTAATTACAAACTAGTCTTTTTTTAATATTACTAAGCTCATATCTCTACTGCAATAAATTTTTTCTAAAATACCGATACCTATTTTCTTTTTTTCAGTGTAGTTTTTTATTAAATAAATAAATAAAGCTTTATTGTGAAATAAAAAACAATCCTACATTTAAAGAGTCAAAGGGCGGACTTATCCCGAAGGATCTCTTCCAGCCAACCCAAATTAATTATTTATTCATAGTTTTAAGAAGATATTAGTTTGCTAGGTTAAAAAACACGTTTTTATAAAATAAATGTGTTTCCTAAAGAACTATTTAACTTTGTGCGTTTACTATTAATTCATACCAGTAACTTGTCCTTTACTTATCACATTTTGAACATTATTAAGGTTCCATTGTCAAAGTCTGAGCGAGCGCTATTTCACAATTTTCTTTAAAAAATAATAACATGGATACGTCAAATTTGAAATATTGTTATGTTCAATGTTTTTTCTATAGTCATTTAATACAAAAAATATTCATATTTTCTCAATTTGACCACAGAAAAACAAAAGATCTGTGTCAAATAATGTCAAATACATAACATTACAGACTACTGTAATCTACTAGTGCGTAGTGTTTTTTTAATTTTTTTTTTTCTAGATTACCGGCGACTCATTCATTTGCGAACATATTGCGCCGTGGTTGTGTTTTTTTAAGATTTAATATATTTTTTCGTATACATTCCCCACCCCTTCTCTATATAAACTATCCAATCCAATCCAAACTCCCTTTAGACCCCACTTAGGGGCATAGGGAGGCAACAAGAGCTCTCCATCGCGCTCGATCTTGCGCAACGGTGATGACCTCCTCCCACACCATGTCCATGTCCCTCCCATATAAACTATAAGTGTGCGAAATTTCTTACTCCTCCGTCCACACAATTTTCGTAAAATTAGTCACAAAGTTTTTCCTTCACGTATTAATATATATAGATTACACCGCTTACTTTCGTTAAAATTTCTGAAATGTTTACAAAATATTTTAAAGTTCCCAGTGTTCCCATGGAATTCTATGGAAAATATGTCTTTTTTACGCGGATTTTCTGTCAATCTTTCATTTCATTTCTCAATAGGGCATTAAAAGTGTAGTTACTGTTGTTAGTTTATTATCATGTTTATATTCAAGATAAAGCTTTTTTACTAGCTTTTAAAGTACTTTCTTTTTATTTATTTATGATTTAACATTTTTGTTTTTTTTTTTATTTAATGGCAGTCATATTTCTGGTTATAAGGAAATAAATAAATCTAACTATGTTATTAAATTATTTATTTAAAATTAAAGTTTTTTTTTTACTTAAATAATGTGCATATTAAAAACTAATGGGTAGTATGGTCGTCTTGACAATGTTGATATGAATTAATATTTCCATCCAGGGAAATTTAAGTAGTTATATGCATTAAATTGATAGTCTTTCTTGATTAGAATGTTCAGTTTTTGCGCATGTCTCCCCTTTCTGGAAACTTGATTTCGTAGGTTGGCTTGTTGCCTTCGCTGACCCAGACGGATCCGTTAGCTCCAGTCTTCAACATATTGAGCATACCGTTGGCAACATTGGCTGTTGGTTGGGCTGGGAGAGAGCTGAGTTCCCTGTGGCATTCGGCGCTGACGGATTCATCGATTTGCCTCTTGCCTGCGCCGCTGATGAGGTCTGTGTCTGTAACTCCTGGACACATGACCATCATGCGGATTCCGCTCTTGTTGTAGTGGTATGGAAGCTGAAAACAAAAGAGAATAGAATTAAATATAAATAAATTGAATAGGTTCAAAGCTATGACAGAAAGGTCTACTGTATAAAATTAAGAGGGTTTGGAAAGATAGAGGATACCTAAAGGATATTTTGACCCAGAAAAACAGTTGTAAAATAGTTAAGAAAAAATATATACTATATTAGGAAAAAAGTATATCCTTGGTAATAATTTCATATAATCTACGTATTGAAAATGACTAGAGTATCAAAGAATCGGGGTAAAAAGCAATTGTTTATAGCGAAACTTCGTAACAATAGTTTTATTGACAGCACTTATAATAGGAACTATCAAGTTTCTTATCGATGGACGAATTTTCTTACCGGTATATAATGAGAATCATTTATTTTTTTTGTATATAATGAGAATCATTTATTTTTTTGTATATAATGAGAATCATTTATTTTTTTGTATAGGTATAATGAGAATCATTTATTTTTTTTGTATATAATGAGAATCATTTTTTTTTTTTTGTATATAATGAGAATCATTTGTCTATGGTCATAAATGGCGCGCACGTAATTTGTCAACATCAAGATTGTCTATGGTCATAAATGGCGCGCACGTAATTTTCTTGTGTCAAATTTCAAAAAAGTAATTCACACCGTAATCGTTAAAAGAAATGGCGGAAAATGATATCACGGAACTCCGAAAGAGTTTTGAAAGCGAAATGGAGACTTTTAACCGGAAACTCCACTCACTAAAGAAGAGCGAGCAGTCTGGTGAGCTCTTGAACGAGTTCAACACCTTCAGGCGCACGATGGAGAAAAGCTTAGCAGCTATCGAGGCGCGCTTGTCGGTACTAGAAGACAGAGTGGAGCAGCTGGAGACCAGGGAGAGGGGTTCGGCACTAATGCTGCATGGTTTGAAGGAGCAGGATGGAGACCTGACGGCAGCTGTCACCGAGTTGTTTGAACATGGGCTCCAAGTAAGTGCTCTGAATCTTTCAAGAGTTTATCGCCTGGGACGCAAAACTGGGGAGAGGCCTCGCCCAGTAGTCATCTGGTTCTCCTCACCACAGTCAAGGATGGATGCTCTTAGAGCGAGAAAGAGACTTAAGGGATCTCCCCAATTCCTATCAGAGTTTTTGACTAAGTCTAAACTTAGCTTATATAGGGAGACAAGAGGAGTGGTGGGTGACAGTGCGTGGATTTGGAACGGAAGGATAAGTGTGAGGTTGAAAGACAATAGTGTACTTACTGTGAGCAGTATGAAGAGCTTGGAGGAGGTTAAGAAACGTATGTCGATTACCAACACTACACTGTCACAGGTTGGAGAATCTGGTGCTACTAAGAATAGGGGCGTGAAAACTAGGAGTCTCTCAAAGAAGTGAGGGATGTCAGAGGATAATTTGCATGTTTGTCGCAGTGCACTTTGTTTGTTTACACTTCACACTTGTAGTTTTTGTCATTATAGAAAGGCGTATTTCACCATGTCGACTCATATTTAAGTCAATGTAACACGTCTATCGCCTTTCACCGTTGTTTCAGACATGCACTTTTTGCCTTTTTTACCCTTTTTTATCTTTTTATCATAAAATTATCATGTAAACATTGTTTAATTTCTGACAGCTCTCTACGGTGCAACACTTAGTTATTATTTTTTTTATAACTACCTACCGTAACTCCGTATTGTTTCGTCCTATTATTGTTCTTTTTTTTTCTGTCCATAGACATTAGACATTAGATCCATAGACATAGTGTTTACAACCTATCGATTTGATTTTGTTTTTTTTTTTAATTTTAATTTTTGTTTTTTTTTTCTCTTTATATTTTTTCGTTCGTTTGTTGGGGGCGAATGTTCGCCTATGGACATATTTTTGTGTATGGGCGAACATTAGTGAGCAATATCATTCTGATTCTGCCCGGTGGATTTATGTTGAGTTTTAATTTGCATGTTTCGACGTCTATTTGTTTTGATACGTTGCCTCATCTCATACATGTTTCCGTGATCACTTACTGCTTTATTACTCTTTTATTGAAATATTTTTCGCATTTCATACTTTCGTTTTTGTTTTTATGTATTTATTTTTTTGTCATTGAGTAAAATCATAGAATTTTCATAAACTTAATTCGTGAATTATTAGCATAAGTTTTTGTATATCTAACAACGAGCGTCTTCTTGCCATACCTCCACACAGAACTTCATTCTATGACTATTCTTTCTCTGTCCACGGTGCTCGTTGTTGGAATAATCTCCCGTCCTCGGCTAGATTGGCCAATAATATAAATTGTTTTAAAAAAATGGTCAAGATACATTTGTTGTCTTCTGGTGCATCGTAGACTCTATTTCCCCTATCCTACCCCTTTTTCCCACTCCACCCTAAACTATCCCATTTGGTGTACTATATCTAAATAAAATTTTGTATGAATTTTTTTTTTTTTTTTTGTTTTTTGTTGGTGTTTGTTGATTATATGTATTGTGTGTATGTATTTGTGTATATATTATGTATGTATCTATATTTTTATTTTTATCATATGTGGTTGGATGTTAGAGATTGCTACGGCTATAATCCCGCCATTGCCACTTGTCTATACACTATTTTTTGTACACTATTTTTAATATGCATAAAGTATAAAATAAATAAATAAATAAATAAAATTTATTTTTTGTATATAATGAGAATCATTTATTTTTTTGTATATAATGAGAATCATTTATTTTTTGTATATAATGAGAATCATTTATTTTTTTTGTATATAATGAGAATCATTTATTTTTTTGTATATAATGAGAATCATTTATTTTTTTTGTATATAATGAGAATCATTTATTTTTTTTGTATATAATGAGAATCATTTTTTTTTTTGTATATACCTAATGAGAATCATTTATTTTTTTGTATATAATGAGAATCATTTATTTTTTTTGTATATAATGAGAATCATTTATTTTTTTTGTATATAATGAGAATCATTTATTTTTTTGTATATAATGAGAATCATTTTTTTGTATATAATGAGAATCATTTTTTTGTATATAATGAGAATCATTTTTTTTGTATATAATGAGAATCATTTATTTGTTTGTATATAATGAGAATCATTTATTTTTTTGTATTTATAATGAGTAGGTACCTATCATTTATTTCAATAGTATTGTAGTCGAAAATTTTTTGAAAACTCACATATAAAGAGAATCGCCCACTTCAACCGAGTAACCAGCTGACTGATCGATTTTCTTTTCAGTGGTCATTTTTTTGACAGCTCATATATAAAGGAAAACGTGCATTTGAACCGAGTAACCAGCTGATTGATCGAATTTATTTTCGATTAAGCTTTTTTTGACAGCTCATGTAGTATGAAATGAGTTTATTTCTATCGAGTAAAGTATTTTTAAAGCTCGCTTGAAATGAGAATCAACCGGTATGACTTATCGAATGATCGTGTTTATTTTTCGACGATTTTTGGACAGCTCGTTCAGCGAATCACCTAAAACTTAATAAAGTCTACGATTCAAAATCAAGGTTAACAATCCCATTAGCTCAATCGCAATCAAGCCTCTCGCCAAATTACAAGGGTTAGAATTTGAAGTGACCGTGAGTGATGAAAATATACGGCTAATAATAATTGGGGCATAAAACATTGACCGCTGGATCGATATCAAAAGTGAAGCATTATTCGCGAAGAAAATAGTCCGAAGTGGGTTTTCGTGGTGTGGTGTGGTGTGGCGGTTTACATTCAACACTTTAGGTGTGTGTTATACTTCAATCGAATTTATCTGACGTGTTGTGATGTGCTATAAAAGCTTTTGTCTTATAATAGGCCTTATTACAATCTTATAATGGTTGGTGGCCTGACGGTTACGACACCGGCTTTCGTACTGTTTCATGCGGAGGTCGTGGATTCGATCTCAGGTGCCGACCATCTTCCTCTTTCACGACACAAACTTTAAGTAGCTTAATGTGAAAAGTCAAGATTCATTTTAATAAAATAATAAGGGATATACTTATTGTTTGGTCCGCTGACCCTAGATTTGAGTTGACCCCCCCATTCTCCCTACGTGATTTTTTTCCAGACCCCCCCCCCCTCCCCTTTCAGGCTCACGTGATTAATGGAAGCCCCTAAATATGAAACCAATCATAAATTTAAAAAAAATTGAGATGATAGTTCGAACACTTTAGATTCAAAATATCGTCAGTAAACGACATTTTAATATGAGTGCTATAATAATAGCCATCACGTCAGAGTGCAAAATACGTCAGAAAAATTTGATTCCACTTTATGGTAGGGTTGAAGGTGGGTGGCTACTGTTATAAAAAAAGATAGGGATGATTGATGTGGTGATGTGGTACCTACTCAGAGACGGGGTTGAAATGTAGAATGGGGCTCAGCTGTTAAAATTATATACATTCACAACAACGTGTTCGAATTTTACTGAGGTCAGAAAATAAATTTAGAGCTTTCATTGTCTTGGTCTCTTTAAATTATTGATTACTATAGAATCATTTCAAGTCACGAAAGGCTTATATGTAAAATTTATCAATCGCTTTTATTGGATTTTTTGTAACTTTTTTGATACAAAAAACGTGTCTTGGATATTTGCACTGTCAATTCTAGACTCGATTTTTCCGGAACTATTATAATTTAATTTAATTTAATTTGTTTTGTTATTGTACTGTATTTAATATATCATTATTAATTTGGTGAAAATATTTTATTTTATTCAGTTAAATATCAGTGCAATAGACTTAACAGCTTCAAAAAGCCTCTGCGTCTATCACACTTACAAGAAAATACAAAAAATAAAAAAAAAAAACAAAGAAGAATAACTAAAAATACAATACCAGTTATTTTCATATTAAAGCAGATCATCAATATTTCTACACCAAATACTCGATTCGTCTGCAGAAAAGCTCATATGTAACATTGAAAATATCAATCTCATCAGACGGCTGATTCATCAAGAGCATCGCTCGGTTAATTGGTGAATGCTTTATAACATTTTTGTAGTACATCCTCTATGCACATAAAATAAAACATGGGAGCGAGATCTCATGTAATTGTCAGGGACATAGAGGCTCAGCTCAACTAGTACCTGCGGGTTATTAATTATGCCATTTATAAGTTTAAAGAAGTGCCTACAAAGGTATTCTCTTCGTCGTCTCTCGTATCAATATCAAATTTTACGTAAATAAATAAATTTACAGTATAGCCGGCGGAACTTATTGCGTGAGGAATATTTTTGTCCAGCGATCCCGTCCAATCTGTGACAGGTTTTCAACCCCGTGTAGAAATTTCAAGTGAAAAAAAAAACACCGTAAAGCTAAGACCCGACCAGGTGGGTTACTTTTGATTTCACCAATTGCAATATTGATGAGATGTCATATTTGGTTGCTATGCATAAAAATAGTTTCACGTAGGTCTATTTTACATCAGGGGGCCTACATATTTTCATATCGCACGATAATTTATTTCGTGTATATTTCTATGGATTTCATATTTCTATGGATTTTCTTTCTTCTATCACTTTCTATGGAATGTCACTATCTACGACTTTTTGCGTCGAACAGCTTATTTTGGTATTTGTCGTCGATAATTATCTATCATATTTTGATCGATAATTATCTATTGATATTTGTAGAAGTAGATAACAGAGAAAAGTGATAGAAATAGTGTCGGAGTTTGACAGATGTACGGTTTTCGTTGTTGTTTCTTACCTAATACGTGATATTACAAAGGTATTTATTAATTCCGTTTTGTTTATAAGTTTACTCTGAGTGATTACGCAACGTCTTGTTTACTATTTGTGTCAACTATGTAATCAGCGTGACGTGTCCATTGTTTTCATTATTTTTAGCAGTTTAAGATGATAACCGTCGAAGACATCATGTTCGTATGAGAAAAGGGTAATTTGGAAAGAGAAGAGAGGCTGCAAAGGAGAAAGTTTTTTAGAAATGATGCATTCAATTTGAGTGATAGACAATTCATAAAAAAAAATTAGGTTATCTAAAAAATTATTCCTTAGACAAATGGAAATTCTAATGCCTCTAATGACTGAATCTTCTAGAATTCTAGATCAAATTCTGATAGTCGGGGTCAGTGATACTCTATAAAACAGTTTCGGTATGAAAAAAAAAGAAAAACCAAATGAGAAAACCGGGGTCAATAATAAAACAAAGGATCAAAAACAAAGAAAAGTCCAAAAAATGAGCCGAATTCGAGAATATAAACAATTTTCAGAACGAGTAAAGTAAACGCAACGAACACCAAAAAACAAACTGACAGATTTCAAACAAAATTTCTATGTATAATCTGTAATTTGTACGAATGGGTTACCATATAATTTTTTTTTTAGATGTTATGTTGGTACGGATGGTTTGAGATTATCTACGACGTTCGAAAATATGGATTTTATGATAGATAAAAATAAATATCGCATAGGTACTTTGAAAGTGTGCGAACAATATGAAAAAAGCCCCCCCGTATTGCTTTACGAAAAAAAAATGGAAAGTTTAATACATATATTAATAGTATTGAAAGAATCGACGTTCCATATTGAAATCGTGATTAAGTTTCAAGAGTAACCGCCCTGGAATTGAATCCGGGTCCTCTTGGTCAGAATCAAGCGCCTTTACCACAAGGCTAACGAGGACGGCGAAATTCTTTAATCAAAAGGCGTAAGATTTGTACGCTTCGAAGGGAAATGAGAGCATGCTTACCGCCCAAGATCTGGTGAGGCCAATGACGGCGTGCTTGGTGCCAACATAGACTGGGCATCCGCCCAAAGGAGCGAGACCCAAGATGGAAGCGATGTTGACAACGGTACCTCCCTTGCCACCGTTCTCCTTGCTCATGTATTTGATGGCTTGCATGGTTCCAAAAACGACACCACTCTGAAAGATATCAAAAAAATATTTACTACTAGTTGATCTGGTTAACTTCATATCACTCCTAAACCTATCTACTTCAGTTCCGTCACTCCCGACCAAAAACATTTCCATCTTTTGTATGACACATTTGATTGGTAGGAACATGTTGTATGGAAAAACAAATTTGTTGGGGTTTTTTTTTCTATTTTCATCGCATTTATTCCATACTAGCTCTCCCGACAGACATTAATTTCAAATTTGCAATTTATACAAAAATACGTTTAAAATAATAATATGTTTGAATGTTAAAAAAATATTTCTGAAAGCTTGAAAGAAATTCTATCAAAAATCTGCGTAGGTACCAATGTTTCGAAAGTCAATTGATGTCAATGAAATATAAATTATTGTGTTGTGGATGGAATTTTTCACAAATAAAGTAAATCCGTAATTAATCAATACCGTTTTCATAAGGCATAAATCAGCCCAAAAGGGTTGGATTGCCAATATTGAAAAAAGTAATCAAAACCGTTAACCATCAAAAAAAGAGAAGTACCTACGTGAAATCTGAGAAATCTACTTCGGACCTCTAATCAGACTCTTTTTTTTTGAGGTTGATACTTATACAATTTGGTTTCTGAGATCAGAGATCAGAAGCATAATATATTCCTTGCTCAATAAGTATGTCCAATTTATTACATTTATAAACAAATTTCTACTTTTAGTACTTACTTGGGATAATTTTTACGGAATTTCATGCGTTATATCAATTCAATTTCATAAGATACAGTTATATATACAAATAAAATTCATACGAATTATATTAAAAACTCAAATAAAATGTTTTGTAAAGAGTCTTGAAATATTAAGACGGAACAACGCCAGCCGAGTCAGCTAGTATTATACAGGTAAATAATACAAGAATGACTTACGAAATTGATGGCGATTTCTTTCTCCCAGATGCCATCATTCATGATGCCGGCATTGTTGATGACGATGTCAATGCCACCGAACTCGGTGAAGACCTTCTTGAAGAGTCCCTCGTACTCGGGCAGGTTGGTGACGTCACACTTGTAGAAGACAGCTTTGCCCTCGCCGTGTTCGGCATTCATGCTCTTGGCAAGCGCTTCGCCATTCTCCACGGACACATCAAGGATGGCGATTTTCTGCAAATTTTAAATTAAAACCATTTAGATACTTTTAATTCAGATTAAACAAAATAATAAGTAGAGAAAATGAAACAACTAATGACTCTAACAATTCATTACTGATGTTCCATTTTTAAATGGAACAAACCACTACACAACGAGCTTACGACCGTCTTCTACTGTTACTTCGAAGGCTGGCTTAGTGTGATCACTTTACGTTAACAACGTTCGCCATTAGGTGGTAATGTCTCCGAAACTCCTAATCATGAGAATGTTCAACATGTCGAAAAATCTCATGTATGCAACAATTAGATATTTAATAATTAATGAAAACAGATATAAAAGTTGGAAATTATTGAGAACAAGAGAGCAACCAAATTCAAAGACTGCGACTGTTGTCAAGTATTTGGCGCCAGGATATGACTGTATCCATTTTTGTTAATGTCTCATATCTACTATATAAATTAAAGTCGGGTTAGTGCGAACACTTATAACTTGAGATCAGCTCAACAGAATCTTCTGATGTTTGATTTATTGGATTCCTCTCCACTCCGGATAACAGAATAACTAATAAAATGTTTAAAAACTGGATAAAAAATGATGTAAAATACAATATTAAGTTTGTATGGAACGGTTACCTATGACGCGCCAACGCCATCGCGGGTAGTTCCCTCTCATTCTCGCATACGCTCCTACAGTAGCCAACAAGTGAAAATTTTCTAACGCACCGATTCGAGCGTTAGAAAATTTTCACACAAGTTCTTCCCGCCAGAGCTTTGAATATGAATGAAATATGGATATTTCAGAAATAGTTTAATGTTATTATTTTATTAGCTTAACTCAATCGAATTAATTTTGTATTGTTTTAGGGGGGCGCAGTGCACATTATGTACATATTAACGGGCCACTTCGGGCTAGAACCACAAGACAACGTCTGTCGGGAAAGCTAGTTTATTCTAAAAAAAAAAACAAGTTAACAATATATTGACGCTAACATTTTTTCTAATAAAAATGTATTTGTGCTCACTCAAAGTGAACACAAATACACTCTTTGACTCTTTCACAGTAAGCTACGGTCGCTACCTGAGATAGAACCCACGACCTCCGAACGAAAGCCGGCGTCGTAACCACTCGGTTACCACTTCATTACACTAATCATGTTCGAACTTTACCACTTCGGGCGTACGACCGTCTTCGAAGGCTGAATAATGCAATGGTTTTCGAAAGAAAAACATAATTTTCAATTTAAACCTACTAACTAATTTTGCAAGCTTTTTGCATACATTTTATTTCAGTGCGCATTTTACTTACTGCGGTATCCAAACTACGCTAATTGACACTAAACGTCAAGATAACACTATCTCTTTCCCGCTTTCATATATTATTACTAACGGTAATGAAATAGATAAATATAGAATTCTTAGTAAATGTCCAATATGAGGCAGGCCAACCCCGGATAGAAATTTCAAGTGAAAAAACACTTGGAAAAACTCTGATCCGACCGGGAATCGAACCCGGGACCTCAGGTCTAAAGTCCACGTCAGTACCGAGGTCGGTTGATCAGAGGTTTCTACATATAACTACTGATGCTATGGAAGAAAAATGTCAAATTGTTTGCAGTTCTCACCTTGACCCTTTAAAGGACAATATAACTGATTTAAAGGACAATAAAACATGCCTGCCGTCCGACAGGTTTTGCTGTTAATGTATACATAACAATTAACACTGGGAAAAAACGTAATACTCTGTTCCTACAAACAATTCTATAGATGTTGATTGTTGACCTACCACAACAAATATAATGTTGAGAACTCTAGGGCTAAGCATTCCTGTCAAATTATCTAAGTCAATAGCGCGATTCCCTCTTCCTGTATTTTCATCTCTTTCTTGCACGTAGGATTCCTGATCACCTCTCAACCCTGCATCTCTTTCTCACGCTGCATGATGTAATAATATTATTCGAACCATTATATTATGTTATATTCTGTCTCGTTCTGTCTTGTTGAATATGTGTATGTTGGTCCTTTTCTAACGTAATGTATGCAAGATTGACGACGTGCAACTCAACTCGTCTACCAAACGTCAAATGCAATGGACTTGTGGGGATGATGAGGAAAGTAGGCAACCCACTAAAAACATTTTTTTATTGTGACGTTTATAATCAATCAATCAAGTCTCCAATTACGGCCCGATTAAGAAAAGAAAGTAAGCAATAAGAGGTATTCTCATCGACCCATATAATCATACCTAAAAACAGAACTCGTCAACAACAACACTTCAGCCAACTGCCATTCGACATCCTTAACACATGTCCCAGTCATGCTCATCCCCCCTTCATTATGGAAGAGGAAATTGATACAGGTACACATGTATTTACTTCAAAACTAATTAATTCCTTTTTTAGCCATGTCAAAAAGGTGGTTGGTAGCTGAGTGATTCGAGCGCTGAACTTCATAATGGAGGTTGTCGGTTCCGGTACCGATACTGACTAAATTTTTCAGTTACGACACAAGTTTTGATTATTTGAATCAATTGAAAAAATGATAGGTACTTTTTTGTAAATGATATACTGGGCTCACCCAAAGTGAACACAAATACACTTTCGACATCTTTCAAGTATGGCTTGTGTTGTGAAAGTGCGGAAATGGCAGGGACCGAGATTCCAACAACAGTACAGTACGTAAACAGTACGAAAGCCGGCGTCGTACACGTGACCATTAAGACTACCGACCATTTGTATTAAATACTAATTTTCCACCACTCACTTTTTTTCCACATCAAAACTATTAAATTTTTCAGGGTTCATCCTTGCCATTCACATTCTTTATAGGTATATTGAGATTGTTTGTTTTTTTTTTTGTTATAGCTCATCTATTATCTTTTATAATACTACATACGAACACGTATAAAAATGTTACGGTCCAACGGACTAATAGGTCATTAAGCATAATGACTAGTTGAATTAGAATAATAATAATAATTATCATAGATGAAGAAAAAAAGGCTAGACAACTCATCGGGTAACAGTGCCTTACGTGTGAAGCGTAGGTTCTGTATTTTTATAAAACTAACCAATGATTATCGTTGGTTTAAGTTTATTTTTTCAGTTATTAATCATTGTGTGTTATGAATGAGATGTGACGCGAATGTTAAAATTATAAATCATAGGTAGATAGATTACAAACAACAATTATTCATTCATCATAACAAATTACTTCATTCAAAGGTTTTTACTTATATTTGTTGTACCTAAATTCCTAAATTGTTACCAGAGTCCTTATTTATGTAATTTTTAATTTGTTAAAGGCACATCGTGCCGTATAAATAAATAAATAAATAATAATAATAATGACGACCTGCACTTGTTGACGTGCCCGTCGATGCAGGTGACTTGTGGGGTGGAGGACCTTGTGAAGGCGAATGACAAAGCGATATCCGTCGCTGCATACTGGAGTGGCAAAGTCTGAAGTCCGGACTCGAAAAGTAAGTATAATAATAATAAACTGAATTATTGTTGATCTGCTACTGACTGCACATCAAGTAATCTAAATATCCTAATGTATATATCTACTTATCAAGATCAATATTTTATATAATTAAATTTGAATAATTTTCACTGGTCTCTAATATAGGAAATTTACAAATAACGGGTGAAATATTTTAAGTACTTAAAAAAAGCATACCTACTTGTTTTTTTAATTGGTTAATTGGGATAGTGACTGAATTAAACACGTATGTCGTAACGTAACTTATAAATGTACGAAAAATTGGCAAACTAGAGAAATTTTTTGGAGAGGTAGGTAATTATTTTTAAACTACCCGACCTATAGGTACTTTGCGTGTTTTAATGATGTTCTAACTTAATTGAAAGATAAATATGTTGTCAAAACTCCAAACAATAGTTATTTTATAGGTATTCCATTACATATAGAGAAATAATCTAAAATTACCTATTCTAGAGATATACATGTAGGTAGGTACCTATATTCTTTTCATCCTGAAATACCAAAGCCTCCCGACTTTATTTTAAAAATGTTTGAAGATTTATTTAAAACAATTTTTACAAATTTATCAGGCAACTTACAAAAAATCTGGTTAAATACTGAAATAATATTATTTTATAAAAATTAGAACAGGTTTATAACCTATAGCAGTTCAGTCGCCGACTTTCGTAAGGGAGGTTGAAGATTTGATCCCTGGTGCTTCCTCTTTAACAATATGTACAAGTTTTAGTTTCTATGAAAGGTGTAGGTATATTTGTGTTCACTTTGAGTGAGCCCAGATTAATTTTTATATACCTACTAAGTTTTTTTGTACAAATATATCATTTAATAAAATTTGGACCACTATGGGCTTCTTTTAGTGGCAAAGGCATTGAGAGAAAAACTCGATCTTACCGAGTATAATTTTGGCTAAACCTTCAACATTGTATTTGAACTATCTAAACTCCCTTTATGACCCCACATAGAGGCATAGGGAGTCAAAACAAATCTTATCATCTCTTAAACTAGTGCAGTTTTCATTTGCTTACTTTTACACTACTTATCTTACTAGAAAATTAAGACCAATCAGCTGTCAATACATGATCGCTTCCATAGAGAATATGTAACTAATGACTAACAATTCATTACTGATGTTCGATTTTTAAATGGAACACACTTCCATAGATATGGTCCATATCCATAGATATTAGCTTCCATACTGATATAATCAATAATCATATCAAACGATAACTACTAGCAATTCTTTTTTCAAACAGGAACATACGTCAACGTTATGAACATAGGCTTTTTATATGAAGTAAAGATATTGATAATTAAAATATAGTTTGTTACACTGTTCAAATTGTTGACTGATTTCAACAACAGATTTATAACGATGCTTGTGACAATAATACATATCTCATTATTGTGCCATTATCATACATAACCATTTTTTAGTGATAATATAAATTTCCATTAATTTACCAATACATAGGGGTTTAATTATCATTTCAACTAGTAATGACTAAAACTTGATAATTAGGTACGATAATAATTGCGCTTTTTTTCAACACAATAATAAATAATGGTTTCGTCTAATTTATTTATTTATTTAATTCTTTATGCATATTGAAAATAGTGTACAAAAATAGTGTATAAACAAGTGGCAATGGCGGGATTATAGCCGAAGCAATCTGTATTTACTTAAAATGAACAATTCGATTACCTATAATTAAAATTTATTAGGAATTTATTAGGAACTAAAATCAAAATGAACCTTTTTAGCTCCTTTAACATAACAGTTTAGTCAGTATTCAGCTAAGCATCTATTAAAAATGTCATTCCAGCTGTACACAGTATCGTTTATGAAAACAAACTATGTTTCAACTCAAAAAGTCAGTACTATAAAGAAAGATTTTAATATTATTTTTAGTACCTACTGTAAAACTTTTTAAACCCTTTGGCAATATTTTGCTTTCAACGAAACAACAAAAACAATTTATGAAACTTTGTTTTTTTGTTTTTAAGAGAAAAAGTTTTAAAACTTCAAATTTATCACATTCCTCCATCCTTTGAAACAGCAATAAAATGATTGTTGTAAGCCCGAAGTGGTTCGAATTCAAACATATGTATTTGAATTAATTGAAAAGTAGAGAATTTTGAAACTGATTTAATACCATTAATACAGTTTTTTGACTTGATTTCATACACTTAATTTTGAAAATTTTTAAGTTATTGTTGTTGATAGAGAAATCTCAAAAATTAAACTTTATTTATAGAAATATACAATCAAAAGTAAAACATTGTCAGGTCAAAATTGTAGGGTTATGATGCAAATTTTTTAAACTTAAATTTCATCACATTCGTCCATCCTTCGAAACAGTGAAAGAAGAAGGTTGTGTTGTAAGCCCGAAGTGGTTCAAATACGAATCTGATTCACAAGCATGTAGCTTTATAAAAACAATTGATTTTGAAAAATATGGTACACCATCTCACATTCAAAAAAAAATTTATTGTTGTTTGCGAAATCTCAATTATTCCATTCAGAATCTCAAACAAGCAAAACCTTGGCTTTGGATTTTTTTTAATAAAAATTAAAAATCCAAATAAAATTGGGTTATTTTTTTTCTACCAAATCTACCAAATTTTCTACCAAATGACAGTAAATAAAGCAAAGGCCAAACAATTTGGGTACTTACAGCGATACCGGCTTTCATTAATTCCTTGACATAGCTGACGCCAATACCGTTGGCAGCACCTGTGATGAAGACGTTCTTTCCCTTAAGATCCATTTTAACCGAATATTAAATTTGAATTATAATCAAAATAATACTGTTTTTTTAGGTTATGAGCAGGGGCTTCTGTCAACGTACCGGCCGAATCAATCACACTACTGTTGATCTAGAGGGGTGACCCCACTTTTATAATATTCTTTCTATTTCGACTAAATCTATCTGTCTCCCTTTCTCCCATAAACATATATAAATAGATTGTATACGCAGTGGCGTGCAGATATAATTCGTAAATTTCAAAAATAAGTAAAACCGACTTTGTTCGACTAAAAATAAATAAATTAACACTTTTCTATACAAATGTGTCAGTATAGCCGGCGGAACTTATTGCCTGTGGCAATTTTTTCCAGTCAAACGGTCCCGTCCAATCTGAGACAGGCCAACCCCGCGGATAGAAATTTCTAGTGAAAAAAAAAATAGAAAAACTCTGACCCGACCGGGAATTGAACCCGGGACCTCGGATCTGAAGTCCACGCTTATTTTATTGCGGATATTTCAAATTGTATTGCTTTCATTTTTGTTTTAAGCATTTTCTCATTATATCAGCTGAAAGAAAAATGTCCTCACAATTTCCAGACTAAAACGTACAATAGGTGAATGTTCGGAGAAATTATGAAATATCTTTTCAAACAGTTCAAATTCGTTAGTGGGAACAAAATTATTGCAAACAAATTAATTGTACAAACCCTTCTAATTAGTTTTATTTTGAAATTCTTTAGTATAATGAATTGAAATTTATATAAAACCAGCTTTCCCGACAGACGTTGTCCTGTGTTCCTAACTATGAATATTGAATGTAATTTAGATCGATTCATCTATTTCAAGGCATATATTTTCCATCGACATTCTGTCAAAAGCACAAACTATCAAACAACTGACAGTTCTTGTCAAACTTTAATTTAATTTCAATATTTCAAATTTGGAATACAAATTATATTGTAAAAGGTACTGAGAAACATACCTGCTTAGAGTTTTCTTTGATTTTCTAATTTTCCACGCACCTTTCTCAATATTTACTTTCATAAGAACCTTTTCCTGATAAAAGTCAACACGACAAAAAAAGAATTAGCGAAATCGGTCGGTCCATCGGCAATTTGACATCGGGAAATAACTCTCCATTTTTATATAATAGATAAAATAATAATAAATAAATAATATAATACAGATTATTACCTATTTGTTTCAAATACGAGTAGAATGCGATTCATGAAATAGGTACCACCGGAAAAAACAAGCGAAATTAACCAATCGGAATTGTTTTTTTTTAACTACCAAATTGTTTTTTTTTAACTGACCAGTATTTAAATGTACTAAAAAATCTGAGAAAACTACGAATATTGGCATATTATTCTGAATCTACGCCACTGGATGTGTGTGTACAAATACACACTTGCATACATAAATAAATAATTGTAGTATGTATGGCAACACGCATCGAAGTATCGTAGAAATAACCATTCAGATAACTAACTTAACGAACATTAAAAATAATCCGAGATATTATTATCAGGTTGGTACTCAACGAGGGGTTAACGGCAGAAAGTGGCGAGTAACGTTTTATCGAATTCATGTTCTCACAAAATTTTACTTAAATAGTTTTTGAGTGAGATCGACGAATTGTGCTTTAATTGTTGTTAATCAATTTTTAATTGTTTTTTTATAAAATTATTAGAACCAAATATAAAATAAAACAACTGTTTCGACAAATGAAACCAAATATATGATGCAATATTCAAAAAGGTAATATTCGATTTTAGAACGTAATTCTGTTTCTAAATTTAAATAAAAATACCTCGAAATAGAACACTAATGTTTATTGAATAGTTCTACATATAAGATCTAGACCTGGAAAACGGTACAAGAATATATATAAATATTTGTTAAATTTTGTCGCTTAGAATAGTATGACATTTGAACTGTCAAAAATTTGTCAAGTATTAGATTTTCATAGAAAAAAAAAACATATTTTTAACTATGCCATCCATATATTACCTATCTATAGTTACAAGGCATTCATTTTTATACAATGACGAAAAATTATGAGTATTTAAACAGTAGGTACAAATATTAAAAACAAATTATATATTTAATAAAGTCATTCATTTAAAAAAAAAACAAACAAAAAGACATGTCGACATTTTCTTGCCATAAAACGAAAATGTGCTTTCCTGTCAATGCGTTATACTAGGTACTACTGTAAATTTCACTTATTCAATACTTATTTTAACATTTTTTTCAAACCACAGTTAAATTACAATTACATTATATTGACGTGGTGATCGAATGTTGTCGATATAATGGGTCCACTTCCACATCAGTGGTCAAAGGGGATATAAGGTCATATGCCAAAAACAATAATTGCAACCGGCAAATGGTCATCCTGTTAGTACCTATCTTTCGTGGGCATAAAAAAAATTATTGAGAAGACTTTAGAAAGGAGCCGGGAAGGGGCAGTGCATTCGGCAAGAGGCCTCTGGTGACGAAGTAAAATAAGAGGCAGCGCTCCATGAATGAATTGAAGGATGTCAAAAAAAGATCTTAGTAGGTCACGGTCACTCAAAGGGAAATATGGTCCCTTGACCTTCCTTATAAAAAAATAATAATAACACATTCGGAATCTTTCTCCAAATCAAGCTATGCGTATGTAAAATTGTGTATTTGGCGCTTAGAACAGTTTGACAAAAAAAAATATTGAGTATTTGTCGCTTAGATGGTGAGTTGGAGGACGGCGGCAGAGGACAGGACTTGTTTGAGGCGAATGCTACGGGAGGCCAAGGCTCGATATGGGCTGTAGCGCCATTGGAGAGAGAGATTTGTCACATATAACAGTTTGACAAAAGATATCATGTATTTGTCGCTGAGAACAGTTTGACAAAAGATATTATATATTTGTCGCTGAGAACAGTTTGACAAAAGATATTTGTATTTGTCGCTGAGAACAGTTTGACAAAATATATTGTGTATTTAGAGCATAGAACAGTTTGACAAAAGATATTGTGTATTTGTCGCTTAGAATGGTTTGACAAAAGTTAGACGATTTGTATTTTCTCTTGTTATTGTGGAAGAAAGAATATTTTAAGGAGCATTTTTATCTCCTAAATAAGTCCGTAAGGGAAAATCTATTAAAACCAATAATACAGATAGGTATAATTAATTACCCCTAAATATACTATAATTTTATTAAGGGACGTGTAAAAAATCACGAATATGCTTATCTCCAATAAACACAAACAGCCAATATAATTAGTCGGGGAGTTTATATTGGTTGGTTGCGTTATTATAATATAGCATTGTTATCAGATCGTTTGGATTTAGACCACATTTTCACGTGTTAACTGTCTCGTAGGCAACTACATCACTAAAATGTATTGCGAACACTGCGAGTCATTATATAACGAAGTTCTGGGCGCCAAAATAAATTTTGTAACACACGTATTACGAAGGTATCGTTTAGCCCAATGCCCAGCGTATCTGGTTTAAATCAACTAGGGATGCGGATTCGTTACCCGAAGGGGACATGGAATTTTTGAACATGTTGAAGATTCCCACGATTTCGGAATTTCAGGCAATTGGACGAATTTGACCGCCTAAATGGTAAATAGCGTTGCTAACGTAAAAGTGATCACACTAATCCAGCCTTCGAAAGAGCAATAGAAGACTGTCGTAAGCCCGTAGTGCTTCAATTTTGTATTAAATGTACATTTTAAAATCTTACGCTTATCGATTCAATGATTGGCATCAAATATTATAGTTGGTTCTGTTTGTCTCAATTTTAGTTTACCACGCTGAGAATTTTATTTTACTCCTTATATCAACAAGTGGATTAAGAAACAATATTTCCCGCGAACTCTCGTCTTATTATTGTCATAGAACCCACATTATTATTGTCATAGAACCCATCGACTTACATACCGATTTTTTATAAAAAAAAAACTAGCTTTCCCGACAGACGTTGTCCTGTAGCCCTTACTATGAATATTGATTTCATATTTGTAATTTATTCAAAAATACGTTTAAAAGATGATTGAATGTTAAAAAAATATTTCTGAAAGCTCGAAAAAAAATCCATAAAAAATTTGAGTATCAATACGCAAAATCTGGTTGTCATGTAAACAATAGTATTGTTGTTACTAGGGAATCCAATCCCGCAAACCGCGGATCCCGCAATTGCGAGATCCCGCACCTTTTTTGCGGGATCAAAAATGCGGGATTTCTCATGCGGGATCCCGCACGTTTGCGGGACTGAAAAGGAAAAAAATAATAAACAATAAGAATGGGCTCAGATGAAGTTCTGATTATGTATTAGATCCTGTACAACCTCATTAATGAAAGATTTATCAACTTTCGCTGGAAAAACTGGACTTTTCTTTGAAATTCATATGGAAAATAATTATACTTTCAGTTTTTAAGTTACAACTAAGTACGTTTTGAATTTATATTTTGTGTTCTGTGAATCCTGTATCGGAAAGGAACAAAATCAATGACATTTGAATTACTCTATGGCTAGGGATTCTCCCACGGTAGAAGATTCAGTATCGAGCGTAGTAAATTGTCAAAGAAGGTTACTGCGTGATGCAATGTTAGTTAATGCAGAAACCAAATTGATCGACAAAATACCAGGATAAACCAGGAACTTATAGTGTCGCTATCTCGTCGGATAAAAGAACGCTGTGCATCAATGGTCGTTATATGGTTGTGAATCCTGGCATCTGACGAAGCCTCAACAGAAGAAGATCCCTAGTGTCAAGAATAGATTTCTGCGACAGATTTTGGGGATTTGATGGTACCACTATGTCACAACAGCGAATCACCTCAGTGATCCAGAATCGCAAATTGAGCTGGCTTGGCCGTGTTGAATACGCAAGTCTTTACTACTATCCGGATGGGACAAGAAGGCGAGGCAGGCCGAAATTAACAATGATGCGGGCATTCACTGCGGTTCTACAAGATGCTGGACTGAGCTGGGATGAAGCTGTGCAACTGGCGAGAGGCTTGGATGAACTTCGTGGCGTCCACAGGCTCCACACTGGGAGCAATCGTGGATTAAGTAATTAAGTACATCAATGACTGCCGTAAAAATATCTAGAAAAAGATTCAGGATCTACAAATGTGGTGGACGATCTATTCTTTTATTTGAGCAAAGTAAGAATTGAAATGTGTGTGTTGAATAGAGAGAATGCTGTCAGACGCGCGGGTCCAACAAGAAACTCAACACCAGCAAGTCGATGACAACAACATCAACGACGATGAAAAAGCATACCTTTAACGAATCTGTTAAATGATGATCCTTCGCTTACACTCAAAAATGAATGAGAACGTAGTCTCCGTACCGAATGGATAGCTGAGTCTAGTCCTGTTTTGTCTGTATCCGTACCCAGTCGAGATAATTCTCTTGATCTGATGCGGAGGGAATAGAGGAAAGCACTTGGATGTTGTAGAGGTGGGAATAACGGCTTAAATTCATAAACATTATAGCAGTTTCATAAATTTTAAATAACGTTATTTTATAAGGCTTAAAGCTTATTTATTTCATTAGTATCCGGAAAGACTTTTCTTCAAAAAAAAATCATTCCGAAAATTTGATGTCCGTTTGCGGTAAGGTATAATTTCGCTAAAAAGGTTATTCAGTAAAGTCATAACTCTGATATATTTACAAATATCGTTTAATACGAATAACGAGAATAAGTTATTTTTATTTATCGAATATTTTTATCAGCTTTCGTTATAACGCTCACCTCTACTTGGAAACAGCTTACAATTATGTAAAGTCAATTCCGTCTACAACGTTTAGACACTTTATGATTTCTTCGGTATTATCAGAAAAAATAACTAGTTTTTGTGCCTGTTAAATCAATAAATGTTTTCTTTGTCAATACGAATCACAATGCTAAAAGCTCAAACGTTCAAATGTTGTATTATATCGTTCCTTCAAAGAAGCGGATTTTTTATACCTCCCTCTAAAATATCATTATTTTCAATTGCTAACACTTCTAATAATTAAAAAAATGCATACTTACTTTTATTTCATTGTTTTCTTAATAATAATAACCTACTTCAAACAAAGAAATGTCAATCCCGCTGATCCCGCAAATCCCGCGGGATCCGCGGGATTGAGGTCACCAATCCCGCAGGCTTGCGGGATCGCGAATTGGATGCGGGATTGGATTCCCTAGTTGTTACAGATTTATTAATAGATGGCGTTGGCGTCGCAGGAAATCTGTTCCATACTAACTCTAATACATATATTTTATTTTATATTATTTCATATGCATTTTTCGACGTTTTAATAGTTATTCTTATGAGTGTTCGCACTAACCCGACTTTCTTTTATATTGTAGAAAGATATGTGTGAATAATATTTTAGCGTGAGGTTAGAGTGTTTTCAACGAAAAAACTTATTATATTTGATTATTTTTTAAAAACTGAAACTTCTAAAATTTTTATGAAAATAAATCCGTTATATTTTGAACTTCGTTATTATTTCAGTATCCGTTACTATGGCACATCAACTTTGTCTATAGAACGCATACATACCCACTTTCTATTCAATTTTGTATACCCACAATTCAGTCCCAAAATATATCACAATACTCTAAACAGAATATAATCTACATCAGAGTTTGTCGCTTAGCACTCACGGTTGAGGAGCGTTTGATAAGTTTAGACATAAAAATAGCTTAAAAATAATTAAAACTCAGTCTAACACGCCAAGAAATTCGTATTAAATAATACAAATTTTTCAACAACAAACTCACCGTTTTTTTTTTATTCTGACGTAGATTTACTCATACAGTTGTATTTTATGATGATCTGGAGGGTTATTTTTGAAATACAATCCCAATCTCAATGTCGAACGTCGATACTTTTTTCCATTCTTTCCTATCCAAATAAACCTCTTTCGCTTCAACCTAATGCATAACATTCCGCATACATGCTCTTCTTTTCCTTTTGCTCCTGATTTGGCCCTCCTCTAAGACGGCACCGATATGGTCGGACCATGTCATTCGAGGTCGGCCTCGTCTGTGTGTATCAGATTTATATATCATTTTTGTCATTCTCTCTACGTGCCCAAGTTAAATTTGGTTGCTCTATTGTTCTCAATAATTTCCAACTTTTATCTCTATATTTCATTAATTATTATTAAATTTCTACTTGTTGTATACATTGGATTTTTGGACATGTTGAACATGTCGAGAATTCTCATGATTAGGAGTTTCGGAGACTTAATCATTACCACCTAATGGCGAACATTGTTAACGTAAAGTGATCACACTGAGCCATCCTTCGAAATAACAGTAGAAGACGGTCGTAAGCCCGTAGAGGTTTGTTCCGTTTAAAAATCGAACATCAGTAATGAATTTTTAGAGCATTAGTTGTTACATATTCGTTCAAACCACCTTAATTTATTCACTTTCATTTTAGTCACTACGCTAACATTCACTACACATTCCTTTCTAATATTGTCATTCCTCACCTTATCAATCAGTTTCTTTCCGCATATCCTACGCAGTGATCTCATTTCCACAGCAGTTATTCCAACTTCCAGATTTTTCGTCCATGTCCAAGTTTCACTCCCATACATCGTGGATGGTATCAGGATTGCATTGTGCATCAGCAGTGTTTGAATTTAAGAGATACGTTCTTATTTCTCATTAGAGGTCTAAGTGCACCGCCAACCCTTCTACCAGCCAGTTTCCTTATTTCAATCTCCTTTTCACGCCTTCCATCTCTGCTAAATAGACTATACCTAAATATACATACTCATCCACTTGTTCCAAGTCTATACTTTTAAAACTATAAATACTTGTATAAATACTTATTTATACCATTTTTTTCGTAAAGCAATACCAGATTTAACTGGAACTATTTTAATTTAATGCATAGAAACCAAAATCTAAGTGTCATAATGACATCTTTAGTAAGATTAAAATTGATACTCTTGAAATTCTTTAATATAAATAAAATACCCAATAACATAGAAAAAGTACTCGTTTAAATCTTTATATTATGCCTTTATTCGCAAAGAAATTATGTATTTTAAATAACGAGCTTTTAAAGGCGCTCGTGGCGCCCCCTTCTGACTTTTTCTTGCAAACTTTGCTTTCGTATCGCTGAATTCGCATGTGAGTCTTTGAAGTTCTGTTGATTGAATTCTTTATTGCAAACTTTAATAATAACTTATAACTTTTTATTAAGTACAAACTTGGCATTCGAATAGCTTTTAACATTTATTGATTGCTTAAACTTTTTACTACAAATATTGCATTGCATTCGTTTGGCTTTTCTCAGCTTTGAATTCGCATGTGAGCCTTTAAACAAGCCGAGTTTGTAAAATTTCTCTTTAGTTACGAGTGGCGCCATCTTGTGATAAACTTAGGGAACTAAAAGTTAATGACATCAGTCAGGCAGTGACAATTATATTTTCTAAATAATATACCAATCGTGGATCTATGTATTTTCATCCTTAGGTTATTGAGGTTGCAATTAGATCGACGTAAGGCCCTTCAAAGATACAATGAATTGTATTGGATTTACTGGGGTTGCTAGGTACACATTCAGCGCGCTCGAGTCGATGAGAGGAATAAAATACATAGTACTACATTAATATCATTTAATGACGTGAAATTCATTCAGTAATTTGTAAATGGTACTTTTACTTAATATTATTAAAATTAAAATAACTTGAGATTGCCTGAGGGGATTGTATTATATGTAGGTATTCTTTGTCAACGATAAACAAGAGTCTTACCATTCAAAATTTGGATTTAATCAAGTCTTTTCTTACAACAAAATATGTACAATAACGTAACATGTTGCACGTGTGATTTATTTCCTACTACACCGCCATCTCTTGGATTTTTTAAAAGTTACCCGTTTATAGAGGTTGTATTATTGTTTTTATTTCAAACTTATTATTATGACCTGTCGAACTTCATCCCGCATCCAAATCAACAATAATTATTACATAATGCAATGAATAATTTTTAGCTAATTTAATTCAGTTATTAGTTAGAATTCATGTAATACACATGTCAAAATTATTTTTTTTTACTCTGGGTTACATTGAAGTTCGATGGGCGGGTTAGCTAGTTTTACTCTGCAGTTATGTGAGAGTACTCATCTGTAATGAAGGACGAAGGTATATAAGTAGGCTCGTAGGTGCAAGTAAAAAAAATGATATATAAAAATACGTATTTTTACTAGGTACCTAAATAAGTTTTCAAATGCTAAGGGTATGCGGGCGGTTTTGATATTATTTTGAATATTACCAAGTTGGTTCTTATTTCAGCACATATTGTAGGTTTTTAATCTTGATATTGATCATAGCTCGATATTTACGAGTATTTGTTCTTTCACGTCAGTGTAAATTTCAAGTCTACCTAATATACTTTATAATGTGCTTTTAAAAAAAAATAAGTATTTCAAACATTATCATAAATTTATGCGGTATATTTTAATTGTAATTCACTTGGTGACTCTTTTAAATTTTGTTTTTAAATCAATGCGTGATATTTTTTCCTGGGTAAATTTTTTTCTTAGAACTTACCGGAGTACCCTCAATTGACAATACAATAGAACAAATAACGGTTTAGGAATGAAAATATACCTATGCTTAAAATACGATTTAACAGCCAAATCCAAAATGCGGCAGTGGTGTTCCATAAATTTACTTCGAACCCCTCCGACAAACAAAAATATCACGTATCGATCTTACTTTTCAATATAAAAATAAACGCATAGATACATTTCAGTTATTTTCGTTCTAAAGAAAGTTCTGGATTCCTATCCCATTAATGCACTATATAACTTTCATAATGAAATGAAAAAAAAACTTAGGTATCTTCTTACCTATTTATTTTTAAACTGTTTCTGATGATAGTCCAGTTTCAAGACACTAAAATATACATACATAGACTAGCATTCTAATAATGTCTTATTATTATTTCAAAACTTTATTCATTAAATCACAATATATCAAGCACATCATTGTATAAAAATTAATCAAAAATATTAAATTAAAATTAAATACAATGCTATATTATACTAAATATGAAAATATCGGTATTATCTCTCATGGTACATCACGATGTAATGTAATCATGAGAGACCTTCGAACTACAGAGAATGGAACTTTCTTAACATCCTACATGAAGACAACAGAACTGCCTTTTTAATTTGAGACCACTACAGATGAAAAGTTTCCCTAGATTATCTTTAAGAGACTTAGGAATAACTCCATTCGTCGATATCACTATAGGTATTATGTGGGCGGTTGGTGTATGCCACATATCCTTGATTTCGTGAGCAAGATCAAGATATTTCATTATCTTGTCTGACTCGGCCTTTTTCAAAATTTTTCATACGGTATAGTGATATCCGCGAGATACATTATCCCGTTCCTACGATCAACCAATACAATGTCCGGACGATTTGCGTTAATCGTTCGGTCAGTTTGTATTGATATATCCCAATATAACTTTATATTATTGTTTTGCATTACCGAAATTGGGGTGTACCTGTAATAAGGTACTTCAAAATCGAGCAAACCATACTTCAAGGCAAGTTTCTGATGAACTATTTTAGCCACATCGTTATGTCTGTGCAGATACTCAGAACCACACACCTTGACAAAATATGTCTGAGTGTTTCTCCCGTATTATTATTATTATATATATCCATATTCATAACTTTTTTCGCAGAGTAATACCGGATTCAAAATAATATATTTGAAATCTCGTCATGAAAATCTAAATGTTATAATGACATCGTTGTTGAGATAGCAAATGAATCGGAATCGTTACCCCCCCCCCCCCCCCCATTTATGTCGGGGTACAGAAACCCCCTAAAGGAGTAAATAAAAGAGATAAGAATTTAGAGAAATATCTGCAAAAATTCTATACCTACAAATACATTTTGTATCTAAAAATGATACGTGACTGTTTGTATATTTCAGCAATGAAAACACCGATTATAATAACAAACCACTAAACTAATTTAATACTAGGCTAAGTTCAATTTTACACGTAGCAACACTTTAAAAATATCGCAATTAATTTGAATCTTGGAACGAAAACAATAGACCAAAATACATAAGATTCTCTCATTTGAGTTTGTTTGCAAAACAAGAGAGCGAATACAACTTAAATAATAACACTTCAATAAATTCGCTAGTTCATGGATTTTTTTTCAATGTCACATTTAAGTTTTATAATGTTTTTCATTATAAAAGAAGAATAATTAGAAAAATATCAATAAACTAGTATTGTATGGGTATCCTGGAGTTAGTCGTTTATTGTTTTGTTAATGTCGATGTTTTTGTATTTGGTATCCTGGAGTTAGTCGTTTATTGCTTTGTTAATGTCGATGTTTTTGTATTTGGTATCCTGGAGTTAGTCGTTTATTGTTTTGTTAATGCCGATGTTTTTGTATTTGGTATCCTGGAGTTAGTCGTTTATTGTTTTGTTAATGTCGATGTTTTTGTATTTTATCCTGGAGTTAGACGTTTATTGTTTTGTTAATGTCGATGTTTTTGTATTTTATCCTGGAATTAGTCGTTTATTGTTTTGTTAATGCCGATGTTTTTGTATTTGGTATCCTGGAGTTAGTCGTTTATTTTTTTTTTAATGTCAATGTTTTTGTATTTGGTATCCTGAATAAATTGTCGAGTATTTGAAAAGGAGTCGTTTTTATTTAAATTGCGCCCACAAACTGTCGAAGCTTGTTTTAATTGGAGTAAAAGGAGAGCAGTTAACAATTATTATTTATTTAATAATGTTCATTCGCAATTTGTTTGGCCACAATGTCAAACATGTCGTAAATAACATAATTAACAATAATAATTTTGTAAGATGTTTACCGAAAAAAATAAAAAAATGAATTATTTTCCAATTAAGCGCATACAAAAAGCAAGAATCGATGCCTTTGAAATGTGGTGTTGGCGTCGTATGCTGAGGATCCCGTGGACTGCCAAGAGAACAAATGACTCCATTCTTAAAGAACTGAATATCTCTGAGAGAATGTCTGCAGTCTGTAGTCGGCGGGTGCTGAGTTTCTTTGGTCACATTGCCAGACGAGAGCCAGATAACCTGGAAAAAATTATAATCACCGGAGGCGTTCCAGGCAGAAGAAGCAGAGGCAGATCACCTGCAAGGTGGTGTGACCAGATAAAAAAGGCAACAGGGGGAGACTTGTACTCGGCGATGCGGGCGGCGGAAGACAGAGAGGATTGGAGGCGTTTGGTGCTCACAACAGGCACCCATCAGTAGTTCCATGGGTCACGACCCTCAGTAATGAGGAAACGAAGAAGAGAGAGAGAGAGAGAGAAGCGCATACAAAGTTGTCATTAAACCGATAAAAATATTTATAATCGTATATTTTGTTTTTGTTTGTTTTTGTTTGTTATAAATCTTTATCAACAGACGTGTTGAAAAAAAAAAAACGCAACAATTTAACCAAACGAATGTCAGCCCAAGATCAATCAAACAATATTATCGAAATCGCCAACCAAATATAAAACGAAATATTCTTTAACTAACCGTTACGCAATCTTCACAAATTTGATTAATCGAACGCGTAACTACTCTTATATTATTTGCATATTACAAATCAATCTATTAATTCAATTAATATTAATATTGTCGCACACAACAACTCAAATATATAATGAATTTGATTAACGCTGCGTTCTCCTCGATCCTATTGAAAGTGATCATCCGCACGGACACGTCCGCAGATGACGTCATCCTCGCCCTCGCTCCGAAACGAACACACCACCCCCCAGGTCGGTCCGGTTAGGTCCGGAGCAGCGGCACTGCGAGATAGTAGCGGGGGGGGGGGGGGTCGGGGGCCCCGCACCGTACCTGACCTAACATAATATTGTGCTTAGACAGAATTTGTTCTTACTGTCCCATGATGTCGCAAAAGGTAAGTTTTCTTCTTATTGCTCCCGGCAGCAGATAGAATATCGACATTAAAAAGTACTTGTGGTCGGCCAGTGCTCGAAATTCGACCATAACTAATTTAGATAATACGTTTGAACATTATTAAGGTTCCATTGTCAAACATAGAGCGGGCGCTAATTAACAATTTTCTTTAAAAAATAATGACATGGATGGATAGGTAAAATTTGAAACGTTACCATGTTCAAAGTTTTTTCTATGGTTATTTAATATTAATCAATTCTCAATTTGACCACAGATAAACAAAACGTCTGTGTCAAATACATCGAAGTGTGTGTGAGTATGAAATACATAACATTACAGTAGTGTGCGTAGTGTCTTTTTAATTGATTGATTTAATCTATTTTTACGCATAATTAAAAAAAATATTAGCATTCGCCACCCCTTCTCTATATAAACTATAAGTGTGCGAAATTTCATACTGCTCCGTCCATGCAATTTTCGTAAAATTAGTCGCAAAGTTTTTCCTTGACGTATAAATATATAGATCTTACATACCTACGTTTTAATTTTGAATATATTTTTTTCTGGGTAGGTATAGATATTTGGCAGCGATGATAGTATCATATTATTATGTTGAATATTTTCATAACAACATTCTTGGACTAAAGAAATGTTCTTTTATATAAAACGATTGTTTAGGTCAGGGGGTCAGAAGTCCATTAGATAAAATTTAACAGTGTTCTTCGACCATTATCGAATTTATAAAATTTTGCAGCAGTTCTCATGTTTACATCCGTGTGCGTGGATGTTGATTTTTATTTGAATTAGGTACTTATATACTTATATGATATGAAGGCATTTGGGGTACTGGGTACTTTCCCGACAGACGTTCTCCTGTGGTCCTAACCAGAGGCGGCCCGTTCATAATGTGCATAATGCACCTACATTGCGGCCCAAAAACTAAAATGCATAATTAAATCGATTGAGTTAAACTAATAAAATAATAACAAAGCGAGAATATATGCCCGCGCAGTCCGTCTACCTCGCCTATGATGTACCGATGCTGCGTGTGCACATTTTGAAAGTGCCCGAAATTAATTTTGTTGACTTTGTATGACAATTTTCTAGAACGCTCGAAACGGTGGAGTAAGTGGGATGGGCTAATGTAAGAGCGGCAGTTACGTATGCGAGGGAACTACTATCAGTGCAGTAAACAATAATTTTGTTTTTATAGATTTTTCATAGATGGCGGTAGCGTCGCAGAAAATCCGTTCCATACTAACTTTAATATTATATTTTATATTATTTCTTACCCATTTTTTTTTTCATTTTTTTTATTAGTTATTCTGTTATGCGGAGAAGAATCCAATAAATCAAACATCTGAAGCATCTCTTCAGCTGATCTCGAGTTATAAGTGCCCGCACTAACCCGACTTACATTTAGCTTTCCAGACAGATTTTGTCATGTAGTCCTTACTATGAACATTGATTTCAAATTTGAAATTTATACAAAAATAAGTATTGTATAAAATATGCTTGAATGTTAAAAAAATATTTCTGAAAGCTCGAAAAAAAATTCCATTAAAAATCTGCGAACCTACCAATATTTTTAATATCAATGGTGTCAGGTTAGCAATAATTTTATTGTTATAGAATTTCCCACAGATGGCGTTGGCGTCGCAGGAAATCCGTTCCATACTAACTTTAATATTATATTTTATAGTATTTCTTATGCATTTTCAACTTTTTATTTGTTATTCTGTTTTCCGGGGCGGAGAAGAATCCAATAAATCAAACATCGGATGATTCCGTTCAGCCGATTTCGAATTATAACTGTTCGCACTAACCCGACTTTCTTTAATATTGATATGATATACAAAAATTATTGTCGTTATTTTATTATAACAGAAATATTTTCTACCCTTTTTGTTCACTAGTGTAGTGAAAAGGGTAATCTGATGACAAGGGAAACTTTCATAATGTTTGATTTTCTTCTCAGTTGTTCTTTATAGCTTCTACATTAAACCCATTGGTTTTGTTTTTTGTTTCAGCCAAGAACACGAATGTTTCGATATCACTCTTCATCAACCGGGTGTCAGCGGTGGACGAGAGCAAAGAGGTGAGCATCTCACATACATAATTACTTGAACCTATAATATATTATATTATGTCTCATTGAGAAACATTTTCTATTCACCCTTTAGGTTGGACTCCTTACCAGGGTTGCCAGGTTTTTTTCAAAAATATACCGAACCAAAACAAAAAAAGGTCATTTTCAAAATTTGCTTAGAAATTTCCCCTAAAAAAAAAGGTCATTCTCGAAATGCTGTCCGGGAAGTTACAAATTCACTAGGAAAAATGAATATTATTCCCGAAAGTAAAAATACCGAACACTCCATAGTTCGGAATTTTTTTCATACCGAACACCGAACATGGGGCAAAATTACCGAACGGTTCGGTAAAATACCGAACACCTGGCAACCCTGCTCCTTACCTACACATAATATGTATCAAAATATTACAATAATTATTATTACTAACTATATCTAGAAAATTGTTATCGTGGGCAAATTCTTAGGGCCCGCGCAGACATGAAGTGTTCAAGCATTCCGAGTTCCGCGTTCTTTGTAAGTAGTAGACCACTATAGCAACTCGCAGATACAGTGCCGTTCAGTTGTTCTATTTTCAGAAGTACAAAGAACTCGTGGAGCGCCTCGCTCTCAAGATGGCTCAAACAGAAAAATTAATTGACTTAGTAAGGGAAAGGCGGTTTTTATTTGATATTATTAGTGATACAGACTATAAATACTTACCCTTTTTTATATAATTATGCAATTCATTAAAGCTATTATTTTATTGACATTCGTTCAACGTCAATAAATTAAAAAAAAAACGTTCTTCATATTCAAGTAATTCAGGTAAAAGAATACTGAACTCTCCTTTTTTCATCTCGCTCAATAGCAATCGGATGCACCCAGTATCTTTTTTTCTCATTAGACTCTTCCAAAGTCCACAAAATCAGTGCTTCGTCTTCTGAACACATACTATCGAAATACATGTTTCACGTACAAGCTTTTTTGGGGAAATGGAACGCAGCTTTTTTGATCGTGTGCTTTGCGTGTTAGAACTCGACCGGACGACTTGATGGGTGAACGCTTGGTGAACGAAGAATGCTTGAACGCTTCCTCTCTGCGCGGGCTGTTAATCAATCTTAGCCACAATACCGAAAGTCGTGATCTATGCTAACATTGCTAAGTATGAAACGCCTCCGATCCTCCGAACGCTCCGCAATCCGCATCGGCGACACGATTATCTCCATTAGTCATTGCTCATCTAGTTGCAAAGCTCTACATCTTATATTTCTTAATACCATACAGATTTGTAAATTAGATCCATCAGTAAACTTTCTCTCTTCGATGACATTTTTATGGTTATTTCTCCCTTCCTTCCGTTCCTCTGTAAGCCAGAATGGACATGATTTTTTTTTCACATTTTGACTTACTCGTAACTAGTAGTGATTCAATCAAACAATATTTTTTTTTTAATATTACCCATCTAAAATGGGACATTGATTGATTTAATGAAAGATAGAATCAAATATTTGCTTCTATAATATGGGAATCTTAGTCATTTCTTATATTTCTGCAAGCTTGCTACATTGGAAGAGGATGCAGATCTCTTTCAACCCAAAAAAACTACACCTTCATTTAGATATTTTAATGAATGAATAAACAAACCAACAAACGAAAGAATATATCAATGAATAGTCATTTCCTTTAAATTACAATAACAATATTTACAATAGGTACATAAAATGGTGTATGTTTTGTAAATTTTATTCACTGTTTGTATATAAATGTTAAAAAAAATAAATAAAAATCATTGGAAATTATACTGTCTCAATAGACATGATTTGTTCTGAGACAGTACTGCAGTGCTTAGCATGAACCAGTGGAAAAAATACGCATAATCTAACCATAATAATTCAGTAAAATTTGGTTTAGATGGGGTCTATTCTTTCGACAATCTATACAATAAGTTAACAGGCTTCATATGTCTTGGATTTTTTAAAGAGTAAAGCAATTAAAGAGGAATTCATCTTTGATTTCAAACTTATGACCCATCGAACTTCATCCCGCATCCGAATCAACGATAACTATTACATAATGCAATAAATTAGGTATGTAATAGTTAATGCAATAAATTATGTAATCACATTTTACTCATATAATAAGTCAAAATTATTTTTTTATTCTGGGTTAGGTCGAACGTCGACGGGCGGGTCAGCTAGTTTATTAATTTTCAATTAAAATAATTAATTAAAAGAAAAGAAAACAAGCACAAAACATTCCACAAGCAGAGAAATTGATGAACTTGCCCACAAGTTAAAATGTCAGCGATTCAATGAGAAAAGACAAAGAAAGGCGTATAACAACCCCCAAGAACATACATACAATCACAACAAACAAAAGCACAATAATTATATCAACATATTAATTAATACAGAAACACAATAATAATAATTATCCAACACCCATACAGAGGGCTCTGTGGTTTACCTCTGGAAAACATTAATTCACTTAATTTCGATTTTTTACCTTTGTAATAAAAATTAATCATTTTTTTTTCATCATATCGATAAACGGTGTCTAAATAAAATAACAAAAAAATATTTTAAAAAAAATATATTAAATAAAAATCGAAGAAGAATGAAAGATTTAAATTGTCGAATTTATACGTAGATGAAAATGACTAATTTCTCAAATTAACTATTTTTAATATATTAATATCAAGTTCACCTACTGTTAATTATTTATGAAATATAGTTTTTGAATACGACATCAAATAAATTAATAACCGCATAAAAATCACTTCTTCACCACTTCTCCTTTTTATCCTTTTTTTCAGTTTCGTTTATCTTCAAAATATCTTAATCCATTCTTATAATATTCCAATTTTATTTAAGTATCATTGATCGTTAATACAACGACAGTTTCAAAATCGGTCGCCAATGATCTAATTATTGTTTTATTATAGTTTCACAGTTAAAATTTATTAATTATAATAATTATGTACCGGAATCTCTATAATACCTAGGTTATTATGAAATAGTAAATATGCTAAACCTTAATTCGAACTTCTTATGTCACAGAAAAAAGAATAATATTATATATTATAGACGACTAAAAGCAAATCTGTTAGTATATGTGTTGTTGACTAGATTCTAGAATGATTGAAAAAAAACAAGAAAATCTACAAACGAAAATACACGTCGCTAGAACACAAGATTGAAAAAAAAATTAATTTTCATCTGCATTGCTTCCACAACCACTTACCACGAGTAACGGGGTAAAAAACACTTCAAAATGTTATTTTTATATACAAAATACTTAGTAGGTAGCAACACGAAAAAAAATAATTAAAGCGTTGTAGAATATCAAAAACATAATTTTAGTTTTTTCACAATTTTAACTGAATTACGAAGCGTTTGGATCATTTTAGACACTAGTTAAGTTATTGATATTCAATTAATGTTAACGAAAAATAATATTTATTTGGTTGGTTCAGTTTTGATAACAAAGTAATCTAAGTGTTTTCATTGATGGAAGATAGCTCCCCGGACTGTGGATACGGAAGCCAGGGTTCGATCCCGAGAAAGCTCACCACAGGGAAACCTACAGGTCCAATAGTCTCAAACATGGCGAGGAGGTCAGTATAACAGGCATGCGGCATATCAACACTTTATTCACTCCATGGTGATGGGTTCACAGTCATGGCGAATGGGTCATTCATTTAATTTTTGTAATACTAGTCATAGTATGTAGTTGCATTTTCCTTAGTCAATAAAACGGCCGGTTTCAAAAAAGCTAAAGAACACATTAGCTAAAGGAACATTTAAAATTTAAAGTCTCCTTTAGGTAGACGCGTTGAAAGTTGGTAGCAGTTGATAGTGTAACCATGGAAATCTATGGAAAACATAGGTTGTTTACTAATATTTTCGCGGAATTTCTGTTAATCTGTCAATTTCGTTTCTCAATAAAGCATCAATGTGTCGTTATTGATGTTAATTTATTATTATGGTTTATGAATTAGTAAATAAAATCAATAAAAAATAATATTATTCCCGTTTTGCCATGTTTTCCACCCTATTTTGGTCATTTTTTGTCCACACCGTATACAAATTTAATGTTCATTATTTTTGTGACAGTTAAAGCGCCACGAAATTTTCTATGAACTCCGGTGTTTGATTGAACTACACTAAAGTCGACTTTAGTGCCAATGACGAGACTTTACTATAAAGTCTGCTTAAAATGTCGTTTTGTTGTTATGAAACGTTACATAAAAAAAAATATTTGTTTTTTTTTTATGAAACCGGCTGTTAGGTAATCAAACTGAAGTGTTGGAAACAATCTCGAGTCTCTCAGGAGGGATACTCTTGAAATTCAATCCCGATCGCAATGTCGACCGACCGCCTATCTATACCCTAATACGGTATTACTTGTATAAATCCTACTATTTTTTTCGTAAAACAATAACGAATTCAAAATAAACCTATGCGTGAAACTATTTTCATATATAGCAAACAAAATCTACATGTAATGTATATCGCAATTGGATCGGAGCCGGGATGTAAATGCAGATTAAAGTCTTTGATCAAAGACAATAGGAATGAGGGCTCATTAGAAAATTTCAGGTGTATCTATTCAATATTCAAATAATTATAATCAACACAATTTCATTGTGAAACGCTTTTTCGATTTCTTCAACAGATGCCGCTACTCGAAACATTGGTTAGTTGAGTTAGTTCGAATGGATCTTCCAAAAATAGCATCATGCAGATTAAATTCGTCAATAGATAGATAAAAAAAATAAAATGCTGCTAACCTAGGGTAGCCCAGAACTCATACTATATTATAACAGCCTTTTCGTGTAAAACATATCTTTGCATAAACATTCATAATTTTACGATTAAAATGAATTTATTTTATCCTTGGAATTATTATAGAATCTTTAAAATGATATCGACTATTGGAGCTTTTTATTATCTGCTTTAGAACTAAATATTCAATATTAATCGGTACTTTAAGGGGGATCCACTGAAGTTACGGATCTCAAATTTTACGTGCTTGTGTAGGAGCATAAGACCAACCCGTATACCAAATTTTATGAAAATCGAAGAATTTTATTTTCTTTTTTAGCCCTTTTTCTAGAACAAGTGAAATTTTCATTGGGTACTTTAAGAGGGTTCCCCTGAAGGTACAGATCTATTACTATGAGTTATGGGTGCGCACACATTTTTGGCGTTTTGGCGAATATACATGTCTTGTGATCGGATTTCAAAAAAAAATAGATTTCGCTGAAATTAATTTTCTCGACGTTTTCGAGGGTGTAGATTCCAAAAATGCAAAAAAATAAAAATTTCCGCGTAGCCGTACCCGTACGCCAAAAATGTGTGCGCACCCATAACTCATAGTAATTCTTATCCGATTTGATTGAAATTTGGTAGAACGGTTAGCCCCTCGATGTAGATGAGTCAGTAAAATGATGAGATCTGTACCTTCAGGGAAACTTTCTTAAAAAATCCAAAGAAAATTTCACTTGTTCTAGAAAAAGGGCTAAAAAGAAAATAAAAAATTTCTTCGATTTTCATAAAATTTGGTATACGGGTTGGTCTTATGCTCGTACATAAGCACGTAAAATTTGAGGTCCGTAAAGTACCGATTAATATTGAATATGTAGTTCTAAAGCAGATAATAAAATGCTCCGCTGTTATAATATAGGTACTATGAGTTCTGGGCTACCCTAGGTTAGCAGCTTTTTTATAACTAGTCGAAGCCCTAAACCGCATCTGGGTGGTTACTCTGCATTTCAATCACAATACCGATCCAGTTTCAATCTTAATAAAGATGTCATTATCACACTTAAATTTTGGGTGCTATGTATAAAAATCGTTTCACGTAGGTCGATTTTTTGTCATATTGTTGTTTTTGTCATACTATAATTATTGTGTTTTGTCCTATTATAACTGTGATTTGTCCTATAGCAGGTATATTGTTTATGATAATGGGACACGTCATTCCCGGTTGGATTGCCACAATTAAATAAAAAAAAATCCAGTATTTTATTCGGTTTTCGAAAAATGGCATAAATAAGGATTCATTCAAGTATTGACGATTGACATTGCGATCGGGATTGAGATTCAAGAGTAACCCACCTTTTCTGATCCATCGAGATTGTGTATCAAAACTTTGGAACGATATATTATTCAATTAGAATAACACAAATTAGTTTTTTTTTCTTTTCATTATCAATAATAATTATTAGTTACTAACAACAAGCGATTAAGTTTATCGACTGAATAAATATTGATATTTGTGAACGACCAAACATCTAATCTTTGGTTACACCTTTTGCTGATCTCACTAGATCCAACATAAATCGTATTTACATAGATTTTCTGCGATTTGTAGTTAGAATTAATAAAACTGTATTGATTTTATGTTTTACTTATATAGTAAACCATAAACCACAAACGTTCAATTATATATATTATAAACATGAACATTATTAATAATTATAATAAGTACCTCATAGCACCGAAAATTTGTTAGATAGAAATATAATAATAATCCAGCCTCCCTAGACAATTATTTGAATTTTGCGAACGAATTTTTCATCATGTAGAGTGCAAAAAAATGAACAGTCCACTGAAACAACTATGTATTAATACGTGAAGGAAAAAATTGTGACTATTTTTACGAAAATTAGAGGAGTATGTAATTTCGCACACTTATAGTTTATATAGTTAGTGAAGGGGTGGCGAATGCTAATATTTTTTTTTTAAACTATGCATTAAAAAAGATGCAATCGATAAATCAGCACTACGCACTATACTGTAATGCTATGTACTTCATACTTGCACACCTTTCGATGTATTTGACACAGATCTTTTGTTTATCTATGGTCTAATTGAGAAGAGATTAAAAAAAAATCTTATTAAATAATCATAGAAAAAACTTTGAACATATCAACATTTCAAATTTGACGTAGGTACCTATCCACGTCATTTTTTGATTCACAAGAAAATTGTGAAATAGCGCTCGCTCAGTTTTTGACAAAGCAATCTTATTAATGTTTAAACTTATAACTAATTAAGTTATGGTCGAATTTCGAGCACTGGCCGACAGCTAGTATAAACAATTTAATTATTGTTATTTAAACCAAACAAAGACACATATATAAAAAAAGAAGAGTTAATTTTCTTCCTACTCTACATTGACGAAAAATTCGTTCGCAAAATTCAAATCATCTAGGGCCCCAGAACACCAACTGATGGTAATTGAGTCACATGTTGACATATGACCCCTAGTTTCATAAAATAATAGGTATTCGTTGCTTAAACCAAATATCTCAAAGTACGAATTCCAAAAATGAGGAATTTTTCTACAAAAAGTAAATGGAATTTAATTCCTTATTCGCTGTATTTTTAGTCCGGAAATATAGAATTCTTAGAAAGGTAGAGGTAAGAGTGAGCACAAATTTGAACTTGAAGAAGTGTTATAATCTTGAGTAAGAATCAAACAGAAAGTGTGTGTAAACAAGAAACAATATGTTATTTCTGACCTAGACATATATTTCATTGTTGCGTACACCAAATTCAACACTGTCAAAAGTCAATTTTCTTTTTATTTTATTTATCTACTAATTTGCATTTTCCACCATTTACCCAATGCAGTCACTACTGTTCAGAACACATTTCATTTAATGTCCACAACGTGTAGAGGACAATAATTATTAATGTCATAAAAGTTTCCCAAAAAAAAATTGTATTCTGGTCATTCTGAGTTAAAAACAATGCATTCTGACTATTTTTTAAGTGCCGTACTACAAATAGATCCCAACGAGCTGTGAACGAGTTTTCGAGTCTAATATATCTCTCCAATGTTGAGCCTTGACTTGTCGTGGTTTTCGCTAAACTTAATCCTGACCTCTGCCGCATCGTCTTCCAACTCGCCACCTGGAGAATTTACGCTACATTACTTCTCTGTATTACTTTTTACAGAGAGGGGTTTTTGTCATCTATTGTAACCCACAATCCTGGAGGAACAAGGTTTTCTGACGGGATTTGTCGTCCCATTTTAAATGACCAGTTTTTTGCACCAGATATTCGCTATCGGTTAATCTTCAATCTGTTATGACTTTATAGCCTCCCCGCACACTGCAAACTAGTTTGAAGGAGATTAATTATTAATCCGCAGCAAACTTGATTTGTATGGGAGCGCGCACACTGAAGCGATCAAACTAAAAAGTCTGATGATCATCTTCAAACGAAAGTTTGAGGATTTATCTCCACCAAATAATTAGAGCGGGGAGCCTGAGAATCACAGTTCTCAGGATTCACAACTACAACGCCAAAGATTTGGACTTATATTGTAGAATGACCAGACGCTTCGTCAGAATGCACCACCACTTCACGAATTTGTGCGTTTCTAGCTAAATAATCACGATAGCAACATTACACTTAGACCGTCCGCACATGATGCGTTGCGTTATTCGTGAATGCTCCAGGGAAGGGAAAGACGCGCTAAAGACGCAACGCATCATGTGGGAATCGTCTTATCTCTTTATAGAATTAGAAAAGTATGAACTTGAATCACAAAAATCCTATACTTTTGTTACTTATCATTTTTACGTGTTCGAGGGATCGAATCCTGGTGGATTCTAGCTTACTTATTCTTTCTTTTTAAAATAATCTGAATATCATCGTCGTCAGCTTGACGCGATGTCTCAAAACAAGTAGACAGAGCGTCACTCTTTTCTTATCCATCCACATATAGACCTTTTGCTTCATCGATCGACATATCATTTCTTATACAGCTTCAATTTTTTTGACCTCCTCTCTGGCTTTCTTATTGTTAATATTTGCACTATGGGTACGCTCAAATCTACAAATGAGTCATGTTCTGTGTGCAACGACAATATTATTATGTTCGATCTAGGGAATCCAATCCCGCATCAAATTCGCGATCCCGCAAGCCTGCGGGATTGGTGACCTCAATCCCGCGGATCCCGCGGGATTTGCGGGATCAGCGGGATTGACATTTCTTTGTTTGAAGTAGGTTATTTTTATTAAGAAAACAATGAAATCAAAATAAGTATGCATTTTTTTAATCATTAGAAATGTTAGCAATTGAAAATAATGATATTTTAGAGGGGGGTATAAAAAATCCGCTTCTTTTAAGGAACGATATAATACAACATTTGAACGTTTAAGCTTTTAGCAGTGTGATTCGTATTGACAAATGAACACATTTATTGATGTTTTGGAAAAAAAATTTTTTTTTTTTATAATACTTCTGAAGAAATCATAAAGTGTCTAAACGCTGTAGACGGAATTGACTTTACATAATTGTACGCAGTTTCCAAGAAGAGGTGAGCGTTATAACGAAAGCTGATAAAAATAACTTATTCTCGTTATTCGTATTAAACGATATTTGTAAATATATCAGAGTTATGACTTTACTGAATGACTTTTTTAGCGAAATTATACCTTACCGCCAACGGACATCAAATTTTAGGAATGATTATTTTTGTAGGAAAGTCTTTCCGGATACTACTGAAATAAATAAGCTTTAAGCCTTTAAAAATAACATTATTTAAAATTTATGAAACTGCTATAAAGTTTATGAATTTAAGCCGTTATTCCCACGTCTACAACATCCAAGTGCTTTCCTCTATTCCCTCCACATCAGATCAAGAGAATTATCTCGAGTGGGTACGGATACAGGCACAACAGGTCTAGACTCAGCTATCCATTCGGTACGGAGACTACGTTCTCATTCATTTTCTAGTGTAAGCGAAGGATCATCATTTAACAGATTTTTTAAAGGTATGCCTTTTCCATCGTCGTTGATGTCGTTGTCATCAACTTGCTGGTGTTCAGTTTCTTGTTGGACACGGGCGTTTGACGTCCACCACATTTGTTGATCCTGAATCTTTTTCTAGATATTTTTACGGCAGTCATTGATGTACTTACTTACTTAATCCACGATCTCTCCCAGTGTGAAGCATGTGGACGCCACGAAGTTCCTCCAAGCCTCTCGCCAGTTGCACAGCTTCATCCCAGCTCAGTCCAGCATCTCGTAAAACCGCAGTGAATGCCCGCATCATTGGTAATTTCGGCCTGCCTGGCCTTCTTGTCCCATCCGGATTGTAGTAAAGACTTACATATTCAAGACTATCGGGGAACATGCGGAGAACATGGCCAAGCCAGCTCAATTTGCGATTCTGGATCACCGAGGTGATTCGCTGTTGTGACATAGTGGTACCATCTAATCCCCAAAATCTGTCGCAGAAATCTATTCTTAACACTAAGGATATTCTTCTATTGAGGCTTCGTCAGATGCCAGGATTCACAACCATATAACGGCCATTGATATACGGCGTTCTTTCATCCGACGAGATAGCGACACTATAAGTTCCTGACTTATCCTGGTATTTTGTCGATCAATTTGGTTTCTGCATTAATATAATTCCTTTATTGATAATTACCTGAGTATAATATAATACAAAATAAAAAATTTAGACAAAATCGCTATTAAGTATTGAAATTCTCCCCGAAAATGAGTAAAACTCGTGCTTCGGGGAGGAAAATTAACTAACATTGCATCACGCAGTAACCTTCTTTAACAATTTACTACGCTCGATACTGAATCCCCTACCGTGGGAGAATCCCTAGCCATAGAGTAATTCAAATGACATTGATTTTGTTCCGTTCCGATACAGGATTCACACAACACGAAATATAAATTCAAAACTTACTTAGTTGTAACTTAAAAACTGAAATTATAATTATTTTCCATATGAATTTCAAAGAAAAGTCCCGTTTTTCCAGCGAAAGTTGATAAATCTTTCATTAATGAGGTTGTACAGGATCTAATAAATAATCAGAACTTCATCTGAGCCCATTCTTATTGTTTATTATTTTTTCCTTTGCAGTCCCGCAAACGTGCGGGATCCCGCATGAGAAATCCCGCATTTCTGATCCCGCGAAAAAGGTGCGGGATCCCGCATTTGCGGGATCCGCGGTTTGCGGGATTGGATTCCCTAGTTCGATCCATGTTATTCTTGGTAGACGCACTCTTTTCTTTTATTTTTTTTTCTTTATTCCATAAGTATTTATTCAGTAAACATCTTAAAACCATCTGTAGGGCTATTCTCGTAATCAATCGCTTTTAAAAATCACTTAACGATAAGATTAAGACACGATCGCAAGCAGTCGTATTCACAAAACTATCGGAATCTAATCTTAAATCTTATCTTGAACTGGATCATTTTCATACTGATATTTCAAACGTAACGAATTTTTAAGATATCTACCAGATACCTTGTTTTATGAATACCAATCCGCCATTTTATGATTGTCAATCAAGATAAGAGCGTATTAAGACCGCTACGAGAATAAGGGCACTGAACTTATAAGCTTCCACATTTATTAAAACGCTAACATCCATACCACATACATTCCCATATGTCCCACAGCTTCTATCTAAATCTCTCATTTTTTATACTTTTTTTCTCCATCACGCCGTTTCCCGAAGGGGGTAGGCTGATAGTACGGACTTAAATTTTTTGCTATCCAAACAAACCTCTTTCGCTTCTTTCAAACACATAATATTCCGCATACATGCTCTTTTATTAGTTTTGCTCCTGACTTGGCCCTCCTCCAAGCGGCGCCGATATGGTCATTCCAATTCATTCGAGGTCGGCCTAGTCTGCGTGCACCCATTCTTTCAGATTTATATATCCTTGCAGTTGTTCTCTCTTCGTTCATTCTCTCTACATGCCCAAACCACCTTAATTTATTCAGAATATGTAACAACTAATGACTCTAAAAATTCATTACTAATGTTCGATTTTTGAATGGAACAAACCACTACGGGCTTACGACCGTCTTCTACTGTTATTTCGAAGGCTGGCACTGTGTGATCACTTTACGTTAACAACGTTCGCCATTAGGTGGTAATGTTTTCTCCGAAACTCCGAAACTTAATTTATTCACTTTCATTCTAGTCACTACGCTAACATCCACTCCACATTCCTTTCTAATAATACCATTTCTCACCTTATCAATCAGTCTTTTTCCGCAAATCCTACGCAGTGATCTTATTTCTACAGCATTTATTCCAACTTCCAGATTTTTCGTCCAAGTTTCACTCCCATACATCATGGATGGTATCGGGATTGCATTGTGCATCAACTGTTTGGATTTTCACTTTCATACAACATTTAGGTCTATATCAATTCCAATTCCAAGGCTTTATCGGCCCAAATTTTCATTAAATATTTTTATTATTTCGAGTTATGACAGTTTTGATCGATCCCTCCAATATCGTCGCATGTGAGTTGAAACCCTTCAAAATCCAAACCCTCACCTTATAAGTGACCAGTGCCATGTATTCTTGTAACAATCGATGTCAGAACAACAATAGTAAGCATGCTGCATACAATAGTATGATTACAATACTTGTTACAGTCGTGCATTATGAGAATTATCTGCGTAAAGGTAGTCTTTATTTGTATTATTACTAGCAGATACCAACTGTTTACCCGTCTTAAAAATTGATTGGGAAAAAAATAGACAAAGTTAATTTTAACGATGGTGTTATGCGACAACGTGTTATCCCACACGAACACAAAACTGAGATAATTTTCTTAAAATTTAGGCTGATTTGTTTTGTCATCAGTAATGAATTTTTAGTTATTAGTTTTGACATATTCGTTAAGATCTAGTCCTGAAAAATGGTCACAAGAATCTAGACATAATTAGAACGTTGTGCACCAACAAAGCCAATTGGCAATAAAGATGAGACATTAACAAAAAAGGATTTATTCATATCCTGGGGCCAAATACATGACAGCAGTCGCAGTCTTTAAATTTGGTTGCTCTCTTGTTCTCAATAATTTCCAACTTTTATCGTTATATTTCATTAATTATTATTAAATATCTACTTGTTGTATACATGAGATTTTTCAACATGTTGAACATGTCGAGAATTCTCATGATTAGGAGTTTCAGAGAATCAAACATTACCACCTAATGGCGAACGTTGTTAGCGTAAAGTGATCACACTAAGCAAGCCTTCGAAATAACAGTAGAAGACGGTCGTAAGCCCGTAGTGGTTTGTTCCATTTAAAAATCGAACATCAGTAATGAATTGATAGTCATTATAGTTGTTACATATTCGTTAAAATAATTGTTTATTTCGTTTCTTATGCCTAAAATCTAATAAGTGTTATTGCTTGTGTTTCGTTTTGCAACAATGTGTTCAGCTTGCAACAAGTATTGCAGTATCATATAAGTGCGATTCGTCATTTTCATTAATTAGCCAAAAATAACCTACACGCGGCAATTAATCGATTATGCTGCTTAAACTATTTTTCAACTGATACAAAATTGTACCTATTTTAAAATAACTTTTAAGCATTAACTAAATTTTGCCAAATTTGTGGATTAACACGTTGTTGAAACAATATGAATGGAACGATCCCTGTAGCATAATAGGCTCTACAATTTGTAGATCCAAAGATTTACCCTAGTTAGTGTTCTTAGTAAGTTAATTATGTCATTTTATAAAGGCTTTGGGTATACCTACGTTTACCTATATAAAATGTTTTAAACGTGATAGACAGAAGATGGACTTTTTTAAAGGTTTTCGATGGCGTCCTTGGGATTCCAAAAGAGCCAGAAACAGGCCTTTTAATTGAGCTAAGAAGTTTATGTTCGATTGGGGTCCAAATACACCTTTGTAGCAGGAAAATTTTATTTTTAGGACCTACTCACTAAGTTAAAAATTTCTTGGATCTGATATTTTTGTATGAAAAACAATACGTAATTATGAAACATTATATTACATTCCCTTCACCTTAACATTTGAAATGTCAATAAAAAAGATCTTTCAACAACAAACTGATGGGTTTCAAGAACTTTCATCAATATCCAAATAGATTTCATCATAAATATTGAAAATTTTATTTGTCTATGGAACTGCCTTTTCGATTCTTGTTATTATTATTTATGGTATTTTTTGAGTGACAGCTTACTGACATACATTCACTACGTTATTTTAAAAATGCATAAAGGCGCGAATGTTCAATAGATAGAAAGAGTAAAGCGTTCGTATATTTTAATCCTCTGAAATTTTAGCAGAGATTTTTCCTTTCGAATATGTAACAACTAATGACTCCATCAATTCATTACTGATGTTAGATTTTTAAATAGAACAAACCACTACGGGCTTACGACTATCTTCTACTGTTATTTCGAAGGCAGGATTAATGTGATCACTTTACGTTAACAACGTTCCTTTCTTACGAAACAGTAATGGAAGTTTTGTTTGAAATAGAAAATTTCTGTAAACCTTAAAGCTCATTGTTGCATAATGCATGCAGGATGTAATTCCTTGGAAAACTGATAACTCGACCTGGGCGTCGTAACCACCAGTCTACCGACCACTTCTATTTACTCGTTTAATAATTTTTAACTTATCATATCTAAAAATTAGCTACTGATAGGTATACATGAGTTTACTTTAAGTCGGCGATTGAAGTAGCGTTCGTGATAGGGGTTGATATCTAGAAATATATCAACGCTGGTTTTGAACAATAAATTATTGTGATTTTTTTTTTTTTAAATCACCCCATTCAGCTTACAACTTTTTTCTAAGCCACATTTTATCAAGATCTGATGGAGTTGGTATAAGGAACTAAAAATAGTCATGGCGAGTAATTACGAGAGGTAAATACTAAAGAACAATTCATGTTAGTTCTTAGAACTAACTGTATTGAAGGTTGTCTGTCATCGATTCATGAAATATTAGGTAGGTACCTACATCTTACTTGATATTCTCTCAAATTCAATAACTTCCATGATTTATTCCTTGAAACCAGGCTAAAAGAAAATCAATTAAAATAACAATGTAATTAAACCCTGAATTAAATTACGGTGCTCACTCAATATTTAAGAAAGCATCTGAAGATAAATGTTATAATACCGTAGTTAGGTATTTCTTTACTAATGCTGATGCTCAATTTTTAAATGTAATAAACCACTACGGGCTTAGGACCGTATTCTACTGTTATTTCGAATGCTGGCTCACTTTATGTTAACAACGTTCGCCATTAGGTGGTAATCTCCTAAACTAATCATGAGAATCCTCAACATGTTAAAAAAATCTCAACAACAAGCAGATATTTAATAATAAATGAGATATATGATATATGTAGAGATGAAAGTTGGAAATTATTGAGAACTAGCTGGCCCGACGAACTTCGTATCGAAATAAATAATATGGGTACTCTATAGGTTCTATTTTATACGATATATTTCACATTCGTATTCTATCAATCGCCACAACAATCAATCCACTGACAGTTCTTTCAAATGTCAATTAATTAAAATTCAAAAGTAGAACAAAATTATATTGTAAAAAATACTAAAAAGATTACCTACTTAGATTTTCTTTAATTTACTAACTATCCCCGCACTTTTCGTATTTTTTTGTTCCCATACAACCTTCTCCTGATATAAGCCTACATGACCAAAAAAGAATTAGCGCAATCGGTCCAGCCGTTTAGGCGCCAACCGATGACCACGCGAAATAGCTCTCCATTTTTATATATAAGATAACAAGAGAGCAACCAAATTTAAAGACTGCGACTGCTATGTTCGTTTGGTGTAAATGCACGCTTAAACTATGCTTTTGTGAGGGTGAGGGAGAACAACTATACGCTAAAGCCATTTATAAAACAAATACTTTATTAAAACTAACAATTTTGAATCAATTTTGTACTTTTATAGCATAACATTCTTATGAAAAAAAAAATATGATTGTATATGTACATATTATGTAGAATATTAGAATACACTAAACTGAGCATGCATTATTTACGCAATATGAATCAAATTCAATTTTCTTTGTTCTCAGGAAATATCCCTCGATGTCTTCATGCAGGTATACTGGGAAGACCATCGGATAAAGGCCGTCTCAGAGCTGCCCTTCGTGGAGCTGACATGGGAGCAGCGGCACCAGTTCTGGATGCCAGACCTCTACATCCGGCAGCTGAGGGAGATGCGTGTGCTCTCTGTGTTCCAAGAGATGACCTCAATGAGGCTCTACAAGAACAGTACACTCGCAGTCAGCATCGGGTAAATCATCATGAATAATATTATCACAACTTCCCTCAGAAATACATCCATATACAGTCTGGCTAAAAAGAGTAGAAATTAATTATTGATGAACTAAAATGTTATCACTCTGGCAACACTGAACATAGATTGTTGTCTGACATTACAAATGTTCACGAATGGACAGCAATTCTAACTGGTAAATACAACATCCAATTCATTTAAAAAAAAATTTAAGTACCTTTTACTAATTTGGATAATTTTCCGACATAATTATTTTGTATATTCCTATAATATTCACTTACAAATAAATTATAGGTTATGTTTGAACATTTTGACATTTATATGATTGAAATTCGGCCATAGAATAGTAAGCAGTTGTAAGCACCATTTTGTGGATTACAGCACCCATTATCTATTATTATCTCTTGTTTTTTGACTCGTTTTGCGTAGATTTCTTTTCCATATCGTTTTTAATGCCATGGCTGGTACAGTTCGTTACCTACTGAATTCTTTTAAATAACCTCTTCAAAGCATTTCATATGATACCACATTGAATAGTATTTTTTTAAATATTTTGGCGGTTACAATACTTTACTTTTTAAATGCAGAGTACTTATTTAATGTTGCCATACAAACGACTGCAGCGCCCTCAATTATTTTCTACTCTTTTTAGCCAGACTGTACCTATTATTAAAATCGTAGTAGTGTCGAGGTAGTTACCTTCCTTAAAAATAAAACTTTATAGTATTATATTACCAGATAGCCAATATGTAGACGTTTTTCAAATCTTTAAAATACCGTTAAACTCACATTTGAAATTAGCTTTTTCCCATTCAAAGGACAAGCATAGCATGGATGTTTGAGCCACTTAATTTGAAGAAATAATCCTAATATGGAGAAAAATACTTAATTTTTTTTTAATTCGCCTGTGTTGTATATGGGTGGAAAGTCCACAGTTTTTACGCCACTTTTGTCGAAATAGAATTTCATTTATAACAAGTGTTACGTATTGACCTTATTCTGTGGCTTCTACATCGAATCCTCACACCAGACCAAGACGAAGGCCCTGCGGAAGGCTCTACGCAGAAAAATATAATGTACGTTTATATTTTATACAATGTTCCTTCGCCAATCGCAGATTCACGTTAGCGGACGTTCGTATTGAAGGAGCAGTGGTGGTCCCAATTTGAAATATCGATATGTTGAAATACAGCGAGACATCGAGGGTTTAAACGTGCGTACGAAATTCTTAAATACAAGGGAAGTTTGTGCCATTGATCAAAGTAAGTTTTTTTTTCATTGAACAAGTGGTTGGTAGTATAGCGGCTACGAGGCCGGCTTCCGCACTGTTTCGTGCGAAGGTCGTGGGTTCGATCCCAGGTGCCGACCATCTTCCTCTTTCACGACACAAGCCTTAAGTAGCTAACTGTGAAAGAGTCAAAGAGTGTATTTGTGTTCACTATGAGTGAACACGGATTCATTTTTATAAAAAAAAGGATCATCTGAAAATTTTGATTCATATGCGAGTCTTTGACAATAAATAAAATTTTACAATATTAAGATTACTTAGATACCTACTTGTGTATTACAAACAAACATTTTAAAATCAATAAACGCTCCTTTAAAGCCTCCACTAAGGGACATAGGAAGGCAGCAAGAGCTTTTATTAAGCACTGCCACCTCTGCAAAAGCCACTTGGTCCTGCGCTACTCTAAAGAGTTCATCGATCCTCGATATTACAGTCCAACACCATTCGGAAAAAAATAAATACATATTTAACAATAAATTCCAATACGCGTTCAATTAGAATTTCTTTATAATATTCATAGATGGATACCTACATTGTGTGCCTCCCTTTTTTTCTTTTCTTTTTTAAATGAATCTGTGCTCACTCGAAGTGAACACAAATACACTTTTGGCATCTTTCACACTAACCAAAGGGTTGTGCCGTGAAAGCGGAAATGGTCGACATGGCCGGGATTCGAACCCACGACCTCCGCACGAAACAGTGCGAAAGCCGACGTCGTAACCGCTGGTCTACCAACCACCTTTCTTCTCTCCCTTTGTGACCAGGGTTGCCAGGTGTTCGGTATTTTAGCACCGTGTTCGGTATGACATATAAAAATACTGAACTATAGAGTGTTCGGTATTTTTTGTCATCCTTTTCGGATACCATATTTTCGGAATGATTTTGTCATTTTTTTAGTGAATTTTAAGATTAACTTTTTTTGGTGAACTTTCATCTTTACGGATAGGGACCAAATGGGAACACTGGTTCGATATTTTTTGGAAAAAAAAACTGGCAATTCTGTTTGTGACCCCACTTAGGAGCATAGGGGGGGGGGACTCACTCAACTCTGTATGGAAAGATCAAAACACAATAAATATGGGAGTGCCTTCGTATGTAGCAAGGATATCGATTTGACAATAATAATTAGCCGAGAAGAACGCTATTCTTCATTCTCATAGACTTTTCTATATACCCAGTCTTGCAAATACTAAAAAAAAGTTGAACATAAACTCACCTCACTATTTGAACAACATTTTATTAAACGCAAAAAAATGAGTAAAAAATTTACGTAAATCGGAGGACGCCTGTACGGCAAACAAATTTCAACAATAAATTCGCCAACCATCAATTAGGTACGTACTCCGGGGGGTCGGTTACATTGTGAAAAATTGCCGACGAATCCGAGTAAACCCTCTATGAAAAAAAAAGCTGCTAACCTAGGGTAGCCCAGAGCTCATAGTATATTATAACAGCCTTTTCGTGTAAAACATAATATCTTTGCATAAAAATTCGTAATTTTACGATTAAAATGAATTTATCCTTGGAATTATTACAGAAACTTTAAAATGATATCGACTATTGGAGCTTTTTATTATCTGCTTTAGAACTACATATTCAATATTAATCGGTACTTTAAGGGGACCCACTGAAGTTACGGACCTCAAATTTTACGTGCTTGTGTAGGAGCAAAAGACCAACCCGTGTACCAAATTTTATGAAAATCGAAAAAATTTCGTGTCCCTTGTAAGACGATTAAAGCGAATTATTGTAGGTACTCTATTAAGCGCTTTTTAATCACTAAAAATAAGTGTTAATTGCTATCGTAATTTCGTAATCATGCACGTTCGAATCATGTCGATAATTTATTTATTTAGTAATTGATTCTTTATGCACAAATTTAAAAAATAGTGTATAAAAATAATGGCAATGGTGGGATTATAGCCGAAGCAATCTCTAACATCCAACCACAATTTTCTGTATTAGGTACCTAGATTTATAATATGGTTTTCATCGACTCGAATCGACGGGAATTGACATTCGATCGAGTCGATGATCTAAATTTGTTGTGCTGGTTTGAGGTTGTATGCATAGCATAATTTGCTTACATTCTAAGTAGATATAACGCTTTATCTTTTCATTCCAGTTTTTTTCCATTCATATTAGACATTTATTTGCATATATTATACAGCATAGGATTAGGAGAACTATTTCGATCAGAAAATACAAATTAATCTAAAGATAACAATGAATATAACAAACAAAGCAATGAAGGGACACCTATATAGAAGTCGTAATCTAAAACTATTTTAATAAAATACTTTATTATGTTACTAGCTTTTCTGACAGACGTTGTCCTGTGGTCCTAACACTCCTAACCATGAATATTGAATTCGAATTTGTATGGTGATGAATTAATTATTTTTTGACCAATGTAATTCCGACCAATGCATCTGTTTTAAACCATATATTTTCAATCGCACCAACTATCTAACAACTGACAGTTCCTGTCAAAATTTCAAAATTGGAATGAAAATTATATTATAAAAAGTAGTAAAAAGGTTACCTACTTATAGTTTTCTTTGATTTTCTAATTTTCCACCCAACTTTCCTATTTTTTTCTTTAATAAATAAATAAATAATACTCTTCTATACATAGGTGTCAGTAGGTATAGCCGGCGGAAATTAATGCTTGAAGCATTCTCTACCAGTCAACCGGTCTCGTCCAATCTGAGACAGAATCGAACCCGGGACCTCTTGATCTGAAGTCGGAGCTATTGCCACTAGGCTACCGAGGTCAGTTCAATAAAGAACCTTCTCCTGATAAAAGCCTACACGACAAAAAAAAAGATTAGCGAAATCGGTTCAGCCGTTGAGGCGTGATTCGATGACATCGGGAAATAGCTCTTCAAATCTTCAAATCTTTCTTCAAATCTTTATTGCTCTCCATTTTTATATAATAGATTTACGAATTGACAATGCTTTGATAGTACCTACTAATGGAAATTCAACATTCAGACTAGTATCCACGGTACATCTTACATACATGCTCATAGGATACTAAGAAAATGATTAGTTTTATTTATTTTATACTTAAGCTCCCCATTCTCGTTTACTTCATCCCTCCAAATGGAGCGATGTCACTCCAAAAAAATGACCGTGAGTGAAAAAAACCAAATGGGTGATGTGGAGTGATATGGTGAGTCGGATATCCATCAGTCCAAAAAATCAATCGCGTCAAGCCATTCGTCCATCACTCCAAACGGATCATCAATCTCTTCCTTCAATCTTGCAATCGGTTTTCAGTTTCCTGCGTGCATCCTATATTTGTGTGCATATTAATTCTTCTGTATCCTGATTTTAGCTTTATTTTTAAACTTATGATGATTTTTTTTAAATGTATAACTCACTATTTTTTTAAATTATTTCATTTTTTTTAACTTCTTTTTTATTTTATTTTTGCTTTATAGTATCATAATAATAATATTTTATCTAATAATATAATAATATTCTTTAATAATATCTTTATGTAATAATATTTTTATATATCCTTAGTTTTACCTGTAGTATAAAATTTTTTAAACCTTTATTTTTAGTGTTACGTGTATTAACAAAGTGAATTCTCGTTAAAACGATTAAAAAAAACTCAAGTTTCACAACTGTCGAAATGAAGTGACATATTATATAGCTCGTGAATGGGACAATTATTTTGGATGTCGTCCAATGGATAACGGATTAACGGATCCATTTCAAGTGATGGTGAATAGGGGTCTTAGCATATCAGAAACACTCACGACTTCAAGGAAAAAAGTAACAGCTCAAAGCGTCATAACTTAAAATCGATAAATGCATGGCGAATTTTACTTAAATAATTTACATTTATTAAAACATATTTTAATAAATTATGAAATATACTCAAGTCTGCGTGACCTGGTTTCAAACAGAGAACAATGAAAGACGGGTTGACTGGAAGAGTTAAAACGAACAACTTTATATGGCGTGAACGTTAGCGTATTACGTGAACATGTGCATATTTGCATACTAATCTCTCTTCCACCATGCTAAATTTAATTAATGCACATGCGTTTTTATGAAACTTAAGGTAGGTATAATAATTATTATAATTCAGGGCAATGGATGGTAGTGTAATTATACAAACTAAACTCTCTCTCTCTCATTTTTTTAAAAGCTTGAGCTGTTAATTGAAGAGTTTACATATTTAGAATCCCAAGCACACTCTTATTTCACAATAATTATTATTAGTAATTTATATTTTTTAAAATCAAAATGTTCATAACCTCAATGAGTTTTGAGATTATCTAAATGCCCCAAAATTTAACCATTTTCACTAAATGGGGTCTTAACAGGAATATTTTTTAGTATTGGAGGATCGCTTGGTGTGGTTATTTTATGTATTTACAAGGCTGTTTTATTTACAAGGATTCAATACTATATTATAACACTTTGTTTCAAACATATTTTACAATAATTCTAAAATACTTTGTTGGAACCTATACATACAACACGGCACCTAGACAATTTGAATTTTACAAACGAATATTTCGCAAATGAAGAGCAGGAAGAAAATTAACTGTCCTGTATATGTAACTGTATATTTTTATATAAGCGTCTTTATTTGGTTTAAATAATTTGTTTATATTATGTTCCAGTGGACAGTTCTTTTTTTCGCACTCTATATTGGCGAAAAATTCGTTTGTAGTCAGTCTTTCGTAAAATTTTAATTCAGGGGCAGATCTTAGTACGACGAAAACTCTTTGACGACAATTTTTTTTATTTATTCTTTCAGTACGACAAAAACTCTTTGACGACAAAATTTTTTTATTTATTCTTTCAATACGACAAAAACTCTGACGACAAAATTTTTTTATTTATTCTTTCAGTACGACAAAAACTCTTTGACGACAAAAAATGTTTATTTATTCTTTCAGAGCCACTGTAATCATAAGATGCGACATGGATTTCGTCCTGTATCCGTTAGACGTCCAGATTTGTCCTGTAGACTTTAGCAGTTGTGAGTATCATACATTTTTTACTTATATGCGAGCATCACAAAGGTTGACGTCATTTGACATTTCACCTTAAAGGCATACAATCTTATATTATGTTAGAACTATTTGCTTACAACCATCACACAATGTATAATTAAATTAACGTCATACCTTACCTTACCAGTAGTCGTCCTCACTGCTGAGGGTCGTGGCCATCATGCACTCTGTTGTGGAGCATTGCTCGCCAGGATGTTCTGTCGGCTGCCAGATGGACGGCTCTATGGAGTGTCGTGGTGGGAGTATTTTGCTTTATTTGGTCGGTCCATCGCATCGGCGATCTGCCTCTTGGTCTTGTACCAGGCGCTCTTCCGACCATGATTAGCTTCTCAAGGCTGTCTTCCCCTCTACGAGCTATGTGTCCAAAAACTTAATTATGCGTTCGAGACAGAGAGACGACAATCTCACCGTGATGCGGAGTTCTTGAAGAATTGAGATGTTAGTTCTTCTTGCTGTCCATGGGATTTTCAGCATTCTTCTCCAGCACCGCATTTCGAACGCGTCTATTCTGTCTCTATCTCTAGCTCGCAGAGTCCACGATTCCACTCCATAAAAGAAAATCGAGAACACAAGTGTGCGCACAATCTTAACCTTCAGGTTTCTGGATATGTTCCTGTCCCTCCATATCTTATTGAGACTGGCCATCGCACACCATTAACGTCATTATTTAAATAAAATTAGAAGAAAACACCGACACACCCATCAAGCACCGTACAAACACGTGATAAACACACTAAAAATAATATGTAACAACTAATGACTCTTTTAACAATTCATTAGTGATGTTCCATTTTTAAATGGAACAGCCCACTAAAGGCTTACGACCGTCTTCTACTGTTATTTCGAAGGCTGGCTAGTGTGATCACTTTACGTCAACAGCGTTCGCCATTAGGTGGTAATGTTTAAGTCTCCGAAACTCCTAATCATGAGAATTCTCGACATGTTCAACATATCGAAAAATCTCATGTATACAACAAGTAGATATTCAATAATTAATGAAATATAAAGATAAAAGTTGAAAATTATTGAGAACTCTTGTTCTCAGCAACCAAATTTAAAGACTGCGACTGCTGTCATGTACATATTTGGCGCCAGGATGAATATATCCATTTTTGTTAATTTCTCATCTTTATTGCCTATTGGCTATGTTGGTGCTAGATCCTTGTGACCATTTTTCAGGACTCGACAAAGGATTGATACGAATATTCGTTAAGAACTAGTCCTGAAAAATGGTCACAAGACATAACACCAAAAATGGTTGACCACCAAGCAATGTCAAAATCCACGTGACCTTTAATGTTCTGTTATAAATCTCACCTTTTTTTACAAATAAAACGTAGGCTTATAGGATCTGCTCTGCGCTTTCAGACAAATACATGATGCAAGATATGACGTTCAGATGGAAAGGGGATGATCCTGTCAGCTTTCCAAGCGATTTTGGTGATGGCTATCGTCTTCCCAAATACGTTGTCTCCTTCAAGATAGACCACGAATTACATAACATATATTACGGAGAAGGTAAGGTATTTCAGAGCTGACTTTTTCAGTCTTACAGTTCATATTCTGAGCAGTGTTGCCAGGTGTCCGGTATTTTACCGAACTGTTCGGTATTTTTGCTCCATGTTCGGTGTTCGGTATGAAAAAAATACCGAACTATGGAGTGTTCGGTATTTTTACTTTCGGGAATAATTTTCATTTTTCCTAGTGAATTTGTAACTACCCGGACAGCAAATTTCGAAATGACTTTTTTTTTAGGGAAATTTCTACTTTACGGATAGCAAATTTTCAAAATGACCTTTTTTTGTTTTGGTTCGTTATATTTTTATAAAAAAACCTGGCAACCCTGATTCTGAGTGAAGGGAAACCAGTAGGGCTATTCTCGTAATCAATCGCTTTTAAAAATTACTTAACGATAAGATTAAGACACGATCGCCTTTGCCTCAGGCAATAAGTTCCGCCGGCTATACTGACACCTGTATAGAAAAGTATTATATTATTATTAAGACACGGTCGCAAGCAGTCGTATTCACAAAACTATCGGAATCTAATCTTAAATCCTATCTTGAACTGGATCATTTTCATACTGATATTTCAAACATAGCGAATGTTTAAGATATCTACTAGATATCTTGTTTTGTGAATACCAATCCGCCATTTTATGATTGTCAATCAAGATAAGAGCGTATTAAGACCGCTACGAGAATAAGGGCACTGTTCATACAATATCCACTAGATAAAAAAAAATTAGAATCAAATGGTAAAATTCACGAGTGGGTCTTGGGGATTTTTTATTATCATCTTTCAATATCACCATCGCCTGAACCTGTGGGTGCTTAGGCATTGCCTCTACTTTAAGGAATTGCCTCTACTTTAAGGAATTGCCTCTACTTTTGGAAATTGCTTCTAATTTCAAAATTTTAGGAGGATGGTACGTTTATCGGATAGACTAGTGGTGCAGGCGTGGACTTCAAGAGGTCCCGGGTTCGATTCCCGGTCGGTTCAGAGTTTACTCGGGGTTGGCGTGTCTCAGATTGGACGGGTTCGGTTGACCAAAAAAATGCCTCAGGCAGTAAGGTCAACTGGCTATCAGCTAGCACCTTAGCTAGTACAGAAAAGTTTAAATCTTTTTATTTTATTTTTTCAAAATTAATATATATTATGTTACTTTTTTCGATCCACCATATTCCACGTGGAAAGTTAAAATGTACCTAGATTGAAAAGCTTCAAATACAACTGACAAAAAAAACATTACTTAATTTTTTGTAACAGAAAAAAGTCCAAATAAACCAGTTTATGACAGGTGAAATAATCTAATTAAATATCCTGAAATTCATCTGCGAATCGGGCTTTGGAAAGACTTCTTGCAGCCAATCAATTTACAAAACCACATAAGTCGACGTAACAAAATCACAAGAGAAAATGGAAAAGGGGCATTGTTTCACTTTTTTTAAATCATAAAATACTTAATAGTGTGTTTTTCCATTAAAAAAACGTTGTTTTCAAATTAATCAGATTTCTCGAAGATGAAAATATACAGGGGTATCTTTTTGTTTTATATTTAGGGGTGTGTTTCTTTCAGGAAACCATTCTACAGCACGTCTCCTGATCACAATGTCCAGAGAGCTGAGGAGTTACTTGCTGGAGTGCTATCTGCCCTCAACCCTCTTCGTGGTCATGTCTTGGGGAGGCTTCTGCGTGATCCCTGAGATAGTCCCTGGCAGGATGGTGCTACTGGTCACGACGCTGCTGTCTCTGGTCACCATGATAGATACTGTCAGGTAGGATGCACACGTAAAACGACTCGTGTGAATATGGCAATTTTAAATTTTCATTCTGAGTCAATCTGGTAAAAATTTGAGTTTGGGACGTTTGGGTCGTCTGTAGTTTCTCTGGGATGTTCATTTGTCGTTTGGGCTGCGGGCAGTATATGAGCAGCTCAGCGCAATATTAATGTGGCAACTCTTCTGACAATGTCCATCAGGACTCCCGTTCTGGACCTAATTGTTTCATTCCGAATTTTATGCCTGAGACTACTTCATCATTTCTACATAATATCTAAAATATACATTTTCTTTTTTAATATGCGAATAGTACGCCTATTATTTACAGCCAAATATGCATTTTCATTTAAAAATAAGTATACGCATTTCATACACAAATATTGTGCAACTCCATATTATCCAGTCTTTCAATATTTTTCAAAACTAACATTAAGAATCTAAATTTAAAAAAAAATCAAAACACAATAGACCGCTTTCAAATTCTTCAGAATATTTATTTGAATGAAAATTTCGATATTTTTTTTTTCGCAGAAACAATTCGCCCAGAGCTCTGGAATTGAAGTGCATCGAAGTGTGGTTGATATCCTGCACGTTATTTGTGTTCCTGGCGCTGATCGAGTACTTCATAGTGCTCTTCGGCATCAGATACGACAAACACTGGCGACACAAAAAGAAAGAACTGGAGAAGACGACGGAGTCGCAGAATCTGCCCTCGCCGCAGACGCAACCCTCGTCCGTGCTCATCAACCACACACAGGTAATCAAATAAATTACATTACTAACAATTTATACACTCTGTAATGTTTGCGTATTTACGTAGTGAAAGTTCATATTTGATTAATTTAAGGAAAAACAGTTGCACTTTCATAAATGTTACACGGAATTATAATATTGTACTTCATAATAGAAGCGGCTTCTCCGTCTAAAATGTGTCCATGAAAAATAAGCTCTTCCAGTCACTCGCGCTTTTAGTATACATCGGTCTGTGTTCGATAATAGGTCCTTGCAATTTCAAAATAACTTTTTTCGGTGGTAGGTATGTTAATTTACACATTTTTCAAAATTGAACTTGAGACAAGAACAAGGGAGGGGGAGTTCCCTGCATTTCCATCACAATACCGATCCAATTTCAATCTTAATAACTTAAGATGTCTTTATCACGCTTAGATTTTGGTTTCTACATGCATTCAATTGTACCACATACATAGGTGTTCAAATCGGGTTTTGTTTTACGAAAAAATGGTATAAATAAGGATTTATCGACGATCGGCATTGAGATTGAGAAGATTAGACCCCCCACGTCCAATTAATAAACAATCATACATACTCCTTTTCTGACCCCACTTAGGGGCAACGAAAGCTATCGGGCTTTAATAACCTCCTCCCACACCATATCCAAATCCCTCGGCTCTTCTTCAAAGAAACAGAACTCGATGTGAGAGGGTCTTCGTCATTTTTGGAACCCTGACTGAAGGAAGAGCTGCGCTCTCCTCGATCAACTATCATTCGGAATCCTTAACACATGTCCCAGCCAAGTTCATCCTAAACGTCAATTAATTTCGCGAAAAGAGTTCACCTGACTAGCATATGTATTTATAATTAAGTTAAGATTAATTTGATGCAGTCACTATACTTTTTCCTTCCCCGCAATTCCATTCACTTCCTTAGGTAGGTACCCCATACACCAAAATATGACATAAAATTTTGATATTTTTGTTAATAATGTGCTCGATATTCAAATTTGTGAAAATGCAACTGCGAGTCCTTAAATATATCACAAAATTATAGTGTAGCAGTTGATTTTATTAAATTTTTAGATGTGCATTTAATTTTCTTCCTATTGTTATGTTTTATTTTTATTAATTATTAACAATAAGTTATTTAATTAAAATTTCACTCAATTTTTTTGCTCATATTTAACCAACACATTTTTTTAATATTTTTCGTTTATATAATTTATATACATACCTAGTTGTATTTTTTTTTCTACTAAATAAAAGGTTAATATAAAAAAATCGGTGTACTTAAAATTAAGATGATTTTGTGTTTAAGATAAAAGCAGTGATTGTGAACCTTTTTTGAGAAACTTGATTGAATTTTTTTTAATGTTTCGCGTGGAGTTAGACTGGTTAGTGTTTCAACGAAAATACCGAGTTACGAACGAACTTAACCAGTTAGGTATTAATTTAATTTAACATAGTTACAAAAAGTTTAAATCTTAACAGTTGTGTAAGTAGGCATATTAGTTTGTTCAAATGGTTCTTTTTTGGATGATCCAAGTAGATTTAATTAATTTTATTATTATTTGGTAAAAGATCACCATATCACAATGGTACGTTCATGTAAACAAAAAACATTAATAAAACAAAAACAATTAATACAATAGTTATGAGTGTTTGGATAAAATAGATTTAGCTATTGTGTAATAAAGTGACAAGATAATAGTACAAGTATCAACATGGGTATAATTATTGTTAACATACAGCTGTGATTCCAATTTGCTGAGGATTATAATCAATCTTTCCTCTTTAGGACGTTCATATCAGCCCAGTGTTGCCACCTTTGTTAAATTTTAGACCCTGTCACAAACGTAAAAAAGGCCATTCTGAAAATTTGGTATCCAGAAAGGTGAAAGTTCGCTTAAAAAAAAAGAAAATTTTGTGAAACTTGAAAAAATTTTATTTCGATAATTTTGTATTCGGAAAGGTATAATTTCCCTAAAAAAATTAGTACCTACACCGGTCACCCGGACGCACTCTACAAAACTAGAATTGTTCGGGTAAAACAGTGGCACAGGTGGCAAATCACTGGGTCAACCTTATAGCAGTGAGCTATACAGTTTGATAAAATATTGGGTCTCTAAAACCTTCAACTTGATTTGTTTAGCACAGCGCATCATTGGTCTATGTATGTCGTTTAGTTGTATCTTCGTAGAGAAAATGGATTCCTTAAAAGGCCCATCTATACAATGCAAATTTCTGGCCTGTTCCATACAATAATGGAACAGGCCAGAATGCCAATTCCAATTTGCCAAGCGACGCTGTTCTCCGAAGTCATCAGCACGCTGGATTTCTAATCAAATCATATAACCTAACGAACTATGAACAAATCATATAACCTTACGAACTATGAACAAATCATATAACCTTACGAACTATGAACAAATCATATAACCTTACGAACTATGAACAAATCATATAACCTTACGAACTAAGAACACTAAAAAAAATTGAGCCTTGAATCAATATACCCAAAAGGTTAATCTAAACAAACAGGCGACATGCTCAAAAAAGTTAAGCTCTTTACCAATACCAATATCACTTAATTAGGGTTAAAAATATGCAACTACATATTTAAATTATATCATATACCTACTTGAGAGCAACCATTTCCACCTCTAGTGACCTCGGTGTCGAGCTCCCGATACGTATCGGTATGGCAAGTGGCGCCTTCAACAACATGACCAAGATATGGAAGGCGTCGGCGTTTAGTGTCGAGACAAAATGTAAACTGTTTGATGCATGTGTGTTACCCATTCTCTTGTATCGGTGTGAGTCCTGGCACATGACTTTAAAGCCCAGGCACAAAAAGAATCTGCATTCGAAACGAAGTGCCTCAGGTGAATCTTGAGTATAAGATGGTACCACCGCATCACGAACGACGCTATACATCGGCACACCCAGCGCAGGCCTACCACTTCCACCATTACGGAGAGGAGATGGGCATGACTGGGACATGTGTTGAGGACGCCGAATGACAGTTGGCCGAGGAAAGCGCTGTTTTTCCTCCCATCAGGGTCTCAAAGACTTGAAAGACCCTCTCATACTGTGTTCTGTTCCTCCGAGGCATAGCTGAGGGAGTTGAACATGGTATGGGAGGAGGTCATAAGCATTGCGCAAGATCGAGCGCAATGGAGAGTTCTTGTTGCCTCCCTATGCTCCAGAGTGAAGTTTAAAGGGAGTTTTGTTTGATTTGATTGACATATTGAATAAAGTATGTATATCCTAATAATAATAGAGAGATAGAACATCGGTCATCTTTTCAACAGCAGTTAATTAAGTGCAACCAAAACGTTGTTATCAATAAGGTCGATTAATATTCCAGAAGTGATGAAATGATTGCATTTGGGAATTTATTGAAGGTACATAATATATTGTTTGATAATATAATAATTTGTTATGACATTCAGATAATTATTTACTTAATGATAAGTTTTGAGTTATAAAAAGTGAAATGAGAAAATAGATAAATTGACTGCAAGTGTTTACAATGGATGTCTGGGTGTTTAGAGTAACAAAAAAAAGAAAAAGTTAAAACTGAAAGAATGTGAAACGTATTATATTATGTATGAAAGAAAAGGATTTAAGAGGTTTTGTATCAATAAATATTGATTTCATCTTGTAGGACAGGGGTTCCCAAAGTGTGCGCCGCGGCGTCCTGGTGCGTCGTAGAAAGTGAAGAGGGGCGCCGGCGCCGTGACTCAATCATCTATCATTATCCGAAGCCACCGATTACTATTCGAAAGCAAAAAAAATCGCGGGTACCTAAAGTAACAAAAAAAAATTACTGAACCAGTACTAAAACCAGCGTATTTCTGCGATATATTTTGTTAACTGAATAATTTGAATCTTTCTTTGAAAGGCAACACCCTCATTCTGAAACTATCGGAGAGGATTGCGATGCTTAGAAAGAAACTGCAGTTTGATAAAAAACTGAATGAAGGTAGCGAGCAGAATTACTTCCCGCAATTTGTATAAATATGGATTAAGTATATCTATTCCAAATAGCTTACTAAAGTAGGGCGCCGTGACAAAATACTAAATGTGCAAGTGCGCCGTGGGCTGAAAAAGATTGGGAACCCCTGTTGTAGGATGACAAGGGCAGCAAAGCAATTAAGCAGATCTATGTAGAATGTCTTTCTATGCCTACCTAATAAAACATGTCTTTATTATTTAGCACCAGAATGAAAAATGTATACCTACATTTTGAAACTCTTTTTGCAATATCTTGCACTTTTTTATAATATACATAAGTGACTCTTTTTTATGAAATCTAAGGGCGCGTTTATACCGAACAATCATAGAGCCAGAGCTGGAAAATAGAGTACCTATATTTTCTTGATTGTTGATATGGACACTAAGAACAGAAATTACAATAACTAGAAAGAACCAGAAATGTGTCGCACGTAATCTGTCATCGCCCATTAATTAGTTCTTGCTCATTGTTGTTTCCATGGTGTCCAATATCAACTATAAAAGAAAGTATGCTATACTTACAGCTCCAGCTCTCTGTTCGTTTGGTGTAAATGCACCCTTATATTTGATAAGTACTTCTTGGTTATATTACTAATAGAATCTAGCTAATTCGTAGGTACAATAGTATAGAATAGGTTACCTACAACATTTTAGAAAATAGTTCAAAACAAAGATTTGAAACCAAATTCATTCCAAAACTGAAAAAACGAGATGGAATAAAAATTCAAGCTTTCTATACTGCTAAACGTTCAGACAATTTAATTTTAACTAACTCTATAGCCATAAAAAATTAATAATGTCTATTGTACTACTATATTGAAAAGAATTGCCATATTTTATTAAATTTTTATGATAAACAAGCTATGTGCTTTATTGTTAAAAATAAATCAATGTTAAAAAATGCTATAATTGGCAGGCAATATTGCTTGGATCAACAGAACTCCCCCCATTGGTCCATAGGGGACAAAATGGAAATAGAATTGAGAATATACGACTGAGCCATAGGAAGGTTGGCCCAGAAGATTCACAGCACAAAGACACTACAACTTCTATTCCGCTTTCACTGCACACAGTAAGATATTGTCTTCATCACTTCTATTTATTATTATATTGAATTAGTTCAAATTTATTGGCTTTATAGGCGCTTCTTTGTAGGTATATGCAAATTGGCTTTACAGGCGTTTCTTTGTAGGTATATGCAAATTGGCTTTATAGGCACTTCTTTGTCGGTATATGCAAATTGGCTTTATAGGCGCTTCTTTGTAGGTAGGTATATGCAAATCGGATTAATTGGGATATTTTAGTTAGAACAATGCTTTCTGAAATGCCTACGATAATGAAAAAATAGTTTTCAATAGATATCGCTTACATATTTTTTTAAAAGTCCAAAGTCTCTTTATATTCATAGGGTGCTTTTTTATATGGTCGAAAAAAAATATTATCGAAAATTTGAGGGGACCCCCCCTGTTTTTTTATTTTATATGCTAGGTACCTATAATTTACTCAATGCTACAGAATTTCTTTAGATTTTTTCAAAAACTTTTAGGGGTCGCTACCATTTGAAGAAAATTTCATAAGTACGTACCATAAGTGTATAAAAATATGTTATTTTTTAAATAATCAAATCCTACAACAACTTTAAGCTATAATATAAAAAGAAATTGATACTTAGGTGTACCTATACTTATTATAACAGTAGGTAAGGGGACATCCATTAATCACGTGATTTTTTTTGCAACTTTTTAGACCCTCCCTCCCCCCTGGCAATATTTGGTGATATTTCAGAATACCCCCCCCCCCCCCCCCCGAACATCACGTGTAGTTTTTTAGTACAAAGAATTAATGATTTTAATTATCGACAATAATTTTTAAAATTTCTGAAAGTGGAACTGTTTTTCTTTAAATTCATCATAAAAATAAATGCACGTGATTTTCTCACTAGACCCCCACTCCCCTATGTGATCTTTCGTGATTTTTTCCAGACCCCCCCTCCCCCTTTTGGAATCACGTGATTAATGGACGCCCCCTAATGATGAGGGAAATTTGCAATTTAAACTCCGTCTCAGCGATTAGCGACCCATAAACCATGTTATAAATTATGAAAAAATTTGCATTTCATCTTTTACATATTATAAGAGCTAATAAGAGGGCGTCCCGTTAATATTTAAAAATACAAATTTTAAGAAGCACCTATTCTTAATCACTTTTATGAAAAACTACTAATTGCTAACAATATGCATTTAGACCCTTTTGCATGTTTTAAATTTGTCTTTGTTTTGTCATGTTGCTTGACTTATTTTTTGAGTAAAGCGAGTAGTTTTACTAGTGAATTATAATATTTTTAATATCATCTAAGCCGCATATCTTACTAGATGTTGAAGATTATTACATGATAATATCGCTAAGATCAACTTAATGTAACTTTATCATAACATTTGTCACATAAGTGTACAGTTCAAAAAACTATATAAATAATAATAGCTTAACTTTGTTCTCAATGTGATAACATTTTTAGAAAGATTTTATTGATGGTTTTCTCTTAGTGGCTAAAATTATTTTTATCAAAAGTTCTGCTAAAAATCTCTATAGTAAAATTTATTTTGGATCTGATGTAAATAATAAGATCAATTTAAGTTAAAAGTTCATATTTCTATGTGGAGTTTATTTTGGAAAAGTATGAATATGCCGCTCAATTTGAAGACAATATCGGTTCTTATCTACATAATAATCCAAATTTGTTATTATTTTCTTATGTCATCGCATCATGCATATAGGCCGCAGCCATTATATCTGATTATACTCATAGCTGAACCTTGCAATTATAATAGTAGTAATGTAGATAATTACAAAATATTTGGTTTTCTCAAAAAAGTTTTTAATAAATTTCTAAACTAATAGAATTTTATTAGTAAAATTTCAGTAAAAAATATTTTTTTGAAATAAATCATCTTTAGAAATTGTAAAGCAAGGCGGTTATCAGCTAGTAAAAATATAAAATTAATTGAGACAGTTTTTTAAAACAGCAAAACCTTCTTTTTTACTTACCAGTGTACTTACTATAAAAATGTCAATTATACATTATTTTGTCCTAAGAGATTAACGATTTGTATAAATTAACGGTTCAAAGAGATAATTTTAAATCAATCCAATATATTATATTTATTAAATTGCTTTTTTTTCAATTCCCATAGCAGGATGCAAATGTGGAGTCACCAGACGCCCAAGGTCCAACGGATGAGACGATGAGAGGCGCTCGCTTCCGGGCGTTGGCTCAACAAGCCGTGCTGTACTGCGGCTCGCAGAGGGGCATGCTGGATCAAGTCTCTCTGATCATTTTCCCAATATGCTTTCTCTTGTTCACAATAGTTTATTGGATTATATATCTGAATGCGTCACACCAACAGATGAAACAATGACCCAAAGATATCTATGTGCAAGATGGAGGATTCTTCGACTAGTTTTAATCGAATAAGGAGAACTTTTTTTTAGATATCGAGTGTGCAAAAATAATTCATGTGAGCAACAACAAAAAATCCAACAAAAGAAATGTTCCAGTGCATTTTTTGCTAATACTATTGTCACTATTCTAAATAAGGTACCTAGATAAAAATACTGGCAGTATCGTCCGAGCCATCAAATCAATGTCCACCATTTTCAATCCTACTATCAACAAAATGGTGGGTTTCTGTAGATTTTAAATAACTAGTCCTTTCACAGAACAACGCTCCACCCCACTGGTATACCTACAGTTTGCGTTATTTTGTAGAAATAAAATGTTATTAAAATTTCCAAAACTACAATATGTGCAGTATTTTTTATCATGAAAAGTCGCATAACTAATTTTGCAACGAAACTTACAAAGAATCAAAAAACATGTTTAAACTAACTCTCTTTAAAATAAAGTGGTGTTCTATAATAAGATATAATTGTATTTACATATATAAACTTTATAATTATTACAAAAAATTGCAAAACACAGTTTTCTTTTCATTTTTGTGGATAAGTAAATATATTATTCGTATTTACCTAATTGTGAAAAACACAATTCAAATACAACAAACTGAGATTTTCAGTACAAATAACAACACACCGCAGTGACAGTAGGATTAATGGCGGAGATATGAGACTGCTGTAAGCTGCTGTATTTATATCAAAGTTCCCTAATTCTAAAGAATTCAGATAGAAATTCACACACAGAGCCTTATGGTGGATGCCATAGACTATAGACAAGGCTATTTTAACATTACTGGCCAAGTATGCTTAAACATCAATTAGAAAAAAGCTAGACTAAAATGTAAACGATACAATAACGTATGTTTTAAAAAGACTAGTTGTATTAAATTTAATCCAAATCATGTAAAATTCACAATGTGTAAATAGGATATTATTATTAAAATTTTAGCATATCATTACAATCTTCAATTTCATATTTTAAGATTTCATGATTTATTATTCAATTCTTATCCCATTTTACACACTTATTGTATTCTGCATTTTAATAGAAAAACAATGTTAAAGCTATGTCAGTGCTGACTTACTCAGCTTAGCGCCTATATTAACACAATAGTTTACTTGGAGATACCCTGGAATGATTGTTCGTTTTACTAAGCTACTCGCTAGATTCTAGGCAGTAAGCAAGCTGCCACTCAAGTTCACACATAGACAAAAAACATCAAATTTATTCATGAATTGAGTTTCATAAACTATATTGTTTAAACAATCAATTCTTGAACAATATTTTATAGACTTTGTCAAATGTATTTGTTCTTTTGATGTTCTTTAATAATTATTGTATTGTATGTCCTGTTTACTCCCAACCTTTCAGGTTTTTAGATTGTTTGAAGTTACATACGAAATATCGATTGAAAACTTAACACAATGTTCCCTTAATTTCTTGCAAACATATCGATTGAATTTCTTGCAAACATATCGATTGAATTTCTTGCAAACATATTGATTGAATTTCTTGCAAACATATTGGTTGATTGAAATTGCTATAATTATTATAAAACACATTTATTATATAAAATATCTTTGTCTTGATGTGATCATTGGATACCTTTTATCGTAACGATTATCAATTAATTTTATACCTACTACAGTCAGCATCACGCTGTCATCATAAAGAGGACATGAGAAAATTTGTATTAGAATACATTATATAGAATCCTCCCGGGTGCAAATAGCCCATTTTGTTATCAGAACCGAGTACCAAAATAATGTTATCCATTGAAAAACTTGAAACAGTCTTCATCATTCCTTTCAATAAAGACAAGCTCATTTCAATTTTGATTCATTATTTTATATCCGTCCATTTTTTTATTATTTAATCAAATAGAAAATACTGACAACTGCCACTTACAAATGTTCAATAGGTAATTAAATTGCTTGATTTAAACTTCTAAGGGCATATGATCACTTCTTCTACATTTTTAAATATGTATTAAAGCAAGTAATACAAAATATTTATATTTTTCCATTATTTTATTATTAAGCTAACCTGTTTTTGAAGATGGTGTTGATTTTCATTAACGTGAAGAAGAAAGCCGTTTGCTATCCAAAATCTGGTTAGCTTGAATATGGAAATTATGGAAAAATGTAAATATTTTGTTATCAGATACTTATTTTAATAAGTTCCAAAATATGTTCGAAAGTTGTTATATGATCGAAAAAATAAATTATCTTAAATCCGCTTGTGCATGTAAATTGGCAGATCTTTACAAAAAGTTGCTTAAAAAATGCTGGTTTATCCTATGTTGATTAAATTTTCAATTTGCAGTTAGCAAAAATAAGCTATGAAATTCGGATATTCAGTTGCATTATAATTATTTATATATTATTGAACTTAAGGACACAAGAATAGCTAAGATTACAGAAAGATTCTAAAATTTGCACCACTAAAATGGTTGCCTTCCAGTATAGAATAACACAAGATAATAACTAATAGTGCCTTAAATATAATAGTGAATCATAACCTCCTTTGTAATTTTGTGGATACCCTGGACCAAAGTTAAACTAAGACATAAATTTATGAAAAGCTTCTACATTATCTCTAACCACTTTTTAAAGTTCTTTTTTTATCAACTTAAAAAAGAAATGTATTTCATTATTTCAAACATAAGATTTATGTGTAATTTGTCTTACATATATTTTTTAATCTCTCAAGATTGGGTGCTTTGCCGTCAAAACAAAAAAAAAGTATAATTAGTATGTTGCTAAGCTGAAAAGAAAATGTTCAAGAAAAAGTTTATTTATTTGGATTAGAAGTAATGACATAAGATCATAGATTTCGTGTTTAAACTAAAAATCATTTAGCTTTTATTTATGTAAATACCAATTTAAATAAGCGAAATAAAATTAAATGATTTATCAATTACTTAGTACAATATGCCAGCAACATTTCAAAGGAACAGACTCCTCATCTAGACATGTTTTACTGTGAAAGCTTTGATATTCTCGAAAACTGTCATTCTTATTTTTACAAAATAAAAGTCAACCAACAATCCTGGCACTAAATACATGACAGCAGTCCCAGTCTTTAAATTTGGTTACTCTCTTGTTCTCAATAATTTCCAAATTTTATCTCCATATTTAATTAATTATTAAATATCTACTTGTTGTATACATGAGATTTTTCGACATGTTGAACGTGTTGAGAATTCTCATGATAAGGAATTTCGGAGATTTAAACATTACCACCTTAATGGCGAACATTGTTTACTTAAAGCGATCACGTTAAGAGAGCCTTCGAAATAACAGCAGAAACGGTCGTAAGCCCGCAGTGGTTTGATCCATTTAAAAATCGAACATCAGTAATGAACTGCTAGAGTCATTAGTTGTTGCATATTCGTTAACCAGCTATTGATTAACACAATATTTATCAAAATTAATTGAAGCTATTCTTAAAAATCACGAACTTTTAAAGAAAGTACGTTTAATATGGTTATTTTATTTCAAAATATATTTGATACTTAAGAGGTTGTGATTGCGTGTGTTAAGAATTTCAATATTATTATAATGTGTTATTTTTTTAGTAGAGAAGAGTGTTCTATTCTCCACTAAACATTTTTGGTTCCTATATTATACAATCTTAATACAGGAACAATTCATTTTTGTTGTGAATTGGTTTAAACAACACCACCTATATAAGAAGGCCTTAGTGCTGGCGGCCATTTTTGGCCTATCGCGTCACGGCCGCCGGCGTGTAGACAGACATCATAGTGTACAGGTAAGTACATACAGATATAGACAAGCGAACGGTGGGCCTCACGATGTGACGCAGCACTAAGGCCTTCTTATATAGGTGGTGTTGGGTTTAAAATGCTCCCTTTTGACAGGTTAAAAAAGAAAAGTTTTCATCTATTAAATATAATCAAAAGACAAACACAAATTATTCATTATGTATTAAAGACATACCTACTCGTAATATATTTTTTCAAATTCTGCTTACCATCTCGAATGCAAGGTAAATTTAAACAGTTTATTATGATGTAAATATCCAAAAATCCATTTCATATTATAAGAAGATTTTTATAAGCACAAAAGTAATTTTAAAATGGTTTGAATTTGTGATATGATTCCTAAACATATCCCTCCCACCTTTCCTATTAATATTGTATTATTATTAAGCTGATAATAATTATAAGACCTTAATAAAACTAATTTATTATTTATTTATTCATTGACGAACAAGTTTTGTAAATTAATAAAAATATAAATACAAAAGCTTATTTAACACTTATTGGTTTGTTTCACCATTTTTGGAAAACACTTTACACAGTTTTAAGATACAAAATAAAGCTACTATACTTGGATTTTTTATTATAAAATAAATCAGGACTTAATTATAGTGAAAATAAAAAAATTTCCTACATTTTTCTTTTGAAGCGATTGTGTCTCGAAAGAGAAAAATGGTCAGATGTGGGATTTGAACCCACGTGTTATGCAAATAGCTGTGACAGAACTGATAGGCTGCCAAAGACTATCAAATAATGTATGTTCCATTTGATGTTAAAACCCTACTCCAAAGTAAAAGATTTAAATGTGTTGGAGTGTATTTAGTATCAAAGGTTCTCAAATTGCTACTGAACTTGATTCAGATTCAGTGCAACAGAACAGAAATTTTGGAAAGCGCTTTTCTACATTCCTCCATCAGCCTATTCTATTGTGGAGTGGAATTTCAGATATCTCATCATGTTTTGGGGTCATTTTCGAGGGTGCTACCGTGAGGTCGTTTGTGCAGTCCATACTTCCCTGTCTGTTTCAACTGTCTGTATTATTAACAGCTTCACATATATTTCTCAGAGTTTTGCCAGCAATTATTGTCCTTAATGTCTTTATTTAGTACATATTCATTAAAAAAATCAATGAACTTTATGTACTAGAACCAGAATAGTCATCTGGTCCTAAAGCGTGTTGCACGAGTTGGAAGTCGAAAAGTCATCCATGCATTTATTTTGAATGTATGTGTGTTCCAGCTCGTATGTTAGTTGTTTTAATTGCTATCCCGCTTGATTATGATGATTGAAAAGAACACGATAGAAAGAGACAAGAACCCCTTCACCTTGTAAACAAAAATAGTGACAGAATGTTTCAAGTATTTAATTCTGATTGTCTATTCTAGTATGTAATTCTTAAAATTAATTGAAAATAATACTTCTTCAAAATATAGCTCGATACATAATAACCATCTAAAGTTTTGAACGATTTTGACAGTGTTAAAAAAGCTTTTGTAAATTTTATTTGCATTATGTCTTTCACTTAAGTGATATAAGGCTGATGAAGCCTCACATCGAAAAATGTACTTACCATATTTTGACTAAATAATTTATAGAAAATGTATTTCTAGTGAATAATTTTGAATTAAAAACATTTTCTCAAATAATTTAAAATACGCGTATAAAATATTGTATTCAAATATTTCGTTATTTGTAACATCAAAACTGAAAAAGACAAAAATAGATAAATTTAAAAAAATTTACAGCTTTTGTTTTTTTTTAATAAACCATAGCATCACCTAAAATGACTTAAAAAGGTTCATTGGAATTGAAACGAATCTGCAACTTGAATCTGAATAATTTTGACTGCAAACTTCTACGGAAACTTAATCAATCAATCAATTCTCCCTTTTACACCCCACTCAGGGGCATAGGGAGGCAACAAGAGTTCTCCATTGCGCTCAATCTTGCGCAATGTTTATGACCTTTTCCCACATCATGTCCATGTCCCTCAGCTCTGCTTCGAAGGAGCGGAACACAGTGTGAGAGGGTCTTCCTCGTCTTCGGGACCCTGATGAGAGGAAGAACAGCGCTCTCCTCGGCCAACTGTCATTCGGCATCCTTAACCATTGAAAAATCTATAACGATTCCACAGTGACCCTGCACCATTATTCAATCTAAATCTGCTACTTGTTAATTTGAAGATTGTTTTACGATTCACATTATAAAATAACTTCAATTCTGAATTATTTTACAAAAAATAAAATCAAAAATCAAAAACAAGCATTTATAGGATTTGGTTGGAAGTGACCCAATCAACAGGCCTCATTAAAGATGAAGAAGAAGAGTCTCCTCTGGTTAAGTGCAACCTATTTTTATATTTTTATTATTAAGATTCAAACATTGGTCATCTCAAAACTATTGTTAACATTGCACCCAGTTTCTATAGGTCTACAACTGAAGATGGGATCCAGCGAGTTTTGAACAGTACGATTAAGAACGGGTAAAAGGTGCGTGATCCAGGACAAACAAACACTACAGTATACCCATTTACTTTGAATCAGTTTACAGCCACGACTTGGGCGAGAAAGATATTTTAGTAGAAATGTCGCGATTTTTTAATATTTGAGGCCACCTCATACTGAATTATTCAGTATTTAATAAAAAAACTGTAAAACAGTCAAGCGAGGAATATTTTATGGAATCACTTTATTTTTCTTTGCTACCATGAATAAAATAAATATATCTACTCTCTTTTACATAAGTCGTACCAGATGTACCTATAATGATATCTGTATTAACCCAATGTTATCTTACTATGTAATGGGTTTCTGATTATTTTAAATAGCATTTAGTCACTGAGACAAAGGTGGATTGTTTTAACCCATCCCCTATTGTCGACCCATAGAACACACTGTTGGAAACATTTAAGTCACTAATTTACACATAACCATACATGTATGCTTCTATGTAGGCTCTTTGCATGTCTCTTGAGTTTCGACGGACTCTTCTTCCGATTGGTTCGAGATCAGCGTAGCACTTGGGAAAGACTTTATCAACAACATTGTATGCCACCACATGATTGATGTCTCGGACCGCCATGATAGAATGGATTGCTTTGGTTTTCACACAATCCTGAAATAAAAGCAATATCACTATCTTGAATTTGTCTACTAGAATGAATATTAGTCACTTACTCTATGAAAAGTAAATTTATCTTGGGGTACAAGGAAATGTTAGGTGCAATATAAGAGCATTTTATGTCTCTTAGCCACTGCATTTCAATTCGACTCTACCTATAAATGGTGGACCCTAGTAAGTTGTCCCATTCTGAAACAGTGGTTACATTGGACGCTAACTAGCCAAAGAGCGTATGGGGTGCCTTGCAAGGCTGTCCAACATGCAGGGCATTTCCTACATCTGAATCCTATCCTACTGCCCTCTATAAGATGAATGTACAAGGAGGCAAGTTTCATAATCCATTGCTAATTAGATGTTCAGTCAGAAATAGAGAATAAGAGGTCTTCCTTGATAATAAAATCAATTCAACTTATTCTCAGTCGACCATACTTTCTTAAGCTGCATTCACACGGTATGTCAAGTTTTTGTCGGATCCAAATGCAACTGTGAACTCGTATATATAAATTATTTTGTGAGTTAAACCGATCTTACAAAAATTAGATCCGACTTGTCTCTGTTTGAATGTAGCATAACAGATTTACTTTCCTATTTGAGTCCAATCTTTCAACATGTTCAGACCATCTCAAATTTCATATTTGTAACAACACTAACTATATCTGATCTTTATTAAATCAATAATTTAGACTTCTAGAGTAAATAAAATATGAATTTTACCTGGTGTGCCTTGCTAATACGAGTCGGTCCCGCGTCGCCTTGGGTCATTGCGCTAAAAAATGAACAGTGCGTCAAGTTGGCAGCGCGTATCTCAGTACATGCCAGATGTTCCAGATTTTTGAAATCCAAGTTGTGTTTGCATCTGTCAAACATGTGGATCATTTCATGAGTCAGAACAGCCTGAACCATGCCATCGTTTTTGCATTTATTGTGACATATTACTATCTAAAAAAAAATAGAAAAATAATTTACTATCCAAATTCTATCATAATAACAAATAATTTAACACTTTGTCATACAATGGTTGCAGAACTTATTGCCTGAGGAAATTTTTTCTAGCTAACTAAAAAAAACTAGAATACCCAGAGAGATTAAAGATCTTGAAGTTATCCACACTACAGGAGAGAAGAGCAAGAGGTGACCTGATGGAAACATTTAAGATTTTGTCTGGATACTACAGTGTGCCTGATTTGGAGCATATATTTAAAAAGAATGTCAATGAAAACCTTAGAGGACACCACCCTAAAGTTGAGCAAATCTCGTTTTAAATGCAATCCAAAGAAGCATGCACTTAGTAGCAGAGTGGTTGACGTGTGGAATAAATTGCCTGAGAGTGTTGTGTTTGCTACTTGTGTTAATCAGTTTAAGAACAGAACTAGATGTTTATTTGAGAGACAATGATATGGGCATATCAGCTTGAGCTACCTGCCTATTACAAATAATATTAATAATAACTGATGGCATTAAATCTGAGACAGGTGAACTCCAGGGAGAAATTTCAACCGAAAGATACGATTGAAAAATTCTGACCCAACAAATCAAACCTGAGACCTAATAATAAGTTGGCGCCTATAGAACTAGGCTACCAAGGTTGGTTATCGAGGCTTATGCAAAAAGAAGATAACAATTTCAACTTCTTTTGATATCAAAACGAATTTCAACTTCCAAAATAATCAAACGAACCACAAGGCTACTGAGGTAGGCTAAAGAAATTAAATGACAAATAGAGTTGTAACTTAAGTAGCTAGATAGATACATATAAATATTTTTTGAAAGTGGCTAAAAAAAGGTTTTAAATGCATAAATAAATGTTCACTAACCTGATTAACTTCAGTATCGTAGCCACCACTAACTGACCCATCACAGAACTCGCACGCCAAATGACGTGAAATATTTATTGGGCTGAAAAAAATAATGAAACAACTTTTAACACTGTTATGTAAAACACATAGTAATTATCAGCTTTTACTCAATCTTGGTTGTATGTATCACTTACCAACCGGCAGTCTTTAACGCTCCCATCATGATTTTTACCAATGGACCTAAAAAACAAATTAACATGAATTTGTGACTGATAAAGTTTTCATTTTATTGAAAAACAATAAAAATTCATAAATTAGAATTACTTCTCTCAATTGTCTGCAGAATTCTTCTTTCACATTTAGTTTTATCTAAATTTTCTGTTCCTTCTCTCCCTAAAATAACATTGGTAACTGTTTTTTTATGTTCCCCTTTCCTTTCAGGATACAAAACATAGCCGCTGCTTTTATTTCCAGGAAAATGCGCCCGGGGTTTGTCTTCTTCTTCATTATTGGACATTTTAAAACTGAGAGATTTAAAGTAATAGTGTTAAAAACTCAACGATGAACATAAATTTTAGGTTATCTTATTTATTGCATGACTCTTACGTAGTGTTATGTCACAAAACTAACCTATAAATATCATTGTTGCTTTTTGACATTGACATTAATAGACTAAAATTACAACCATAAACAAAAATGTAGTAAAAATTTAGTGGACCAAAAATGAATGTTTTTTTTTCAAAAATAGGTAAAACAGAGGGAAAATGACTTCACACGATCTATGGAAATAAAAACACTATTGGACACAAATATACCTTATCCATATTATTCATTACAAATTTCGATATAGTTAATTAAAATATCAAAATAATCAGACCACAAATCTTAAAAGTAATTATTGTCAGGTACAAATAGATAAAAAAAAACATTTTACAAAAATGCTTTATTTTGATTTTTGGTCTACTTTTATATAAAGCAATAACAAAATCTTTGAATGTTTGCGATTATTGAATGTAACGGCAATATTTTGGGTAAAAAAAAATGGTGAATATGAGTGGTGCCTATAATAGTCATCAGTCATTATCTCAAGATATCTACTTATAACGGTTGGTAAGTGTGATTTTTGGTGGATAATTTCAATTTCTGTTTATAAAGAAAAAACTCCCACTGAAAAAAGACTATTTAATTTCGTGCAATATTTGATACATCACATATACCTACCTACATCAGATTTGCTGCAGCAGAGGTCTACTGTAGAAAAAAAATTGATCTTCAAAAACTTTGTACAGAGATTATAAAAAAAAAAACATAAAAGACCTGTAATATTTGCTGCAATAATATATTTCTGAAATCTGTATCGTGATTTTTACCAGGAATTTATATTAAGAAACTTACACTGACGATACCTGCATGAATGGAGAAGTTTATAGATAAATATTGTTGAAAACCAATCCTAGACCAGAGAAAGAGATTGTTTTGTTAAAGGATGTTAGACGTTTAACCAGAATATTCAAAATAAGTACCTCTTAAAGGTTAAAGTTTGTGGAGGAGGTCATAAATCAGAGAGGTCTTGTTGTCTCCCTATGCCCCTGAGTGGGGTTCCAAAGAGATTGTATTGGTTAATGAATGGGAAAATAAAACAAATAATACTAATCAAAAAGTTTATTAGGAATCTGTTTCAATTGTATTTTCAGTCATTATATGAGGTAATTCTGTTGTCTTTGTATTTGCATCTTCATGTTTTGCTTTAAGGTCTCTTCTCGTCTTAAACAATATTCTGTGTCCCGGGCAGTCTAAGTTTTCATAGAAGCATTTGTTTCTGCAGCAGACTTTGCACAACTTATTCAGACACTTGGTACCCTAAAATGAAAATAATTACTTACCCATTTTATACATTGTTTCTTTATTCCTTTGCCGAGTTCTTGCTATGCAAAATTCTCCAGAGTATGGGTGAAAACACAAAGAACACTGATTCTGACCGCAGCAAAGAATGTTTCTATGCATTTGAATGGGCAAAAGCAGGAACCCGCTTTCTGGCATGCCCATTTAAATGCATTGAAACTATATAGACAACATTCTTTGCGGCGATCACGGAATCGGCGTTTTTTGTGTTCCACACTATCGCTTGTCTATCTGATAAGCTTTCTGTGTAAGAATTGTTCTTGAAAATGTACAAGGTAACTTTGTCACAAGTTTAAAACATAAAATAACCTGCATTACAAGGCATTGTACAACAAGATTTAAACTAGTGTTGTCTTTGTTGCGCCTTTTAAGTATTTTTCTATGTTAAACTACAAAGAAGGAAGTAATTATTTTTTGCATTATATTAATTGTTGCTACATCCCTGCTTTTAACCCTCTTCATAGAGTTCATTTTTGTCACTACAGAAGTTATGAAATAAAACTTATTAAATTCTTCAATAGATGGCAGAAGCAGTGTTAGTGTTCAGTGTTAAAACTATAGAACAAGTTATAATTAAGTACTCCTACCCCATATTAGGGGTGACACGTAAATTGGTCGAATTACAATTTTACGAATGGCAATTAGTCGAAGTGACAGTTCACCGAATGGCAATTTTACGAAATCACAATTCGTCGAAAAATTCGAATTATACGGTAAATTCACAATTCATCGAAAATTTCGAATTACCCATTAAATTCACAATTCGTCGAAAAATAGCGGCGTTATGTTGGTAGCATTGTAGTATGAATACATCTGTGACTTACCCACTCCAAAATCCGACAGATGATGAACGCAGCTCTACAAGGACTAATGTTGTTTTTTGATTAAAAAAAAATTTTAAAAACCCCTTCTGGTTTACAAAATCTTTTTTTTTTGCAATGAATGTAAAAATAACAGTTTAAACGTTATAGATACATAAATAACAAACACAAAGGAAAAAATAGTATAACACGAATTTGTCTAGTCTAACCCTAACTTAGTTCTTGTGAAATGGTCTTGTTCTGATGCTCTCATTGCAATACTTTATTTATTATGTATGTAATTTTTCACACTTTGACATGGTACTAAAGGGACCCTTTGCATCCTTTTAGTACTGCACAAAATTAATTAATACTACTATATTCTCCAATGTATCATAATTTCCAAAAATTTTGATTGTTTTGTTACGGATTTTTTGTTTTTGTTATTATTACCTACTGTGTGTTCATAACTATAGTTTTATATTATTTGTTATTCAGAATGATGAACCCAAGGGTCCTGTAAAGGACCTACGTTAGATATTGTAAAATAAAATAAAATGTAAACAGGAAAATTATCTCAACAATAAAAAAAACGCTCAAATAAAATTTATCGTTACAACATTGGGTTAAACATTATATGTTGTAATAACGATGTCTAACGTATAAATATACGCAAAAAAAAAACACAAAAATAAACATGGACATGCTTAAATTTTGACAAATCAATAATGAGAAAGAAAGACACTGCCTCGTTCTAGGTAGACCAAAAAATGACATTAGTACTTTTGTCCAAATCCATATAAGTTAGCAGGCGAAATGACATAACAAAATAATATTGATGTAAACGGTAAACCACAGACTACTTATATGTAAACAATAAATATGATTGGTTTTTATGATTTTCATTCGATTTTAAACTCAGGCACAAATCATTCCTTGTATGATGCAATTGCCGGTAAATTCGAAAAAAAATACGATACCTATAAGAATATATTTTGGCAAATGAGATCGACTTCTTTTTATAAAACTAATTAAAAATATTAAACTCTAAAATTTATAATGTATATTCGCAGAATATGGTTTTCGTAAAATTGATATTTCGATCAATTGTGATTCGTTAAATTGATTTTTCGACCAATTGTGATTCGTAAAATTGATCTTTCGATCAATTGTAATTCGTCGAACTGAGTTTTCGATGATTTGTGCTTCGACGAACTTTCATGTAATCCATATTAGGTATAGGTATTATTCATTTCAAAAAAACCAGGAAACTTTCATGAACTGTATGATAATGCAATCTAATGGCTTTGGTCTTTGGAGGTCAAATTGGAAGCAAACATACACACAATCAAGCCGGACAAAATTTTCTGAAAACCTGGACCAGCAAAAATTAACACCAATAATTATTATAGAATATGTCATTTGACACTTCTTGATCAAACGAAGTATGTGAATAATAGACAAAAATTTATCTATGAAAATGCCAATAAATTTTTGTTTAAAATTAATCTATGAAAATGCCAATAAATTTTTGTCTATTATTCTCACAACTCGTTTAATCAAGTGTTGAAATAACACATTGCCGAGACAAAAAAGATATGTTGAACTTACAGCTGGATTGGGACACTTTTCACATATCTCGGTAGGTCTCGGTGGCTGAATTTCTTTCGGTGGTCTTCTTTCTATTCTCCGCAATTTTTTCATCTTTTTTCTGGTTATGACATTACCTTCAGAATCTTCGTAATGACGTTTCAATTCTTCAGGCTTATTCTAAAATCAAATAGGTAATAATATGATATATATTATGTTTACTCAGGAAGTTCTGATTACTTTATAACAAGTATAATATGGTCAACTGAGGCAATTGCGTGTATGGGGCAAATGCGTCAAACAATCCCTAAAATTTTTCTATAGATAATATAGAGTTTTCGTTTATTTATAATCATCTCCTGTACAGAACAAATCAAAATATTTATGAAAAATGTCATTAAAAGATATCCAACACCAGAAGAATGTAAAGGAGTCTCCTGGTATTACGTCAATTACGTGGTCAAAGTAAATTGTATCAAATTAGGAGTGATTTTTCAAAAGGCCTTAATTCCGCTAATCACAAATTTTCAAACAGAATTCGTTTTTTTATATCGAGTTGTATACTAATTTAATCTGAATAGGAAATTCCACTACTGATGAGCCTTTTACTATAAGAAATGAGGCTTTTTGAACTAAGGTGTTGCCAGTTCCAGTTGCGATATTGACTAGATTTCGCGATTCCGTCAAAATCTTCATCAAGGTAAAAAATGGAAATAAGGCTTTTTGAAATATCACTCCACAAATATTATTATAATATATAGGTAGGTACATAAGTCAATAATAGAAATCTAAAGTTAAAAACATTTTTTTTAGTACAATGCACACAAAAAAAGATGAGAAAAAATGAATATTTCAAGTTTATATTGTTATGATGCTATCGAAGAGTCGTTCTCAACTAGCATCGCTCAACCATGTAATATGCTTCATTGGCCAGAGACAATTTCATACCCCTCTGAAAAGCCCCCCGAGTCATCAGAGCTTCAATGGAGATGGTGGTGATAAATGCTAACTAATATTTTCAATAGACGGCACTTGTGTACATGTAAATCATTGGAACATTGTATCAATTGTTGGACGCATTTACTCCATAGATGAAATTGCCTCAATTGACCTTAACTGAATTTTTTCATACCAAAGCTTCATTTTGTTTGGCTTGCATTTTCTTTATATGATCGCTAGGGGACATTCTAACATACGGCTGACAAATCCAAGGAGGTAAACTCAAATTGTAATCATTTTCGTCACTAATCGTTGATTCTTGACAATTTTCTGGTACATCACCATTTTCAATTTTGCCACATTTCTCAACTGTGGAACTGTACACGTCCTCTCCACGGTGATAAGGCAAGTATTTAGCTTTCAATTTTTGTATAACATCAACAAAGGTTTCTACGTTTTGTGCTGTCGCCAAAGCCTCGCGACATTCTGAATTGCTTTCCATACTTAACCTAAAAACAATTGAAACAAAAAAATACAACTTTATTTAAAAAAAAACATGGAAAAATTTGATTTGAAATAAAGGGCAGAAAAGGATTTCTGTCAATAATCCGACACAATATCATTTAATTATTATGTACCATGCACTAGAAGTGACATCTCCTAATAAAATTTGGCAATGAAAAGGAATAGACTGGCCGTCACCCTTGCAATGGTCTTCGTTCAATAAAAGGTCGTAGTATTTTCAAATGTTCCCACACTCTTTTTCATATACAAAATTTAGATACCTTTTTCAAAAGTCTATACTTACATACCAGCACTAATTCAAACAAGAGACAGACGAAAGATAAAGAAACCGTTCAAATAAATTTAGTTTCGCTCCAAATATAATATAATTACACTTTAATGCGCAAAAAACATTTCTAATTAAGAATTTTTTAATGTTGTCATTACTTTTCTTTCCCCTTAACGTCTCTCCACCTCTATACTTCATGAATAAAAATGTGACACAACATTTTGAAAATTTTGTTTTGAATGCCGCATCTAGTACACAGTTTAAATCAATACGCAGTACTGAATTTTAAAATCTTGTGGTAATAAGATTAATTACTTCGTAACTGAGAAGTTTCAAAAATATTCATAACTTAACAACATAATATGACAAACTTACAACATATGACAAATTTTGAAAAGATGTCCGCGGATATAGGACATGGGACAAGGATATTTCTCCACAACACTCAGATACTCCAAAGACATGTCCCACACTGTAGGAGATGCTCCTTCAAATATAGCGGGGTTCGTTAAATTGCCTTCAGCGCTCATAACACCATTGACCCCCGTGTAATCTAGACATCTGTGAACGTCGTTGAGATGCCGGATATTTCCATTTGCAAACACTGGAATAGAAACTGCTTCTCTGAAATCAAGAACGAGTTTTTAAAGAAATACATTGTTTACGCTAACTATTATAATAAAAATGATGTAAATAATATTAAGACATTCTCGTAACATCTCAATTTACATGTCAGTGAATTAAAATTAAAACTAACAAATCATATATAAACAATTCTAGCACAAAATTTATTATTCAAACATGAATTGGTTTATTGAGATTACCATTTCAATTATCAAATGTTTAAGAATCCTTTATTTATTTATTAAAAAAATATTTTTGAAAAAATACTTAAAAATGTTAAATGAGACAAAATTTTCCAAAAACCAGTTCACATTTGCGATAAACCCTACTTTATTCGCGAAATTTGCTATTTATACGCGAATAACGCGAATTTTCATGTTTTGGCAAAAATAAGGTCAAAATATGATTGTATAATCAAATTAACGAAAGGTACCTAAATAAAATTAGATGCCGATTTTCTACGGCTGAAGATGACATAATATGTCTGGAATAATATAATAGCCTGGCATGGAATGTTGTGGAGTTACTTGGGAAAGAATTTGCCGAAGATGTTAGCATCAGAGTATGGATGTCTTCTGCTAAAACTTAAAATACCCTTTATTTTTTTTACAAATCATGAGTTTTAGAATATGAATTAATCTATTTGTGATTGTGATTTTGTTTTGTTATTCTAAAATATGTACTGGAATCTGAATAATACATCAGAATTTGTTTTTTTTAATACCTTCATATCTTTTAAAATTATACCAATTTTTTTAAAAGATCTAGCCCAATCTTTGATAAATAACACCGATTTTACCATAAAAATAACACCGATAAAACCCGTTTTACGGAATAATAACACCACTTTTATAAAAATAACGCGAAAAATAACACCACTTTTCCATAAAAATAACGCGATAAATTCAGGTCCCTACCTTTTGCCCAAAAGATCGAAGATAGTGATGTAGATTCGAGTCCCGCTGGGTGCATAAGATTTTCTACAAGTTGGATAGTGAGTTCTTTATATTTTGAAGTTGATTTCCATTACTAAGAAATAGTTACTGTAATTAATGTCATTGTTTGTTTCAATTTTTTTCTATTTGTAAATTCCTTAACCAATGTCTGTCCCAGAACAGATTTTTATCTAGTGGGACGGTAAATTCCAAGAGGGATCTTAAAGATAATATTGATGAATTTATACTATATTTCTGTATGTGTGTTCTTCTTGGAAATAAAAATTTCATTTCATTTCATTTCATGTGTCAGTTAAGCCAGCTGAACTTAACCAAGCTGTATTTCTCCCAATCAATCAGTCCTGTTCAATTTCAGACCGGATTTCAGAAATCTATCATATAAATTCATAGATTTATTCAAGTTTAAAATTTTGCTGACTTACCTAACGGCTTTGACATAATCCCAATTAGCCAGTCCCGTCAGAGGCCCTTTCTGTTCCCGTGTTCTTCCATGCACAGTCAGAAGCTTGCATCCGGCATTCTGCAGCATGAGCGCATACTCCAGGGTTCTATTGAGGTCTTCAAATATTCTAACTTTGCACGTGACAGGCACCTTCAATCCATTACTCAGAGTTTTCACTAAAAACAAGGAAAGTATTGAAATATGCATGCGACTATTGTATCGCGTGAATATTTTTAAGATAATCTGCTGCACTATTTCCTAAATTTATATATTATAAGAAATTTTTCATTACAATTTTAGATATTTACAGTCAAAAATTTTTTCCACCCATTCTCTTCCAATCTTTTCTATCCAAGCACACTTCTTTTACCGACATACCATTTATCATACAACCTCTCTTATTTCTCTAACATCTGACCTGGCCTTTTTGAGGACGGAATTGATGTGTTCGATCCACATCATTCTCGATCATCCTTTACGTCACTTTTCTTACACCTTTCCTTTCTGCCTTATAATTTTCCCAAAGCCATTCTTTCCACATGCCCAAACCATCTCAACTTGTTGACTTTCATCTTTGTAACAACACTAACTTACAAACCACATTCCTTCCTAATATTCTCATTCCTTTCATGTCACACAGAGTCATTCCACATATTCTTCGTAGAGCTCTCACCTCTACTGCATTTATAAAAACGTTGCAAAGTATAGAAATATTACAAAGATTATATATTTAGTAAGAATTTGTACTATTTTTACGACAACTAGGCTAGATGGGATGCCAAATTAGAGCACAACTTTATGAATAATCCAAACATCATAACATGGCATTACTTAATCTATGATAATATTTGAATTGCTAACACTTCTAAACGCTCACACTCTTATAAAAAAAAAAAAAAAACTCATAAAATTGTGAAAGAATAATGTAAGTCTAGAATAAACTTCATAAATTTGACATGTTCCCTAGGTTTGCATGAGATATGTGTATACCAAATAGTCGATTAGCCACAGACCTATTTTATCAAGCAAAGCCCAGTCGTCTTGCAGAAAAGCACCGTAATGACCCCTCTTGGCTATTGATTGAGGACAGCCTAAGTTTATATCAATGGCATCGCAGTACGGCTCGGCTAACTGAGCAGCGGCTAGAAGTGTATCAGGATCATTCCCGCAAAACTGAAACAAACAAAATCTTGACGACAAAAACTGAAACTGACAAAAACCAAAAGTAGAATAGAATAGTGTCTCCAATCTTTCATATGATTGTTTTGTATAGAAAAAAATGTGAAAAGTGTTATTTGTCTTAAATTTCAAATGTCCCAACTTAAGATGAATGAGACAAACAAATTGAGTAATGAAATTGATTGTTTTGTATAAAAATGAGATAAACAAATTTGATCTGCTTGCGCTGTGGTTCGTGTTTGTATATTCCTTTAGATATTCTTTTTTTATGAACTGTTAAGATGTTTGCTCTAGTACAGGATTGGCCTATTTGGGCAGCATTTCCATTTGTTATCTGTTATCATACTGTTAATATTATGTATGAATAAATTAATAAATAAAATAAATGACATGGATCAAAATTATAAAATTATGTTTTGTTTCAATTTAAAAAGAGACAAGTCGATATTTTTTTTAGATTTTCCGTAAATATATAGTAGATATCATTTTTTATTATGGCCACGATCCTCAGCAGTGGGGGAACGACGGGGATGATATAATGATGTGTAAATAAATTTAAAACAAAATGGAAACTGTGTCAAGTTACATCACATGTTGAGTGGTAAGGGTGGCCCAGAACCCCCTTTTAGTTTTACACCCTGTACATTATAATTGTGGTCTGTCTGTTTGGTGTATGTATGTATACAAGTATTAGTGGATGAGGTGACCCATAAAACTTGATGTAACACAGTTCCTGTCTAGGTTAGACACCACATAGCTCTACCGTACGAAACAACATTTCTTGGTTAGTATTTCCGCGGTTTTCCGGAACGCCATTTCAACCGTGAACATCCATTTCAACATCTACGTTATCATTTCAGGCTAATGGTCCCAGAGTATCCCAAGTCGAGTATCCAAATAATCTTCTCAAACACCGATTCGTGCTTTAATAAAACATGTGGATCCGAAGAAAGGAATTTATCGCAAATTTATTCTAGGTGGGATTTTGATTAGACGCGTGTGAAGGAATTTGTGTATCTTGGAAGAAGACGGTCAATTGCAGACATCAAGAGCTGAATCCATCGGGCGAGAGTAGCATTAAACAAAAAATTTAAAATTTTTCACAAAATCGTAAAAATTTATCTGGAATGTGGTCGTGAAAACGTAGGCTGTCAGCCAAAAAAAGCATGACGTATATCTGCGTTCAAAAGATGGTCTTACAGACGTATTGTTGGAGTTCACTGGACTGAGCGCATCACCAATGAAGAGGTGCTGAGTGTGGTTGAAGAAACAAGGCAACTCCTTTCAAAAAATGCACAACAGAGGCAACTTGGATGGGCTACAACGTCCAGGCCTGCTTTGCACCATCGTCGAAGGAAGGATTGAGGGCGATAGTTGCAAAGATCGTCGCAGAAACAGCTACACAGAACAGGTGATTGGAAACAATAAACGCTGTAGCTCGTATGCTTATTTAAAAAAGCTGGCTGACGAGAGTGAGGCGTGAAGAGGGAGAACAGACCAAAAGACTCTGTGGGAAAGGAATGTGGTATGGAAGTAAGTGTTGTGACTTGTGACAAAGATGAAAGTCAATAAGTTGAGATGGTTTGGGCATGTGAAAAGAATGGATGTAAACAATAAAAGAATGGATGTAAACAATAAAAGAATGGATGTGACAAAGAAAAATTACAAGGCTGAAAGAAAGGTGAAAGAAAGCGTGGCCGAGACCGAGAATGACGTGGATCGAATACATCGATTCCGTCCTCAAGGAAGGCCAGGTAAGAAAACGAGAAATAGGAGAGGTTGTATGAGAAATGTTATGTCGGTGGAAGAAGCTAAAGAAGTGTGCTCGGGTAGAAAAGAGTGGAGGTCCGTACTCTCTGCTTACCCCTTAAGGGACACGGCGTGATGGGTAAAAAAAAAACTTTTGTCAACAGCACTTTATAAAACCATTCAATATTTTATCTAACAGTAGCATATGGGTGACAGTTTTTAAATTATTCCTAAGGGTGATTTATCGGCGGAGTCGTTACGATAATGTGGTATCACATAAGAAGCAGCCAACCTTCCTACATCATCTCTCTCAAAGGGGTTGGGGATTCAAAACAGATTCAAATCACCGCTTGAAAAAATAAACTCAAGGGGGAGGTGTTATGTATGACGACGCGACCTCTGTGAACAGGTGATATGTAAGGACATTTTATTATATTTTGACGCTGTGTCCCAAGAGGGGTGGGTGAAAAGAATGATCCTCAACTCTTTTATCAAGCCATAAACAATTTCTTATGCAGATTCGTCTATTTCTTTCACTTCTCATCGGAACCCTTGTCTTTCTAGCTCGAACATATTTTCTTACAACAATCTTTCCGTTACTCTATAGATTATATAATTCCGTTACTCTATAGATTGTATAATTCCGTTACTCTATAGATTATATAATTCCGTTACTCAACAGATTATATAATTCCGTTACTCTACAGATTATATAATTCCGTTACTCTATAGATTATAATATAATTCCGTTACTCTACAGATTATATAATTCCGTTACTCTACAGATTATATAATTCCGTTACTCTATAGATTATAATATAATTCCGTTACTCTACAGATTATATAATTCCGTTACTCTATAGATTATATAATTCCGTTACTCTATAGATTATATAATTCCGTTACTCTATAGATTATATAATTCCGTTACTCAACAGATTATATAATTCCGTTACTCTACAGATTATATAATTCCGTTACTCTATAGATTATAATATAATTCCGTTACTCTACAGATTATATAATTCCGTTACTCTACAGATTATATAATTCCGTTACTCTACAGATTATATAATTCCGTTACTATAAAGTTGCCATACGTTCCGTATATACGGGAATGTCCCGTATTCTGAACCTCTTGTCCCGTCAACATGTCCCGTATTTAATCCCTTCTAGAAATATTATCCTTGTCAGTTTATTATTATTAGCAAATATGTAATTTCTTTAGAATAGCAATAGAAAAACAATAACAGGAACGTGTAATAACTAAGTAACTTGCCGGTAAACATTGTTTCCCATTCTTCCAAAGGTTATCGGTAAAATACGAAATCACCCTTTAAGATATTTAATAAGATAATAATATGGAAGAGTTTAGCGGAAACATTTGCACGAGTTGCGTCGAAAGGGCATTACCCAGCACATAAATAATTGGTGATTTTAGCTATCTGTGATGATTTTTTGATGCCGTCACTGCTTACCCCAACTTAATTCGAAATGTTTTATACATATTTCAAAATTAGTTTTCATAAATGCCGCACCTCATAGTACGTGTCCGAAGTTTTTAGAGGTCAATCGGAAGACCCTAAAAATAATGGGTGAAAAACCAAAACCTGGTCGAAAGCAGCACAAAATAGAAAAAGGTGGAAAACTTTAGAAGAGGCCCACACCCAACAGTGGAGGGACAGCTGAGAAAGATGGCAAAGAAGAGAAGATCCATAGATTCTATGTATGCATTGTATTTCCGTATCATACCATAGTAATACGTATTTATAATCGTTTCACGCATTTTAATTTAAAACTAAATAATTTTCCCCATTCCGAACTTTTAACAATCGGGACGTCTTGCTTGATCAGAAGTCGGCGCCTAAGGTTACCGAGGTCGGTCAACCAGGCTTATGTATCAGGAAAATACAGTTACAATAATTGTTATTGATAAAAAAAAAAAAAAAAACAAATTTTAATATCAACATAAGAATGTGCAGTAAAGTATGAATAAAATAATATATCTACACAAAAATACAATATGAACATTTCTAAAAAAAACTGTACTTAGATCGATCACAGTTTCTTATTCTTTACCACGAAGGAAGTTGGATTTTTTCAAACTGTTGACGTAAGACAAACCTGATGAACCCTCTGAAAGATCCCCGTAATTTGTTTTCCCAAGGTATAGAAGGGTTGAGGTAGCAGGAAGAAAAGGGTAATGGCCCTATCAATCAGACACGGTTGGCCCATGAGAACATTAAGGCGCTCCTACAAGCTAGTAAGCCTCTCTATTTATTCCTATGGGCTAACCATTCCCGAAATAGAATGAAAATGCCTGAGAAACTATTATCTTGAGAATATTTTTATGGCAGTTGTACATTTTACTGATGGCCAGAAAATATGAAATTGGGTGTCTTTAAGTTTTTTTTTATTCTTTTGTTATTCGCTCTGGGCATTTAAAATTGTTCGTGAGTGTTGAAGGAATGTGCTTTTAAGATTATATTTTATAGCATATATATAGCATACTAGCTGACCCATCGAACTTCGTCTCGCCTTCAATCAAAAGTCAATAAAATATTGCTGGGTAACATAACAGAGCCAACATACATGATTACTCTTTGTAAAAAAAAATGTTATGTGGTAATTATGAATAGCCGTGGGGTTGCCGGTTAAGAATAGCACCTCTGCTCTTTTTGCTGATTTCCCGAGCATCCTGTAAGAGGCAGGAAATTGAAAAATCAGATCGGGACCGTGAGGTTGACCACCTCACGTCCTTAAACCTCAACCGGTCAGAAAAGGCACCATAAGCCTCGGACGCCTTTGAGCGCAATGGAGAGCTCTTGGTGCCTCCCTATGCCCCTAAGTGGGGTTTAGGCCTCCTGCGTTGCGGGTTGGTTTGGGGGGGGGGGGTCTGCGGCGGGCTTGATTTGTGTGGGATCGGCTTTTTGGTTTGATTGCTTCGATCGAACTAGAGGGCTGGTTTTGTGCGGGTTGGGTTTGCTGCGGATTTGTCTCCTCCGGGCTGGCTTGCGGTGTGCTGGGGGCCTTAAAGGGAGATTGTATGTATGTATGTAATTATGAATCAGTTATCTCAAAAACACCAAAATTCCCCCTATCCATACTAACTGTAATATTATATTATTACATACATTCGGAGGGATGAAAAATCTAATAAAATAAACACGATAAAAATCTGTTCAACCGATCTCGAGTTATACGTGTTCGCACTAACCCGATTTTTTTTTATAATTATAGATGTTAACAAATTATAAAAAAGCTTGAAAAAGTACCATCAAAAACGATATTTTTAATTTCAATCATTATACCACCTGTAGAAAAATAGGGGAAAACATTGCCCTATCTATTTAATGTTTCTATCAAAATATCAACCTACCTATTTCCTCAACAGATGTCGGTGGCGGTACCGATGCAGAACCCGTTGGATACAAACTTTAATATTGTATTTTACATAAGTTCTTATCGGTTTATTCAACTTTTTATTAGTTATTCTGTTATCCGGAGCGGAGAAGAATCCAATAAATCAAACAACCCTCTATGCCTCGTTCGTATCTGAGGCTTCCGTAATATCGCCTGTTCCATAATTTGCTGAATTATTTCACATTTTCTTGATTGATAATCAACCACAGCAGCGAATAATCTTCTCATACAATTAACCAATGAAAAGTGTTATTTTTGTCAAACCTTTTCAAATTAAGATAACGTGAAATTTGAAAAAAAAAAAAAAACTTTACCTGAACAATTAGCGGTCGATCTTCGGGACAAGTGGCCAGGGCGTCCTTTCTATACTTGGGATCCTTCTTGAACACATTGGAGTGAAGCATGGGAGAATAGCAGAGCTGGGCTCCATGGCGACGACAGAGCAATCTCCAGGCCAACTCGCTGGCATCGACCATGGGAGCAACCACGTATCGTGCGTTCATCCATTCGTAAGACGTCCTGAAAGAAAAATCAGCATCTTAAAAAAAAAAGTTTGCTAAGTTATAAAAGCTCCGCTTCGAAGGGCCTGCGCTTGAAAATGAGGGGGTTGGACACGGTGTGGGAAGAGGTCATGAACATTGCGCAAGATTGAGCGCAATGGAGAGCTCTTGTTGCCTCTCTATGTCCCTAAGAGGACTTTAAAGGGAGAATGTATGTATCTTTTTTATGTACAGTTACAAGTTGTCAACTCCAACAAAAAGTCACGCCAACAAAAAGAGATAAGCCCGTAATAATTAGTTTTGAGAAATAAATGCAGGTATAGAAAAAGTAAGAAACTAAGTACCTACCTAAACATTGACAAATTCTACCTCAACGAGCTAATCTAAACGTCAAAGACCAAAAATTAAAAAACGAAATTTCACAATGAGGTAAAATAATATTTTTTACAAAGTTTTCATTTAATAAGTATCCTTACATTTATTTATTTTCTTTGGTAGATTTTCTGGCCTCCATATTAGATGATAATTTTAAGAAAATAAATGAAACGCAAAGTTTAAATTTATGAATTAAATAAATTTATAAATACGCGGGCGAGGCTGAAAAGGTGTAAAGGGCCTTTCAGTCTCATGTCAGTACTAAAACAATGAAAGACCCAAACCACTCGACGACAATGGCAAAGGGGTTGTAAAAAAAGACAACAGATAATGTCGTAGCAAACAATTTGTTTTGTAGAGATCAACAGACTCAAGTAAGATTATATGAACCATAAAAGTATATTGCTAATTTTGTCGCTTTGAACTTTTCACTAAGCCATTGTGTTTTCTTTTTACGATTGCATTGCAATCGAAATGTAATATCGCAAAGGTGTCGTTGAACTTTGAGAACGGACCTCCACTCTTTTCTATCCAAGCACACTTCTTTCGCTTCTTCCACCGCAATACCATTTCTCATACAACCTCTCTTATTTCTCGTACTTCTTACCTGGCCATACTTGAGGACGGAATCGATGTATTCGATCCACGTCATTCTCGGTCTCGGCTACGCTTTCTTTCACCTTTCCTTTCAGTCTTATAAATTTTCTTTGTCTCTGTTTGCATTCATTTTTTCCACTTGGCCAAACCATCTCAACTTATCAACTTTCATATTTGTCACAACACTAACATACCACATTCCTTTCCATATCTCACAGAGTCTTTCCACATATTTTTCTTAGAGCTCTCATCTCTACTACATTTATACTACTTTCGTCCATATCTATGTTTCACATCCATACATCATTGATGGTAACAGAATTGCGCTATGCACTAGTTTTTTTTGCGTTTGACGTTATTGTTTCTAATAATAGGTCTTAGTGCACCGCCCACCCTACTACCAGCCACTTTCCCACGTTCCATTTCTCTTTCACACTTTCCATCCCTTATAAACATACTTCTTAAATACCTACTCATACTCGTTCACAACACCTTTCAAAGAAAGAAAAAACTTGTTAGTTTAAACACAGACACATAAACGCAGCCGTTGTATCCAAAGTGAGAATTATCTCGCTCACTTTAACAAATTAATAGCCTTTGTGGTTTGCAATGCAATTTTTTTGTATTTTATTCCACATCTGTATATTATGTCTTTCATTCATTGTGATATATCTGAAATTTTCTTTTTGAATAATAACTATTTAGTTTTTTTTTTGTTTATTAAATTCTCTGCCTTGATAACAATTGGGGAAATTTCGAAGAACTGAGGTTTTCACTGACGTTTAATAGCCTATCTTTTCGCACATGTACAAAATTCCAAACATATGGCAAACATAAAATTTGGTCAAATTCATATTCACTAAGCACTATCTCTCCAAACAGACGTTGTCATATTGTGGTTCTTACTATGAATATTGAATTGGATTTTGCATACCTACAAAAGATCAATTAAGTACTTTTTAACCAATGTGAATTCGACCGATGCATCTGTTTTAAGCCATATATTTTCCAACAGCATTCGGCCAATCGAACCAACAATCAGGTCAAACGTCAATTCAATTTTAAAATTAGAATGAAATTATATTGTAAAAAGCACTGAGAGATAAAAAAATGATATTAAGATAATATTATATTAAACTCAATAATTAGTTAAAGTTTGCTAAAGCCAAGGGTTATTTACAATATTACAGCTATAACACAATTTCATTGCCGTGTTAGTTTGTACCTATACGTAGTACATACTTCCTAACCAACTTACAGGGTAGGTACGTAGAATATTATATCTACTTTTGGATTTCATATCTATGACGTCACAAGGGGTTGTTATATACGAATTCTTACATAATATATTAAATTGGTTACAGTGTTTTATAAATAGGTGTGATTTGGGGTTGGGTGTTTTAAGGGTTCTGGTTATTTTTAGTTCGACGAATGATAAATTTAGGTTGGCAACCTTGCACACCTGTTGACGATCGATAGCAAACCTCGAAATAAATAAGATAGGTATTACATATTTCAGTGTCGAATGGTTCGGTTACGGGTCAGGGAGCTAAGTCGAAATAAATAACGTTAAACGTGAAAACTGTTAACGTTCCAAACGTTAACGTTAACCAAATTGGAAATGGTTTCCAAACCAATAAAAAAATGTGTTTCGTCTTCGATATAACAGCAGCGTCGTAATGTTTCCATAGATTTCGAACTTTAACGTTAATATTGAATAACTGTCAAAATTATTTTTTCGACTCGGAATTCGGAACAACATTGTTTAACGCACGTCGATCAACAGTTTTTACGTTATCTCTATGGAAATAACAACAATTTGTTAACGTTGGAGCTGTCGTTAATATTTCGACTTGGTCTCCAGGCCTACAAATTGCAGTTGGCGATCGACTACGGACGAATTCTTCGACAATGTAGAGTAGGAAGAAAATGAACTGTCCACTTTTTTTAATTTTTATTTAAGTGTTTGGTTTAAATATTGTTCACGTGGACAGTTAATTTTATCGCACTCTACAGGTTACAGGAAAAGTCGTACGGAATATTAAAGGACGTTATTATTTAGGTCATTTCTGATGGATTTGATTCCATAATATGGTGTCCGACACTTAACCGTTATGGAGATATTGAACATTAAAGATTTTAAAAAAAAATCCTTTCTTTTTTGCCTTTTTAACCTTTTTTCAGATTAGAGGTCCTTGGGGTCCAGTTATTAACTAAAGTTATTAACAGAAAACTAAAAATGCATTTTCCTTAAAAAATGAATTAAAGAATGTTTTTAACAAAAGAAATGGAAAAAAAAATTCAAAAGCCTTAGAGCTAAAGCGTTCCAAATTTACATGTCGGTTGTTTTTTCAGTATTACAAAAATAACAAGAGTGACAATGGACTACGGAAAAACCTTAGCAAACCTTTCCTTAGCGTAAGAAAGATACCAAATATTATTATTATGTATGTAGGTAATATTATGATATTTTCTTGCGTGACTTGTCATTTCAATATTTCAGAAGAGAAGTACCTAGCTTCTAACTAGCTGGCTACAATATTATGAAGTACACAACACTCGTATTAAGACAATGAAAAACCTTTTATTAGCTACCCTCTAACCACCAATGAAGCCTGAGGTCGCAACACTGTACATAGATATCGCGAAGTACCTACCCTCAACCAATATATAAAATTATTAAGTTGTTAGTTTTAACCGCGCTGATCTCAAGAACCTTATTAATTTGTTCAACTTATACTTCTTTTAAGTCCCCACTTAGGGGCATAGGGAGAGAAAGGTCTATACTGTACCCCTTTTCCGAATATTACACACTAACATAAGTGAGAAACTCACGGGAATTTTGTATGGGCTGCGGAGCTTTCTGAAGTACTCTGTACCCCTATTCTGTAGCAAATGTAGGGTAGTCACTTGAAAAAAGTGACTATTAGGCGATACATTTTGTATGAAAAACGTCTATACGTATCGAATGCGAGAATCGCATATATAGAAGTTTTTCATACAAAATGTATCGCCTAATAGTCACTTTTTTCAAGTGACTACCCTACATTTGCTACAGAATAGGGGTCCTGTAGATACGCTTTACACATTTCTATACAAAATTTTGTTGTGTCACGGAAACATAAAATAGGGGTACTGTTCTAGGTCCTCCGCAGTTTCGATGACCTCTTTCCATTACCTCAGTTCTGCTTCGAAGGAACGGAACACGGTGTGAGAAAATCTTCCCCGTAGTCGAGACCCTGATGGGAAGAAGTACAGCGCTCTCCGCAGGGAACTGTCATTCGGCATCCTTAACACATGTCCCAGACATGACCACCTCTTCTCCACAATGTAAGCAATGATTGTTGATCCTACCTCGGTAGCTTAGTGACAAAGGCGCCGAATTGAGATCATGAGGTCACGGGTTCGATTCCCGGTTGGGTCAAAAATTTCAATGTGTTTTTTTTTCACTTGAAAATTTCTACTCGGGGTTTGGAATACTGTCTCAGGTTGGACGGGACCGGTTGACTGGTAGAGAATGCTTCAAACATTAAGATCCGCCGGCTATACAGACACCTATACATATTTTTTTTTCTTCGGGATGTTTGCGCTCCGACCTGTAGTGGTCTATTGTGCTTCCCCTACTTGATCATGGTGTTACCCAATTAGAGCTTCCCCACTAATCCCAGACGCTTCAGGAAGTCCAGCATTAGAAGGGGATCCAAGGTAGCGAGGTCCTCCACCTCTATCATGTGTTTTCTATGCATATAGAAGAATGTTATAATAGGCGAGAATGGAGAAGATGGGTGAACATTGCTGCAAACAAATCCAAGGATTGAGACCAGAAAGAGTTCTCAATTCATATAATAATGACTATAAAAATATCTCATACTCTTATTAAAATCAATATTTTTTGGTTAAAAGTACGCTCTACCATACCGATTAAGTTGGAAAAAGACAAAAGGACAAGTAAATGAAACACGTAATTCGCGTCAGATTATCGTAAATGTTCTTTTACTGTTGAATATTTTTACACTACAAGAAAGAACGTATTTCTTCTGTGGCCAGTACGCGGTGGCAGCTAGTTCCGTTAGATGTATAAAACACATCATCGTCTAAGTAAATTTTTTAGTATGTAGATTTGTAGAGTTCTGATATGACGAACCCTTGACACAAACATTCTATAAATACTGTTTTAACAGTACAAATTTATTTTATGAATTCAATTAAGTTCTTGGCAGCCTTAGGGCAAGGAGATTTCCTTTCGTACCGCGTTTTGGAGGTTGATGTTTCGAATCCCAGTGTTGACCCTCTTCGTCTTTCATAAAATAATCTTTGCCCTATGCGATAACATTGAATTAGTAAGTTGGTAGCCAGGTAGCCCATTGGCATCAGTCGACGGCTTTCATGCGTACAGCGTATTTCAATACCTTCAGGTCGTGGGTTCATATCCTGGCGCCGACCATTTCCATTTTCACAATACAAGCTTTGGTTTTTTTTATGTGAAAGATGTCGAAAGTGTATTTTTGTTCCCTTTTTCTGTGATTGATAGAAAGTTTAAGTACGTCTTCATTGACTAATACTGTGATGGCTTTTAGATAAATATTATAAAGATATAAAAGAAAGTCTCGACAGAAGCTCGAGATCGGCTGAACAGATTTGTTTTAACGCTTCGTTTATTGGATTCATTTATTTTTTATTATTTATTTGTTTTTTTTTATTTTAATTAGTAATTGTGACGAAATACTAAAAGGGCCCTTTACACCCTTTTAGTGTTGATTAGAAAATATTGATATATGATATTGTAACTGCTTTTGTTTCTGTGCGTTATCTTCTTGTAATTATTGTGATATCAACCCAAGTGTCTCGAATGAGATCCATGGGGGAAAAGAAATAAATAAAAATAAATAAATAACATAATAACTAATAAAAAAATCTAAAAAAAATTGAAAATAATTTTAGCTATAATATGAAAGTTAGGATGGCACGAACTTCCTAACAACAACGTCATCAATGAAAATTCCCTAATAGTACAATTTATATTTACCTGACAACCAATGAGTTTCAAAACAATAGTACGCAGATCATTGTTAAAATTTCTTTCAACTTATAATTTTTGGACACTTAAACATATATTATTATGTTTGTAAAAATTAAAATGCAGAAAGTACCTAAGTATATAAAAAGAACTCACCCCTTTTTATTCACTCGGTGAGTTCTGTTTGATTAATGTGTTGGGAGGTTATACCGTTTATCACCGAAAATTTTATTTTTTTGTTTGTTTGTTTGATAAGCGAATTTTTATTTATCATGATGTTTCAGAAAGTAAGCAGATATTTTGGCAAGAATCGTACGAAGACGTTCAATGAAATTTGACGGGTCAGCTAGTTAAGAATAAAAATAGTTTTTGTATATGGAAAAACATCGTATGAATAAATAAATCGCGCGAAGACACATTTCCACAAAGTAGAACAAACAGCTGTTGCGAGACAAAAAACTTAAGAGCATTGCTATAATAGTATAATGTATGGAAAAAAAGTAAGATTGCGCTCTTTCGAACGTTCTCATAACGGCGCTGAACGGGACACGTCGTGCTTCAAGCGTGCCTGAAATAATAAAAACGAACCGAGCGAGAGGAAAACATGCACGCTTTCTAAAGTCAGAAAGCTTTATTAGCCGTAAAAACGACGCCTTTTCCCGAGCGCTTATGAAGAAATGCACAATGCGCTTTTGAGAAAAAAGAATAATAATATAAATAACACTTTTTGCTTTAAGTTTTAGCAAAAAGTCACACTAGTTCGTATTTTCATTTGAGTCAAGGCTTTCGTAGCCTTAAACTCAACACAAGAATATACATTATACAATCACACCGTATTCCTAAAAGCGTGCGAACTGAATAGGCGAGACATTTGAAATGTGGCTCCACAGTAGAATGCTCCGTATTTCGTGGAACGATATGGTCACTAATAAGGAGGTGTTGCGAAGGCTTTGAAGGTGTTGAGAGAGAATTGTTGACCAGTATCAATAAAAGGAAAATGTCCTACCAGGGACACATACTTCGCAACACCAAATACACCTAATAATAAAAGGGAAAATAGATGGAAGATGAGGTATGGGTAGACGGCAGATGTCCTGGCTGAGAAACACCAGTCAGTCGACCGGAATCCAGCGAGTGGAGGAACTGTTTCGGTTGCTCAGGACAAAGAAGTCTACGCCATATTGGTATAGCAGACGTCGTGGGGACATGACATGTCACATGAAGAAGAATATTTTTTATCCAAACGCAATTTGTTTGAGAATGCTTCGTAATAGATGTTCCACGTCTCTCACACCTTTTATCAATCTTATAAGCATTATTTTTTCAACATGCCCCACAAATAATAACATAATAATATTAATGTTAGTATGGAACGAATTTCGTTAAAACAACGCCACCTGTTAAAAAAAATCTATAGAAACCAATGAGAATTATACTGGAGATGCAATTCCATACAATTTTTGGTTTGAAACTAGCATCACGAGTAAATTTGAAGATAAAAATATGCAATCAAGCATTACTGACGAATATTTTTGTCTTTGTCACACATAATACGCCAAACGGCTAAGTGCTGTCACCTTCTACCGGTACACATTAATAGAAATTTCTTTTTGTGCGTGAGATTTGAATGTATTTGTCAGAATTGTCTAAGAACCTTTTGAAAAAGATCTCTCGTCTTTATTAATGCGAAGCAGACAACGAACAGTTTAAAAGCACATTCATAAAAAATATTTTTCGAAAATGGAAAAAATGATTTATTTATTTGAATCAAAAATGACCCTTTTTATAAAAACACTAGTTATAGTGTACTTGCTTCTAAATTTCGTCCGGCTAGGTAAGGGCTCATACACACAGCTTAAACGAGAACCGTCAGAAATACGGCACCGTGGGAAAAACCGCTGGCGATTTCTCAGTTGTATGATGGATTTCGTAAAAAATTTCATTGATAGTGGAAAACCTCTGTTTGCAGAACATCCTTAAATTCCATATATAATTTTAATTAGAGGGCACTCCGTTTAAATATAAGTTGTATTCTTTTTTCTAAATAAATTGATAAAAAAAAACCTTGATAGAATAAAAAAAAAATCTAGAAATATACCTATGCACTGTTGCATACGCCGCGTACGGGTGTATCTTTTTAAATGAATTTAGGCTAATTAAAAGTGAACACAAATACATTTGGAAACTTGCACACACTATGGAAGAGTTGTGTTGTGAAAGTGGAAATAGTCGGCACAGGGATTCGAGCCCATGACGTATGCTGTAGTAAGAAAGCCGTCGACTAAACCGCTGGGTTATAAATTCAAATAAAAATGTATCTACGCGTTTCATACAGACGCGGTTTTTTTAACCCCGCTCGGTATGCACCCGTAGTGTGATGTGGGCCTAACTAATAAAACAAAAATAATTGTCAAATATATTTTTATATTTTAAACATTTTATCACAATAATGTGCACTTAAAATATATAAAATACGTCCTTTTTGATAAAAGGATTTTCCTATATTGATTTCTGTTGAGGAACGACTTTTTTTCACCACAAATCCACCATTTTCAAGAACGCCGTATTACCGCGGACACAACTGTCAAGCTCTAGCTGTTGTCAACGACTAAAACACGAGCGTGGCACATTTTCGGTGGTGGCACAATTTTTTACATGCCATTTTTTAGACTCGATTGCATCTCTAGTATAAATCTCATTGATAGAAACACAATTTTTATTTACCTGACAACCATCGACATTAAAAATATTAGCACGCAGATTTTTCATGGATTTTTTTCTAATTTGTTAACATCGATTTTTTTTTAATTAAAACGCCTAGTCACTATCTAATTGTCGTTCGACACAGTCAGTTGTGCGATAGTAGTTGGTGCGATTGACAGAATTCGGATGGAAAATTTAAAACAAATGCATCGATCATCCTTTTAAAAATTAGTTAGATCACAGGACGGGAAAGCTAGTTATAATGAATATCATGCAATTCTCTTTTGCTTCTACTCTTATAAAAAACCTTCGTATTGTTTTTGTAACAATTCATGTTAAAATCTTCTTTGCACTTTGTATAATATAATTTCCACATTTCTGTTTAATTTAATTGATCTATTCAAAATACATCGCTGATAAACATGTTGCAGGTGTGTCTATGGAATCGATGACAGTTTCCCAGACACAAACCATAAACAGCCAAATTAACACGACCACTAGGAGAAGAGGTGCGCCATGATGGATGGCCACGTGACGTGGGGCAGACTATTGTGGAGGGCTGGTGTCGGGAGTAAATTGGACATGAGCACGCAACGCTCAACAATAAATGTCAGTCACAACTAAATCTTAATTAATTATGTACCCACCAAGAGCAGGTCCCCAAAATTTTCATTATTTCACAGTTAGATACTACATAAACCGTTTGTTTTCGCGAATACTTATTAAGAAGACAATCATAAGGTACCTACAAACCTACATATTTGAGTGAAGTGTTTATATTTTAACCAGGATAACTTTATCATTTTTACATCGGCTCCACCAATGTTGGTCCTGAAATTCTGTTTTATGATCGAAATTTTATGAAGAAAATTCTGTTTTATGATTTCCTGATGTCATCGCATCACGCATTAACGGCTGGACCGATTTCGCCAATTCTTTTTTTGTCGTGTTTTTTTTTATGTCAGGAGATGGTTCTTGTGAAAAATTAGAAAGGTTCGTGGATTGTTAGAAAATCAAAGAAAACTGTAAGTAGGTAACCTTCTTAGTACTTTTAACAATATAATTTTTATGTCAAATTAAAAAAAAGAAACTAAATTTAAGTGTGACAGGAGTTGTTTGATAGTTTGTGCTATAGACAGAATGTCGATGTAAATAAATGGTTTAAAACAGATGCATCGATCTAAATTACATTGGTTAAAAGGTAATCATTATATGAATTCGAATAAAATATTCATAGTTAGGAACACATCAACAGAACGTCTATCGAGAAAGCTATTGCTTACCAAAAAAGACAATTTCGATACATTATAAAAAAACAGTCTCAATTTTGTAATATCACGTTTACGTTAACAACCATTAACCGGTTTTCGAGAGCCTCATACCGCTTTCTTCGTCAAATATGTACATATAATAGGACTTTTGAGTAGTATGTATTTGTTTGGGTTCTGTTTTATACTTTGATTATATGTGACAATATTTAATTTTAATATTTTATACTTTGTTTTTGAGTAGTATGTATTTGTTTGGGTTCTGTTTTATACTTTGATTATATGTGACAATATTTAATTTTAATATTTTATACTTTGTTTTTGAGTAGTATGTATTTGTTTGGGTTCTGTTTTATACTTTGATTATATGTGACAATATTTAATTTTAATATTTTATACTTTGTTTTTGAGTAGTATGTATTTGTTTGGGTTCTGTTTTATACTTTGATTATATGTGACAATATTTAATTTTAATATTTTATACTTTGTTTTTGAGTAGTATGTATTTGTTTGGGTTCTGTTTTATACTTTGATTATATGTGACAATATTTAATTTTAATATTTTATACTTTGTTTTTGAGTAGTATGTATTTGTTTGGGTTCTGTTTTATACTTTGATTATATGTGACAATATTTAATTTTAATATTTTATACTTTGTTTTTGAGTAGTATGAAAAAGGAATAAATTGTTGTATAGACAAGGCTTTTTCATAGCGGATAAGGCGAGGCCATATTATTTATTAATCGATTTCCTGTATATTTGCATCTTGTTTAAGTTTAGAGTTAGTATGTAAATGGAAATTCAAAGATCTTTTATCGACTACAGACCGTTGCAAATTTGACAATAAATATTTTCCTGTTCATAGCCGCATATCAAGAGAAGATGGCACTTCTAGAATCTTCGGATTACATATAAATTATTTGTATATTTATAAAATGATTTACTACAAAAACTACCTGAATTTTTTGTACACGAGGGAGAGCTTTATATTTACACAGATCATAAAAGGTAACAATAAGAATACAGATGAAAAGATCTTGGAAAAGAAGATTTGCGGAGATGTTTTAAGAACTTTCTTAATAAATACTTTTGTAGCTTACAGATCTAAGGTGTAGGAACTCCGTTAAAAGCTTATTCCACTAATCCACTGCGGACGTGACTACAGATATAATTCAATAGAACTAAACAAGATGTTTTTGCCAGAAGTGATCAACCTGATCTGGGCGTCTTAACCTTCTTAGTGGGCCATAGGATATTTTAAAATATTTTAATAACAGATTATCCGTGAAGTTTTTTGCAGATTTTCTTAGATATAATAAAACACAGAAGTTGCTTTTAGACATTTTTCGCAAGAAGCTAGACAACTGAAACTTTTAGAATATCTCGAGATGAATCCATGATGGTTTCTAAGTTTTCCGTAACCATTATTTAGAATGTGTTCCTGTAAACCGATTTCGGGAAATTCAACATTAAACTAGCTCAGCAGGCCTAGACAAATTATTACAATTGGCGATCGACTATAAACGAATTCTTCGACAATGTAGAGTAGGAGGAAACTTAACTGTCCACTTTTTATATTTTTATATAAGTGTCTTGGTTTGGTTTAATATATATGTTCCAGTGGACAATTCATTTTTTTCGCACTATACATTGACGAAATCTTCGTTTCTAGTCGAACGCCAATTTGAATTCGTCTAGACCGGCAGGCCATTCAACATTATTTTTTTTACTATGTTTCTTTTTTATATCGTTATTTTTGTTTATTTTTTTTTAGATAAGTAAATTTCCTGGCCTTTGATCATGGTGATCAATTCGAAGAAGATTGTCCGCTTACGTGAGAAGAAAATAAATAAAAATTCTAGATAAAGATTTTCGCATTCGATGCATATAGACGTTTTCCATACAAAATGTATCGTGTAATACTCACTTTACTTTCGTGACTACCATCCAATAAAACTTGGAATACGGGTACAGTATGTTATGTCTGATGTCGGATACGACTGTTCCTATATAACGTCAGCTAATATAATGAATATACATAGAATCAAAAAAATATGCAAGTAGTGATGATGAAGAACTCTCAAGATTATACATAAGCAAGTAGGTACCTAGGTACTCTATATGTACAACCAACACGCTCTCACAGAACAACGAAAATATTGTTTTACGAGACGAAGTTGTTTTTGGAAAAAGAAAATAAAACACACATCTGCTTGTTGTTAGCGGGACCTGCTTAATAATTCAAGCCCAGCAGATAATAGACAAGCAGGAAGAAAAGGAATGCTTAGAAAAAGAAAACCATAAATCCAGGAATAATTGAATTATACGATAGGAAGCAAACTAGAGAATGTAGAAATACGGGAGTTCTTATCGTACCTACTTACTGTTAGAATCTGCTTTAGTTTTCTTTTTATATTTTTTATATATAAAGATACAACAGCTTTTACATATTATTACAAAAACAATTGAAGGATTACTGTGCCAATTAAAGCAGCTTAACATTAGTTCAAAATTTCTACAGAATAATGCATATACTACCTAGTAGTCAATCAGTGCTCGAAATTCGCCCATAACTAATTTAAATTATAAGTTTGAACAATATTGAGGTTCCTTTGTCAAAGACGGAGTGAAAATTTTTCTTTCGAAAACAATGGCATGGATACGTCAGATTTAAAATGTTGAGGGACGCAAGTTCGAATCCTACCCGAGGCATGGGATTATTCTACACTATATTCGGGAATTTGAACATTACCACCTAACGCTGTTAACGTAAAAGTGATCACACTAAGCCTACCTTCGAAATAACAGTAGAAGACGGTCGTAAGCCCGTAGAGATTTGTTCATGCCATTTAAAAAATCGAACAGTATCAGTCAGTCATCAGTTGTTGATATATTGTTAAGATCTAGTCCTGAAGAATGGACACAAAATCTAGCTAGACAAACATAGAACGTTATGTCCTATAAATCCCAATTCTAATTGAAAACTCCTGGCGGTAAATACATTACAGCAGTCTCAGTGTTTAAGGTTGGTTGCAGAACAAGAAGTGTTCTCAAATATTTCCATCAGATGTAGGTATATGTATATATCTTGTAATTTTTAAATATCTACTTGTTGTATACATGAGATTATTTGACATGTTGAGAATTCTCATGCTTATCAAATTCGGAGTTTTAAACATTACCACCTTAATGGCGAACATTGTTCACTTAAAACGATCATGTTGAGCCAGCCTTCGAAATAACAGCAGACGACGGTGGTTTGTTATATTTAAAAATCGAACATCGGTAATGTATTGTTAGAGTAATTAGGTATATATTCGCTAATTGAAAACGTAAGGGACTGCGTACAATTAGGCATTCCTATAAAAATATCGAATCACCAACGAACTTACCAATAATATCATAAATTCGATTTTCTCTGCTCGTACGGGATACTTTAAATTAATATTGCTTTGTTTCTAATTTAATACATAGAAAATTTTAAAGCTAATGTTCCGTATGAATTGTCAAAGCTTATCTGCTTGCAACACGCGTAAGTAAACAATTTATTCATTATGAAACCGGCTTATAAATAATTGGGAAATCTGCTTAACATTTTGTTCAGAGCGGTTGAGTATATACACTCTTGTGGCAATTGATTCCGACGAACGATTGATATTTTATAAGTTTTTTTTTTATATTATAAGTTTCGATCGTTTTTTGAACAGACCCATTCGTTGACATTCCCATATCGAGGAATTTTAAAAATACTCCCAACTAACAGCTACACGATTGCCTGAGAATCAGACTGTTACATTATAAAACTGAAGTTTAATGAATATTAACTGAATAAATTAATCAAAAAAAAAAAATGCAAACTAAAAAAATTTCCGCTCCTCTGCTCGTCAAAATCGCCTATAAAAATGCCAAACCTGTTTTAGTGTATGGGAAGTTTATACGATCGAATATCTAACATTAACGAATATAATATCGTGTATTCTAAGTGGAATTATGAAAATAATAAAATTTTAATAAAGATTTTTATTTTATTTCTGGTAGACACAATATATTGAAATGAAACAAAATTTAGTTTTTTTTTCTACAGCCAAGACAAAATCCGTGAATATAAATATTAACATTTTTAATTAACGGTCGAAAATATAAATGATTTCTCCCGCAGCCATATAAGACGTGTCTATGAAGAAGCTAGGATAGTAAAATATTTGAACAATAATTTTTTTTTTATTTATTTATACATTTTGTAGGATCTATTTAAGTGACCATAGAGTGTATTTTCGGGATTCCCCTTCTAAACAGATTAAACGCGAAAGCTCTTCGGATGAGTAGAATTCGCGTGGCGATGCGATCGGAAAAGCACAGAGGGTTCCGTACTAGCGGGGAGGGTGTAATCCATTGTTAAACAATATTTTCAGGAGCTATTAATTAAGGGATTATAGACTCAGATTGTTTTCCTGCAAAACAAAACAAAACCCTTCACTAGCGAGCGACGCTTAGGCCCGATACTAAAACAATTATTGAGAGATTTTTAAGTAGTAAATAAACATGAACATAATGGTTGAATCAGACTTATTTTATAATAATCATTATTTACTACTTTTTTATTGATAAATAATTTGTTGGCTTAGTATTGAACTAGTTTAAAAATAATTACGCTTTGAAGATAGTAGGTATATTAAGTTATTCCAGGGGAGGACAATTTTTTTTGGATGGCGGGCTAAATCCAAAAAAAATAGAACAAAAAAGACAATTATACGTAACATAATAATATGCAAATTTATAAAAAAAGCATTATTTATTTATTTATTTATCAGATCAACGGCCAAAGATTATTATTAAGAATGGAACGGTCATTTTTCTACCTACTTTCATATTTTGACACTCAACATACGAAAACAAACTCAAATTTGCAACAAGTCCGAGCTGTCAATGAATCGAATCGATCTTCGGAACTATTCGTGCCGATTCGTACATACTCGCGATATTCCGCACAATAACTTTCTCGAGGGTCCAATCGGGTTCGTACGGAATACTTAGAAATCAACCCCGTAGCATGGAACAATCACAAGCTTCATTGATAAATGCGAGGTTGCCAAATTATTCTGCGGTATAGTTATGACACGTTATAGGGTTTATTATTAGTAGCGCGTGGTATATGCCGTACCTAATAATTATTCCCGTCATAACGGTGTTATGACGCAGTTACTATTAGTACCACTGCAAAAGTTTATCGTAAACCAGGCGACGGTGTCACATAGTGACGGGATAACCCTAGATCCCAAGTATTAATATAGGTATAACGTCCTCCAACTTTAAATATTAATTCGTAATAGGTCAAAGGTTACTGGTTAGATCGCACGTAGGCACACGTTTTGGCGATATAAAATTCGGCGTTTCCTTTTTCAAAGCAGGGAACAAAATCTGACACGGTATAGGGTTGATTATTAGTAGCGCGTGGTATAAGCGATTTATGCCGTAATAACTTCACTATTCCCGTCATAACGGTGTTATAACGCAATTTATATTAGTACCTACCACTGATAGAGTTTGATGTAACTATCAGTTTTATTATCTTAAAAGTAGTTCATATAGTAAGAAAACAGAGGACAGAGAAATTATATGAGTTAATACAATATTATATTTGTCATAGTTTTAACATAATGGAAATTCGCAATTTGTTCAGGCATATTAAATTAGGAAACACAATGTTAGGGTTGTGCCAGCGAGGGACTAAGCAGTTATAAATCTTTCAGTATAAAGCAACCCTCATAATTGGATAATCCCAACCCTTACGTTATTTCACGGACCATAAAACGGGCAGGTAAGGCCATCTGCACAACCCGATCATTGCTGTGATACTACCAATAAATCCGATGCCAAAGAGGCGTTTTTCCTAATTTTACTTCTTTTAAATGAATGAGGATAATATGACGTGCACATATTTAAACATAATTTAATGCGAATTTAAAAAAATACAGAGCTGCTTCGGAAAAATATTCGGAGCAAAAAATTAACGAAGTTTTAAGAAATCATAACCTTCAATTGTCACCGAAAACCTTTCCAAATGGATATCATCACTGTCATTTTGAGGAGTGACATCGCACCATTTGGACGGTTGGAGTGATAGTGAAAGATAGACTTAAAAAAATTTTTTTTACTCATCACGCCGTTTCCCGAAGGGGGTAGGCAGAGAGTACGGACTTCCATTCTTTCCTATCCAAACAAACCACTTTCGCTTCCTCCAAACGAATAACATTCCGCATACATGCTCTTCTATTCCGTTTGCTCCTGACTTGGCCCTCCTGTAAGACAGCACCGATATGGTCATTCCAAGTCAATCGAGGTCGGCCTCGTCTGCGTACACGCATTCTTTCAGATTTATATATCTTTTTGTCATTCTCTCTACATGTCCATACCACCTTAATTTATTCACTTTCATTCTAGTCACTACGCTAACATCCACTCCACATGCCTTTCTAATATTATCGTTCCTCACCTTATCTATCAGTGTCTTTCCGCATATCCTACGCAGTGATCTCATTTCTACAGCATTTAAGTATGCCAACTTCCAGATTTTTTTTTCCATGCCCAAGTTTCACTCCCATACATCATGGAATGGAATCAGGATTGCATTGTGCATCAACTCTTTGGATTTAAGAGATCCGTTCTTATTTCTCATTAGAGGTCTAAGTGCACCACCAACCCTTTTACCAGCCAGTTTCCTTCTTTCATTTTCTTTTCACACCTTCCATTTCTGCTAAATAGACTACTTAAATACACATACTCATCCACTTGTTCCAAGTTCTCATCATTCGTTTTCACACAAAATTCTGTTGCACATAACACAACACAAAAAAAATTTCTCTGTCGCAACAAGAACCTTTGTCTTAAAGAAGTGACTACGCTTTCTTCTCTTATTTCGTTCTTGAATTTTTATTATCATTGTAACAATGGTTTCAACCGGTTTGGAGAGAAATGGAAGAACGATGAGGTAGAGTGAAATAATCAATATAGAAGAGAAGGTCTCAATCCAGCGAAATAAGATGACAATAATTGTATGAGGCCGTTCAAAAAATAGACGAAAAAACGCTAAATGAATAAGGTCCACCTTCTAACTCTTCGCTGGCTGCCACAACCCCGTGATAGCAAGAATATTTTCTTTCAGGCCAAGGATACTAATGCTCGTAACACAAAAGAGAAACAGACAAAATAATGTTCCGTCGTGACATTTCGCGTTTGACATTTATGAAACAACAAAGGGTAGAATGAAACAATAATATAATGATGCTATACTACAAGTAGAACAACGTGACAGATAAAGGTTCACCGTAGAGATGTTCCTTTGTTAACAAAGTGGTGCTTTTGTCACCCATCAAACATCACACAACAACAAAACGAGAACAAACTACAGTATTGTGCTGTTTAAAAATAGTTTTATATGAAGCAGACAGAATTATTCAGGACTATTCATAGATAGAGCTCTTACATACTCTCTCACTAAGCCTCGTTCAGAATTGTTAGAGTCATTATTTGCTACATATTCGTTAAGATCTATTCCTGAAAAAATAGTCACAAGAATGGCGCCAAATATATGACAGCAGTCGCAGTCTTTAAACTTGGTTGCTCTCTTTTTCCCTATAATTTCCAACTTATATCTCATTAATTATTTAATACTAGCTGACCCGTCGAACTTCGTATCGAAATAAATAATATGGGTACTCTAGGTTTTATGCAACAGAGCTCAAATTCGTTTTTTAGTTATTTAACACGAATGACAGTGGCATTAGCAAAACCTGCATACCACGCTGCATTCATTGGGTCTGAGTTTATTTTTTTTACATCAAAAACTTATAACCTATGTTAATATGATGTGGGAAGAGGTCATCATTGCGCAAGATCGAGTGCAATGGAGAGCTCTTAAGCCTCACTTTGCTCCTGAGTGGAGTTTTAATTTTGATTGATTTGATGTTAATACCTATGTTAAAAAAAAAAGAATTTAGGTAGGTATGTCATTATATTCGATATTTTAATACTTATTTTGCTCAGTTAAAATAATATTGATTGATTAATCAAAGTACAATAAGGAACATCTCCGTACCGATTCAAAATACGCATTGAAATGTCGATACTTTTTTTGCCCATCACGCTGATTCCCGAAGGGGGTAGGCTGAGAGTATGGACTTCTATTCTTTCCAATACAAACTCATTCGCTTCCTCCAAACGACATTCACTTTGACACAACATTGCGTTCTTAAATCTTCTCTTTCAGAACAGTGGAAATAAATAAAAAGCACATTTAATGCAGTATCTGTGATTTTTTTTCTATCATCTATTACAACATGATGGAAGTGTAGCAATTTTTATTTTCAATAAAGAAACAAATGCTAGCTCATTAGCAAATAATATCCAGCTTTTTTACATATTAACGATGCAGATTATATTTACGTTATATGTAGGTATGTAGGTACTCATCCTCTGTAAAAATCAGCCCATAAACGAAGAATTGATTTTCAAACAAACAAAAAAAATATTCTACTTGTTATTCAATATTATCATGAATTCCTTGTGTTAAAACTTATCAAAACTCCTTATAAAATGAACTTCAATTAAGTATAACTCCTTAATAGCAATGTTATATTATACGATTCTGTTTGCTGGCGGTTTTAAAAATCTCTTTAAATAAAGAAAGTTTTCAAAACTCCTTACACTTCATTACAATAATGTATTCGTTTTATTAAAACTTACCAAAACTCCTTATAAAAAATAACTGCAATGAATATTATATGACTACTTATCCAATCAATCTATATCATACGATATATTTAACATTCGCATTCTATCAATTGCAACAACAATCAATCCACTGACAGTTCTTTCAAATGTCATATAATAAAAATTCAAAAGTAGAACAAAATTATATTGTAAAAAGTACTAAAAAGATTACCTACTTTCTGTGTTTTCTTAAATTTTCTAATTTCCCATACATTTTTCTTATTTTTTTTTGTTCTAAAAGGACACTATCCCGATAAAAGCCTACACGACAAAAAAAGAATTTTCGAAATCAGTCCAGCCGCTTAGGCATGATGCGATGATATCGGGAAATAAATCTCCATTTTTATAGTTTTCTTAAATTTTCTAATTTCCCATGCATATTTCTTAATTTTTTTGTTCTAAAAGGGCACTCTTCTGATAAAAGCCTACACGACAAAAAAGGAATTAGCGAAATCGGTCCAGCTGTTTAGGCGCGATGCGATGACATCGAGAAATAGCTCTCCATTTTTATAGTGTTGTTAAATTTTCTAAATTTCCGTGCATTTTTCTTAACTTTTTTCATGGCATACAACCTTCTTCTGATAAGAGCCTATACGCCAAAAAAGAATTAGCGAACTCGGTCCAGCCGTTTAAGCGCGATGCGATTATATCGGGAAATAGCTCTCCATTTTTATATTGTTCTTAAATTTTCTAATTTTCCATGCATTTTTCTTAATTTTATTCTTCTAAATCAACCTTCTTCCGATAAAAGCCTACACGACAAAAAAAGAATTTTCGAAATCAGTCCAGCCGCTTAGGCATGATGCGATGATATCGGGAAATAAATCTCCATTTTTATAGTTTTCTTAAATTTTCTAATTTCCCATGCATTTTTTTTAATTTTTTTTGTTCTAAAAGGGCACTCTTCTGATAAAAGCCTACATGACAAAAAAAGAATTAGCGAAATCGGTCCAGCCGTTTAGGCGTGATGCGATGACATCGGGAAATACCTCACCATTGTTATAATTTTCTTAAATTTCCTAATTTTCCTTGAATTTTTATTAATTTTTTTCTTCGCAAACAACCTTCTTCTGATAAGAGCCTATACGCCAAAAAAGAATTAGCGAAATCGGTCCAGCCGTTTAAGCGCGATGCGATGATATCGGGAAATAGCTCTCCATTTTTATATTGTTCTTAAATTTTCTAATTTTCCATGCATTTTTCTTAATTTTATTCTTCTAAATCAACCTTCTTCCGATAAAATCCTACACGACAAAAAAAGAATTAGTGAAATCGGTCCAGCCGTTTAGGCGTGATGCGATGATATCGGGAAATAAATCTCCATTTTTATAGTTTTCTTAAATTTTCTAATTTCCCATGCATTTTTCTTAATTTTTTTGTTCTAAAAGGACACTCTCCTGATAAAAGCCTACACGACAAAAAAAGAATTAGCGAAATCGGTCCAGCCGTTTAGGCGCCATCCGATGACAACGCGAAATAGCTCTCCATTTTTATATATAAGATCTAGGTAATTGTTGTATACATGAGATTTTTTGACATGTTGAAGAACATGTCGAGAATTCTCATGATTAGGCCTCCTCAAGCAGTCGTCGCCACTCCGCCCTGTCGGCCACCCTGCGACGCCAGTTTCTTATTCCCAGAGGTTCCAGGCCTCCGCTCACGCAATCGAACTATCTCAACCTCGGTCTGTCTCGTAAAGCAATACCGGACTCAAAATAGCCCTACATTAATTGTATGCTTAATAAGGAACAAGACGAAGAGCATAAATTGTGTGGGAATAAAATCCTTCGTGGGCCTAGTAGAAGGAGGCAGATACATGGTTTATTGCAGATCGTCAGCCAGTGGACAGGAATAAAACGAACGCAAGAGTTTTGTTGGGGTTGCGAGAAACAAACACCTTATAGAAATTGTAACAAAGGCAGGGAAACTTAATACGACAAAGGAAGAAAGCTTGTACACTTCATTGTTAAGAGGATTACTCACATAATATAACACGTCATTATTGTAACTCGATTGTTTTTTTGTCTCGGAGAAAACAAATGAAAGCGCTTATCACGATAATGATAATGTGACAATTAATTAAAAGGTTGTATCGCTCCACAAACCATACAACCTTGCCCAGAAAAATAATTGTATTCTAAAGTATTCTTTGTAATTAATCCATTGGGTGTGTTTCATTGAATTTCAATGCTAACACGACAATGTAAAAATCGATGGTAAATTAACCCAATTTTTACATTGAACAAAAATTGTTTCCCCCTTCTTAGAAATACAAAGGGTGTCAAGAGCAAACCGGGGTATGATAATAGAGATGTCATTCAGTCTCATCAGAGAATGAATATGTAGCGGGTTAACCGAACTAATCAAATTCACATCTTACCACAGTAATTTGGAAAATGTTGGTTCTAGCGGAGTCTATTCTTATTTCTTGCAATAATATATTCAATAACGTAACATGTTTCATAATGTGACTTATTTCCTATTACACCGCCATCACTTAATCAGGAACATATTGTAAATCAGGCCATCAACATGAGTGTTCCACGTGTGACAAACAGAGGACGACCAAAGAATTCCTGGGTGGTCCAGAGGCGTGACCGGATGCGAAGATTGGGATTGGAAGAGGTGGTGCAGGAGAGACGGACTTATAGCCTAAGAACGAGGAGGGCTGACCCCAACAGTCTACTTAGACGCTAAGTTGGGAGCAAGCTAGGGAGAAGAAGAAGAAGACACCGCCATCACTTAGATTTCGAGTTTATTATGGATGGAATGTTTTTATTACATACTCGTCGAACTTTATTGGCTAAATTTAATTCGGTTTTTATGTCGTAAACTGTATTAAATTCATGAAATAAGTCATGCTGGGTATCATCCTGAAAGAAAGAGTGATGAACACAAAGCGATACGACAGAAAACAATGACGCAGATAATATACCCAACTTTTATTAACTACTTATTTTTAATAATAAATTTTAAATAGAACATTTTAGCCAAATATTGAGATCTAGTCCCCAAAAAAGGCATAAAAAACAGAATTTGTAATATTATATTTACATCGATGTTTTAAAATAAAGTTACAAGTATATTCATTTAAAACAAAATAAACACACACTAAGATTAAGCAATAGTGGTTTGATTTTGACACTTGACTAGGCAGAGCCTGTATCGAGGTTGACAATTAAATAAATTGTGTAAAGGAATGGAAAAGATCCAAGTATATGTGTGACCAAAAAACATTAGACAAAAATCAAAAGACAGCTAAACAAATCTAATTTATACGTATGTAAATCATGTCAATACACGAAAAATAAACAGCAAAAACAATCTGCAAACAGACATAATACACACCAGAGGTTCATTGGTAATAAGTTCATAATATAATCACATAGTTTGAAAATACCTATACAAATCTATAGGTGATGAAGGAACTTTTAACATAAATTAATGGGCAAGCAAATCATTAAAATATGAAAAGTTCCCATTAACATGTAAATGAGCGAGATTGCCTGATTTATGTTGAATAAAATAAGCAGATTTTGTTCCCTGCTTTGAAAAAGGAAAAGCCGAATTTTATATCGCCAAAACGTGTGCCTACGTGCGATCTAACCAGTAACCTTTGACCTATTACGATTTAATATTTAAAGTTGGAGGACGTTATACATGTATAATAGGTAGGTATATTAATACCTGAGATCTAGGGTTATCCCGTCACTATGTGACTCTGTCGCCCGGATTACGATAAACTTTTACAGTGGTACTAATAGAAACTGCGTTATAACACCGTTATGACGGGAATAGTTATTCCGGCATAAATCTTATACAACGCGTTACTAATAATCAACCCTATACCGTGTCATAACTATACCGCAGAATAATTTGGCAACCTCGCATTTATCAATGAAGCTTGTGAATGTTCTATTCAACGGGGTTGATTCCTAAGCATTCCGTACGAACCCGATTGGACCTTCGGGAAAGTTCGTGTGCGGAATATCGCGAATATGTAGGTACGAATACACGCAGAATACGCAGAAGTGCTACTAACAAAACAAGTAATAAGCTATAACAAGAATAATTTCCATACCAACTTTATTCCTGGCTACCCCCAGGCATAAAGAAGTAATAGCGATAGGTATGCTTTTATTGAGACAGACTACCATTGCACTCTTCATATTTGACACTAAACATACGAAAACACATTCAAAATTGCAACAAGTTCGAGCTGTCAATGAATCGAATCGATCTTCGGAAATATTCGTACCGATTCGTACATTCTCGCGATATTCCGCACACGAACTTTCCCAGGCGAGTTGGTCTGACGACATTAGAAGGATCGCTGGGAGCGGCTGGATGCGGCTGGCGAAAGACAGAGAGGGGTGGAAGTCGCAGGGGGAGGCCTATGTCCAACAATGGACACGAGAGGGCCGATGAAAGAAAATAATGTGTAACTCATTTTAAATATAATTGGTTAAGTACGTCTGTAAATCGAGATGATCATTGAAATACTGTGACTATTCTAAATATTTTTCATACTTTGTAAGTCGATAGTTACTATGACAACGGCAGCGGGAAATATTAGTCCGAACAAATGTGTGAAACTTGATCAGAGGTTTCTACATACAATTACTGTTGCTACGTACATGAAGAAATGTCAAATGGTCAACGGTTCTCAACGTGATAAAGTAAAATAATTGGGACCTTTAAGAAAGAATATAACTGATTTATAGTACAATCAAAAAATTAATGGCCCTTTTCAATTCCTGTCGTCCGACAGGTTTTGCTTCTGGTTTCAGTAAATTTAAAAGAATACACTTTGTGCGTCATTTGATTATTAATTAGTTCGCGGCGAAAATGGTTGAGACGGATACATTAAGTTCGTTTCAATACAAAATATGGTGAGAATTTACTAAGACATAGAACATAATATAGAATTATGGTTTCCTGTATTAGGTTGTGTATCCTCCCGCTTCAAACAACAGAAATAACGCACCAACACATAGATGTGTGAAATAATTGTGGCTCGCGGATTTAACGTAAGTGTTAATCGGTCAGTGTTCTGGAGTACTATAATACTAGTGTATTTATGTAATAATCTACATAATATTTTAGTCCGTTTATATTTTTGAAGGCGCATCAATCGTAGAAAACAGACGTTAAGGTCAGATATTAATATGCCCAGAGCCGTGCCAAATGCCGGAGAAGGTTCTTAAATACAATTTGCTGCATTAACTTTAATATATTTAGAGCTATTTAAAAAACTCTATTTTTTTTAGGATCTTCATACAAATTTTTCAAAAAAGACAGTAAGCCATCTTTTGGAAACAAAATTACCTACTCATGTAAACGTTGAATGGAATCTTGGTATTACGGTATGAAAATGTAATAAAATAATTGTAGATTGATTTGTTATACATATAAATGTTATTCAAATCTTATTATTCTCAATAAATAAACATTTAATGAAAAAATTTGCAAAATAATTCCTCCATTTTGAAGTTTGACAAATTTTAGTGACATATAAAGGTCGGTAAAACTGCTGCCTTTATCACACATAGCACAAATCACCCTCAGTGGAATGCCTAATTAATTGTCACACATAGAGGGTGTAGGGAATGTAGCTAAGATTCAAACCATAGAGAGAGTAAAACTTGCAAATTATGTAGGTAGGTTCGTATAATATTATTATTAAAGTATTTTTTTACCCTTCGATTGAACAGTGAAATTGAATCAAGTGTAAGATGTAACATATTAACATGGAGTTTTTTTTCCATGTGGGTAGCAGACTATAATTTTTCTTCTTTCTATTTTATAAACATCAAAAGTATCATTCTTCTCTCTTTTTATGAATTGTAAAAGTGTCATTCTTCTTTTTCTGGGCTTATGTCAGTTATAGAGGTCTGTTAAGCAATGGGAAGCTAGACTAGAACCTGTTTAATTACCTATCGATCAAGCCTGACAATCGGAATCAAAAACGTAAAGCAAGACGGGTATAAGCTAGTATTAATATATTCTCACTAAACTTGAACGATAATTATATTTTAATTCGTGCTTTCCGTTCCGTTAATACATTATTATTTAATACTAGCTGACCCGCCCATCGAACTTCGATGTAACCCAGAATAAAAAAAATAATTTTGACATATTACATGAATTAAATACAGTTAACGACATTAACACATTAACAAAACATGTATTGTATTATGTAATAGTTATTGTTGATTCGGATGCGCGATGAAGTTTGCCAGTTCATGGCTATAAGTTTGTAATAAAAACAATAATTATTCCTATATATTTGTATAACTTTAAATAAATTTCAAGAGATGGCGGTGTAGTAGGAAATTAGTCGCATGTGCAACATGGTACGTTATTGTACATATCTTATTGCAAGATCAGACTACATTAAATCCAAATTTTACAAAATTATTATGTAAGATAAGATATATAAAGTAAAAAAAGTTCGAATTTTCAGGAGCGAAATTGTGAGAAAAGAAAAAAAATGTTTCTCTTTCTCTTCAACTAACTCAAAGCATGAAGTTAAAATCTTTTTTTTAAAATTCACTCCTAAAAAAAGTCTGACCGTTTAAAAGTTAGTAATTTCAACTTTCAACCACAACGAACCTAGAAAACTACAAGGTGATTTGAAGGGCTACCTTTGAAACTCTATCCCTATTTTAATGTCGACCGTTAAATTGTTTAATACGTAGGTACTCTTGTATAAATCCTTATTTACCTATACAAAAAAACGAAAAGTAATACCTACGTGGAACTATATTCATTCACAAAAATCGAAATGTAATAATGACATCGTTATTAAGATTGAAATTGGATCGGTATCGCGATGTGAATACAGAACAACAACCCGGAGATACTCTAAAGTTACACTCGTTTAGCTTGGCAGAGGGTTGTTAAAAATCAATTTCAAGATATGTGACAAACATGGTTTATAGAACCACAAGCTTTCCCGACAGACGTTGTCCTGTGTTCCTAACTATGAATATTGAATTCGAATTTGTATGGTGATGAATTAATTATCATTTGACCAATGTAATGCCGACCGTTGCGTCTGTTTTAAACCATATTCCATCCGCATTCTGTCAATCGCACCAATTGACAATTTCTGTCAAAATATCAAAATTGGAATCTTTAATCTCTTTAATTTTCTAATTTTCCATGCATTTTGCTTAATTTTTTTTTCTTCTAAAAAGACGTTCTCCTAATAAAATCCTACACGACAAAAAATAATTATCGTAATCGGTCCAGTTTAGGCGTGATGCGATGACATCGGGAAATAGCCCTCCATTTTTATTTTTCTCTGCCATTTTTCTTAGTACGCTTGTCGTTTCAAAGAAAATGTATTTAGTACCATCAAAAGGAAAAAAATGTATTATTTAAGGGGTAGGAGGAGAGGTCTGGGCAATATTGTTTAGGTATTCCTCACACAAGCGTGTCCCATAAATAATGTGTGTGCTCTCTCTCTCTCTCCATAACGATGATTAAATTTCCAGACGCCAGAGTCAACTCTGCGGCGCGACGCCAGAATTCCTAAATATATCCTCCGCATCTTCTTCTCACTGCTAAATTAAAGACAGCTTAAAAAAAGGATCTATAAAATATACATAAAAAGTATACAAAAAGACGTCTATTTATTTGATAATACGTTGACATTCCTTTAAAGGTCGTGGAAAAACTATATAATGTACGAGCAATAGAAGCGGTATTGAGATTAAATTTTCAAAATTTTATATCACATTTTGGATTTAGAAGTGGGCAGTTCTCGGAGGGACGTGGAGAGAAAAGACAAGAAGTGACTGTGTCACAAAATCATCATAGTCATTCTTTGCAGCGTTTTTATTGCTGTGAACTGTTTGTCATGATTTGCATGTGTGTATTTTTGCATTATTTTCATGAAAAAACCATGCATTATATTATAATTTATTATTTTAATTAAGTATAATACTATGTGAGACAAGTTGCCTATGATCGCAAATATAATATTATTGCTCATTCGAGGTTAAGCCATTTGTATTTGAACGCTTTTTAACCACTTTCCATCTTATTAAAAGATTGTGACGAAAGCACAATGGCCTCTTATCGAAGAAAGACCATTGTAAGGATGACTCGTACCCATAGCTAGGTTTTAGGAGAAGATGCAGCCTCTATTATAAAGCGAAGTTCAATCAATGGAGAAAACCCAAGAGAAAAGTAAACTTACCTATTTTATTGGGTAGGTACATACATATGTTTGATTTTCCACGAATCACTCGAACTCGAAAAATAATGCAGTGCTAAAAAACGCTTTGATTTTTCGCCCACATTCAAATCACTACTAACGTTGTTACGGTTAAAGTTATCACACTAAACAATCTACGGAAACAGCAGTATAAGACTAAAGACTACATTATAAACATATTTGTTTAAATCAGTTATTGTAATTACAAAAAAAGTTGGCGTCATAAAAAATTTTGCCTAATCGAAAACAATAAAGAAAACGTTAAGACAATTTTAAAGGGAAATCAAGAAAAATAAAGCAAACGTAGATAACGGATAAAAAGTTGAAAGGGCGAACTAAAAAGCTTAACAACAACATCTTGAAGAAATCGTAAAAATATCAATTTAAAAATAGGGGAATGGACAACGGGAGAGTTGTGTAAACGCTCGAAACGTCTTAAAAAAGCGGCAATCACCGAACAAATGAGCCCTTTGAAGCCATAACAGATAAGAAAACGCTTAAGGAATATTTCAAAGGGTCCTACGGGAGAAATAAGGAAGAAGTAACGAGGAGTCGTGAAGAAAATGTCAAGATCTTTACACCATGCCTTTCTGGGTAATTAAGAGAATCGTTCGCACTGATGGGAGTCTGAAAAATGTGTCCAAAGAGATTCGTTGTCGCGACTTATAATAAAGATATTTTTATCCTGTTAAAAACCTCAATGTATAGATCTAATCCCAAACTCGTTATACGCCCCACTTAAGGGCATAGGAAGGCAACACGATCACTCCCATGCGCTCGATTTTGCGCAATGATTATCACCCGCTCCCAGATCATGTCTAGATTCTCCAGTTCTGCTTCGAAGGAGCGGAACACGATATGAGAAGGTCTTCCTCGCCTTCGGAGTCCAGATGGGAGGAAGATCAGATCGCCCTTCGTGATACGGTGGTACCATCTTACGCCCAGAATTCTCCAGAGGCACTTCATTTCGGAAGCTGAGACTTTTTGTGCCTGTGCTTTTGGAGTTAGTCCATATTAATTTTATTAAAAAGAAAAATGAAAAGAAATATGAATTGAAATTAATGTATACTTCCAAGTAAATAAATAATGAAATTATGAATGTTTGAAGTAGAAATATCCATTAGCATTTTAATTAAAGATACGAAAATTAAATTTATTTGACGTGGCGTAGAGCTGCGTTCTTATCTGTTAGGTTTCTTTTGAATCTGATGGAAAAAAAATTTTTTTTTTTAATAAGTATTCATTTCGAAAAGATTAATTTTGATGAAAATAAATACTTGATAACGTATCTAAGTACATTACTTCACATATCTATTTTCAATTGTTTTAACGGCACCATTCATTAAAACAGTTTATTCTTTTGATTTGTTTTTTTTTATTATAATTACTAACTTTCCCCACAAACGTTGTCCTGTATGAATATTGAAATCAAATTTGTATAATGATAAATTTACTACCTATTTGACTAATATTATTCTAATAGAAAAATAAGCTTCAAAATATGTTTAAAGTTCGTATTAACAATCGCCATAGCAGCTTGTCAAACATCAGTTAATATTAAAAAATAGAAGAGTTTATACAGTCAAAAGTACTCAGAAGGCTGCCTGCATTAAGTTTTTTTAAATTGTCTAATGTTCCACACAACTTTCTTATTTTTCCAATCCATAAGAACCTTCTCCTGACAAGAGCGAATAAAACAAAAAAAGAATGAACGAAATCGGCCGAGCTGTTGACGTGTAATGCGATGACTAAAAAATAGGTCTACGTTTTTAAATACAGAAATAATAATTAATTGTTGGTAGCGTTGTTTTTTTTTTAATTGGTCTATTGTGCTTCCCCTACTTGCTCATGGTGTTACCCAATTAGAGCTTCCCCACTAATCCCAGACGCTTCAGAAAGTCCAGCATTAGGAGGGGATCCAAGGTGGCGAGGTCCTCCACCTCTATCCTGTGTTTTGGTAGCGTTGTTAGAATAATATGCTTGATTTATTGGATTCTTCTCCGCTCCGGATAACATAATAACTAATAAAAAGTTGAAAATAGATAAGAAATAATATAAAATATAACATTAAAGTTAGTATGGAACGGATTTCTTGGGACGCCAACGTCATCTGTGAAAATTCCATAACAACACAATTTTTATTACATAGAGTTTCAAAACACCGACACGCAGATATAATTTCTTTCAAGCTTGAATTAATTTTTCAACATTCAAACGTAATATTTTAAACGTATTTTTGTATAAATTACAAAGTTTGAAATCAATATTCACAGTGAGGACTACAACAGGACAACATCTGTCGGGAAAGCTAGTAAATAAATAAAAGGAGATTATTTTATGTTAATAATAAATAATTGCTATATCACGTTTCACCAGTAGGCGAATAGACAAATTTTATCGTACAAACAGAGGACTGTATGTAGGTTTATAAAATTATGACGGTACAGTATGTGTAAAATTATTACGATTAAACGATCATTGTTAGGTAACTTTATAATATATACATCAATAAGTTTTTCCATTAATTTCCAGTTAATGTATTGTACGTGCTTCATGAATTTATCAAACACACATACGACGAATTTCATGAATTAAGAGCTAAAATATCATTTTATGTAGGTACATCACTTATCATAAAACCTATGTAGTTTGAATATAGATATGAAAGTAGGTAAATAGATAGAGACGTTTCAGAAAATTAACGACAGTTTATTATAGATGGTAGGGTTAATACAAACATGCGATCCACTATGTACATATGAAGTTTAGACCAAAACTTAGTTAGTACCTACCCATCTATGTAATGGGTTGTTTTCTTTACTCTTTTCGCCACCGGGGGCAGCAGCCCTATTCACGAAAAAGTATGAATCGAACTTCGAACTAAACTTAGACTTAAACTTTTCTAAATATCTAGTCATATAAGTAGTCTGTGATCTGTCAGATTTACTACCTGTCAGATTTACTCCGACTTTTCCAAAACATCAAAAAACTAGATTGCCTGCCGGTATTTTTCTTCGTAATTTCCTGCCGTAGTCATGTTTAAGCCCCAGAATTAAGTAGAAAAAGAGGAAGAATAGGTTCAGGGTTCGAGTTGGCTAAGCTTCTGATATTTTTTCACTTCCTCAAAATAAAACTTTGGAGATTAATTTCTGGAAGAATACTCCGAGATAGGATCATAAAACCTTCAGTGCTCCAATAAACGATATACCTATCCCACATAACGATGTTCTCTCCCTACTGTACGCGATAATATTTATATTTGTGTGTGTGATGAAGGGCGCAACAACAGAACCGCACTATGCGTACAGCGCAGTGTGGTGGGTGGAGCCGCCCAGTGAGCGTTGCATCGTGTTTATAATGTTAGAATGATATGATGTTTGTTTATTGCCTTTCTTTTTGTGTATTCTGATCCGAAATATGTTTAGTTTTTAATTTGTTGTTATGCAATATTGTTTTTCATCGCACTCAGCGAAAAGGCGTATGCTGTTATGCTGAGTGCGATCATCTTTATTAAAGTAAAATAAAATAAATAAATAACATTAGCATAGAGTTGGGAAGGGAATGGAATTTTTATAAGCTGTTTAAACTGACAACTCTGAATGGAATGGATGTTTTTTTTTTCACAATTTATACGTTGGGTTACAGTGGTCTGACTGCGTGAACCCAAACAGGGTGAATGATTCTAATAAATAACCGTATTAATACAATACAATATAGCTGGGAGGGTGAACAACCCTTGTTGTGTACATTTTTAAACAACGGCATGAAATGGCGACGTCTCTTCCTGGTATCCTCACTCGAATGACAGGACACGGGACTCCCCCGCTATTCATTACCGCGCTGTGGCATGCCGCTGTCTGCCCAAGGGGTTCCTGCATTGACATAATCTCTATCATCGGGACACAACTACATCTAATCTATTAATATTTTCAGGTGAGGTGAGGTGAGTGAATATTTTGTGCTAAATGCGACCTTACTATGATTTCATCATGAATCAATTTTATTTCTTCGTCGGGGTCTTAATTTTGAGTGATAATGCTACCCAAATACGCCGATGACACAGTTCTCATTGCTGATAGCCCGCAAGATCTACAAACTATCTTAGACCATGTGAACAAAATCGAAGTGCGGTTAGCTCTCAATACAGATGTGCAAAAGTCCAAGTAAATGGTCTTCAGCCGCGAAGAATGGCCTGATGTGGGTCTCCTGTCTGAGGTGAGAAGAAAAAACGTTAATAGAGCTTCGAGAAATTAAAATATCTGGGTAGCATCTTCATTGAAAATATTGCTCCAGATACCGAAATTCGATGCATATAGAGATGGCTCGTAAAGCATTTAACAGCATGAGAATATTTTTTTGCAACGATAATTTAAATCTAAAGCTGAGGCAAAGAATGATAAAGTGTTAAGAATGGTCGGTGCTTCTTCGCGGAGACGAAAAATGTGGACGCTTAAAGTGAATACGATAAACTAAATAGAATCTCTTGAGATGTGGATTCATCGTAGAATGTTGCGTATCCCTTGGACGGATTTGGTCAGCGATTCGAAGTCCTGAATAGGGCAAATATTAAAAGAAAATGGTTGACGAACGAGTTGAAGACTCGCACTTGGGAGAGTGTCTAGGCCAACAATCATAAGTTTGGTCTTTCTTATATCGATATTTAGACCAAAGCCTTCTCCGACACAGTTAATTTTATCTAGTAGCAGTTCAAGATCTTGTATATGATCTTCCAGCAAAACGGTTTATGCATACCTTATACATATTACTGACGAGTTTGCTATTAACTTTTACTCCAAGAATGGTGTCGGAAACAAGTGAAAAAGCCAAAATATAAAGAATTAAGATAGTGTATCGTTGAGAGCCTTTCGCGCCTTTTGACGAGTCATAATCTCTAAAATTTTATTTCAATTCCTATTTATTCGATTGGCATCATTATAGACAAACTGGCTTTCCCGACAGACATTGCTGGGTATTTTACAATTATTATAATGTCAATGGTTGTCGGGTAAATAGATTTTTTTATAGTTGGCGACGCAGGAAATCGTTTCCATACTAAATTTAATAGTTATTCTGTTATCCGGAGCGGTGAAGAATCCAATAAATCAAACATCGGAAGAATCTGTTCAGCCGATCTCGAGTTATAAGTGTCCGCACTAACCCGACTTTCTTTTATATTACAGATAATACGTTATACTTTAGACCAGTGATTCCCTAATGGTGTGTTTTCCTACGGATTGAATATGACAGATGAGAACATTGTCAATAAAAAACATTGTCAATTGTCATATAATTTTGAAAGACGCCGTCTTTTCGGATGACGGACCGTTCCCTAGGAACCCACTGCATAACTATGGTAAGCGTACGCAAGCAGCCATAGGCCATACACAGTAAATAATTATTAGATAAAACGTTTTTAAATTCCGCGCTCTGACACGATTTGTTTTCATTAATTAGCCGCGCAGGCGCGCTGTCGATGGCCAGCGCATCTTTCGGCTCATGCCACGAGACTCGCGACGCGAGCCAGACAGACAGAGCTATCGAGATCTAGTTTTCCTATCTTGTTTCGAACATGCAGCACCATTTTTCGCACTAAGAATATTGCATTTTTCTTCTATGATTAATAGAGGTAAATGAAAATGTTGTCATAAACAGTTGTTGCAGTTTTTATTACTTTACCATTTTGAAGGGGTTTTTTACGGTTACAGTTCAGTGGTACGCTACTGATTTATAATTTCGTGTGTGGTACGCGAAATTAAAAGTTTGGGAACCACTGCTATAGACAGTGATAAATAGTAACGATTATATTGACAGCTTTTCGATGTTTGTCCTCATTCTATCGTCACCCTGTACAGTATTATTGTGTCTGGTAGACACTTATGTACTGGAATATTAGTTACATGTCTGTGATATTATCATCCTAGGAACACGCCTTTATGTTTTGTTTTTCTAGAAAATAAAAGCGACCGTAACACTACGAACGCAGTATTCTATGCGACAAGTTAAAAGCGTTATATATTTTTATCCCTTTCACTGCCTGCAGTAAAATGCAAGCGCGAAAGAGACAGTGTAAGCTTGACGTTTAGGGTCATTGAGTGTAGCTTGTTACCATAATAAAAAAAGACGTCCCCTGAAAAAAAAATATGTGAGATTGGTAAAAGGGTTCAATTCATAAACCTCTACAATATTAGTTACTTATATTGAAAATTAGATTTTCTTTTGTAAGTATAACGGCCGTTTGATTGGGGGTCCGCATGTCTAGGAAACCATTGCATTACATTCACCGCCGCACATATACGGGGGTGATAACCTGAAATCAGACCTGCGAGTCACCAGTCACACACACGGGGGTGCAATTAAGCATAAGTATTGAAAATACGTAAAAATGGCAATAGGTCATTTTTACTGGGATAGGTATTTTTTTAATGTTCACCCAAAATAAACACAAATATACTCTTCGACATCTTTCACGATAAGCTTGATTCATGTAAGGGTTGGTACCTGGGGTAGAACCCACGGTAGTGCGAAATTTGGCGAATGAACCGCTCAGCCCCCAATCACTTCAATTAAACACGTAAGCGCTTAGGTATATATTTTAGTTTTATTCTTCGTCGCCCTCGCATTTGCCCCATTATTTGGGGTTGGCTATGCTAATTCTTCGCCAAGAATATCAACAAAGCACCAGCTTTGGCTCCACTTCGCTTTCCTTGAGAAACCCTCTTTATACTCGACATCTATCAGGAATCTGCTTGGTCTCCTGGCTGAGATTCAACATTCTTAGCTCTCCTGATTAAGTTTTCCTGTGGGTGACTAATGAAATTCTCATAAAACAAAAAAAAACTGTTTTTTTTTTTAATCTTTTCAGTTCCATTTCTTACTTCTGTGTCAAGTCTAATCTCTCCAATGTGCGTGGTTTTTTTTTTGCGCGTTTATGCCCAAAATGCTTTTTTATGTCCGAAATTTAGAGGCATAATATGTAATTGCAGATCTATGTAGGATTTTATATGTCCGAAGGCAAACTTCATAGCTGAGCAAATAAGAGACTGGGCCGAAATACGAAGTGTACAGGAGCCGTTCCAAGAGGCGCAGAATAGACCGATTCGCAGAAAGGATGGGTTTGGGGATATCTGAAAGGACACTTGAAGAAGAAACCCCTTTATCCTCGACGGCATTTCAGATGCCTACTCTAAAAGAGAGACCCCTGAGAGAGACCTACTCTAAAATATGTATAAGCAAAATTGGCGTATTTCTTTTTCTTCCTATGTTGTTAAGCCAACCCAATCCAAGCTCCCTTTACGCCCCATTTAGGGGCATAGGGACGCAACAGGAATTACCCATTACGCTCGATCTTGCGCAATGTTTATGACCTCCTCGCACAACATGTCCAAATCCCTCAGTAGCGGAACACGGTATGATAGGGTCTTCCTTGTCTTCGGCACCTTGAAATATGGGGGGAGAACAGCGCTCTCCTCGGCCAACTGTCATTCGGCATCCTTTACACATGTCCCAGCCAAGTCCATCTCCTCCCCACAATGGTAGAGGTGATGGGCTCACGCTGGGTGCGCAGGCGTATAGCGTCAATCGTGATGCAGTGGTACCATCTTACGCCCAGAATTCTCCTGAGGCACTTCGTTTCGAAAGCGAAGACTTTTTTATGTATGGACTTTAGTTAGGTGCCAGGACTCACAACGATACAGAAGAATGGGCAACACACACGCATCAAACAGTTTTCATTTCGTCTCTACACTAAACGCCTTTCATATTTTGATCATGTTGTTTAAGGCGCCACTTGCCATACCGGCACGTATCTAAATAAATCAGATAATAAAAATAAACAAATATATTTTCTTAATTATACAGAAGACATATTATTATAAGACATAGGGGCGGGAGTGAAGGATATTCAAGAAGAAGGCACTGCCAGTCCTCATTTCAGATTACTTTCTGAGTTTTCCATTCGATATGGAGTAGCGTTGTTCAGATCATTGGAGCGGATAATAAACGTGCATGGGGAGGGGACGAAACGGGTCTCGCATAGGAGGCGGCAGACAATCTCCTCTAATGTCCCATTAAGATGGCATCAATGCAAAATGGCTGCAGCACTGTCATTCGGGGAAGACGCGCCCCTTCCCAAACACTGCCTTAATGTCATTTGAAGTAGGTATATCATTTTGTTTCTATACTAAAACATTTTGTTTGCATTTGCTTAATCTTTTGATTCACTACATATAATACAATACATTTTTCTCACCTATACAGACTCCAGGGTATAAGCGGACGACATTTATAGAACTACAAGCTTTCCCAGACGTTGTCCTGTGTTCCTAACTATGAATATTGAATTCGAATTTGTATGGGGATGAATTATTAATTATCATTTGACCAATGTAATTCCCACCGATGCGTCTGTTTTTTACCATGTATATTCCATCCGCATTCTGTCAATCGCACCAATTGACAATTTCTGTCAAAATTTCAAGATTGGAATAAAAATCATAAGGTAAAAAGTACTAATAAGGTTGTCTACGTAGAGTTTTCTTTAAATTAAGCCTACAGGACAAAAAAAGAATTAGCGAAATCGGTCCAGCCGTTTAGGCGTGATGCAATGACATCGGGAAATAGGTCTCCATTTTTATATATAAGAAGATTTGAACTGTTTTTGCAGTCTTTGGGAATGATTTTTCTGATTAAGTATTTTTGGATTTATATTTGAAAAACGGTGTTTTGTATCAATAATACTGAATACCTACATGTTTTTCGATATCTATTTGAAAAAATGTGTATTGTACCAATAAAACTGAATACATATTTTCGATGTCTATTTGGAGAGCTCTTGTTGCCTCCCTATGCCCTTAAGTGGGGCATAAAGGGAGTTTGGATTTGAAAAACTGTGTGATCGTATCATTAATAATGGTAATGATTATAGCAAATTATATTATGCATGGACATTATTTACCTATAAACATCTGTGATACGTTGAAAACAAAATTTTATTTCGTATTTCAAACCTTTCGAATGAAATCGTTTCGGATTACATCGGTTAAATGGTTTCAAAGTATATTCCGGACAAAGATAGAAACTTTTTTGTCTTTGATATATATATATTTTAAAATAACGGAAATTCACAGTTGAAAATGATATGATGAATTGGTTGGTTTTTTATTTACAAAAGGATTTTTCGTTTAACAAAATTCGTATTTACGTAAACCAATTAAAGTACCTGTCACAAATGAAATAGTGGGCACTCTAGCCGAAACAATACAATATGAATTCATAAACATCAAACAAAAGAGTACCTAAGCAACGATCCTCTTTGACAATTGAATTCAATATTTATTCTATTAAGAACTCTCTTTGTTTCGAATTTGTTACGAGTACAAAAGAACCATAAAAGTAACTACATATTATACAGAGTGATTCTACACAACTGGATATAAATTTATCCATACTCCGAATATATATATCCATACTTTATCAGACCCGCACTCCTGTATGGCTCCGAATGCTGGACTATGTACAACAGCTATAACAGACAGCTAGAAACGGCAGAAATGCGCATGCTGAGGTGGTCGACAGGAGTGTCATTGAGAGACAAGATAAAAAGCTCACACATTCGTGGAAGCCTAGGAGTGACGGATATAAATAGCAAACTTGAGGAAAGACAGTTGCGATGGTATGGACACGTAGAACGGAGACCGCAGGAACATATTGTTAATCAGGCCATCAACATGAGTGTTCCACGTGTGACAAACAGAGGACGACCAAAGAATTCCTGGGTGGTGCAGAGGCGTGACCGGATGCGAAGATTGGGATTGGAAGAGGTGGTGCAGCAGAGACGGACTTATAGCCTAAGAACGAGGAGGGCTGACCCCAACAGTCTACTTAGACGCTAAGTTGGGAGCAAGCTAGGGAGAAGAAGAAGAAGATACTCCCTATATCAGACCCGGTCAACAAATCGATCGCGATGTGATTGACCATTTTTATCAAAATAAGTGTTTGATTTTTCTAAGCACTGATACACTGGTTTCCTAGGGAGCGCGGAGCGGTCCGTCGTCTGACAAGACGGCGGCCTTTCAAAATACATATATGACAATGTTTTTTGTTACTGCAGTAACAATATTGACAATTCTCTAAACTGACATACTCACCGCTGTTTATTGTAGCGGCGTATTCGTAGGAAAACAGACTATTACCACGAGACGTTTTTTTTTTTTTGAATCTTTGAAATATCCGTTCAAATCACATTCGAAGTTTAACTTTTTCCTATTCAAAGACAGCATAAATCCAAGCCTGGATGAAATGCCATAATAATATAAAAAAGACAGCATAATCCAAGCCTGGATGCAAAATAATATAAAAAAGACAACATAATCCAAGCCTGGATGCAATGCCATAATAATATAAAAAAGACAGCATAATCCAAGTCTGGATGCAATGCCATAATAATATAAAAAAGACAGCATAATCCAAGCCTGGATGCAATGCCATAATAATATAAAAAAGACATCATAACATGGATATTCGAGCCACTAAATTTGAAAGAGTATTCTAACCGTCAAGACTAATTTGGAAGACGAAATAATAATAAAAATGCAATGCGATGAAGACTATGCCAGAAACGAAATATTCCAATGTGAATATTAAATTATGGTTGGTCATCGATTTTTTGGGTACCGTTTCAAATAAAAATCAAGGAGTCTAATAATACGTCGAAATAAAACAACCCACTTCACAAAAATGTCTAGATCAGCGAGAATATTTTTTTCCTAAGATTTGAGTGTTTAAATTGAATGCTTTTACCCTCGGACTCAAGGCCGTAGCCAAGTCCTCGGGGGATGTTAGGGTGCGAAAAGTTTTAAAATCCTAGAGTAGATCTTTTACAACTTAAACAAGTTAGTTACCTCTGCCCTTTATGACACCACCTTTAGAATCTTCCACAGCGCTCGATCTAGTGTAATATCAATAAGCACGAAGTATAGAATATACCTTCTTGATCATTGATACTGACGCCAAAAAAAACAAAAAAGACAAAGAACTAATCATTAAGGGTTATGAGTGTTATGACAGATTTAGAGTGCTAGAGTTGTAGTTCTTTCTAGTTGTTGTTTCCTTGGTGTCCATATAAACAACGTGTCAGTGATAAATAAAGTATACTCAACTTCTAGCTCTACATAGATCTATGTATAATCGTTTGGTGTTTAGTTAAAACGAACCCTCGGATATTTAACTTTAATTTTAACATAAATTATTTTCCTGGAGCAAATGCTTTTAAAAATCATCCCCTATAAACGATGACAGATCTCTTGTGAAAATCCTTGGAATATAATCAAATATCTACCAACTGGAAGAATGCCAAGAGGAGAGTGAAAATTATAAGGCTATATATTCTAAGAAAGATAAAGTTTAGCGTTATAGCATAATTGTTTTGCTGCGTAATTGATAATTATTCAATTTCGTTTACTTTGGTTTTATTTTTTCAAAATTAACAATAATTACTTAAGATATCTAACTGTATTATAGATTTATGTTACATATTTCACCCACTCTTGTCCTAAAATGGTAACACACTTCTTCCTTAACTTTTCTTTAACCCTTCAAATCGTTTCCCTGGTATATAGAAAGAGAGTAAAAACATCTCTATTTAGACACATACTCTTGTTTCTCTAAAAATATAACAATATTTTTTTTTTGACTTTCTATGGAAAAGAGAATTGGCGTGTTGATCTCTCTCGTTCTTGGTCAAGCACGCTTTCTTAGTGTGCGTTTACAACAAACGAGAATTGAGCGAGAGCTCCATTCCACAGCGAGTCTTCATCTTCTTCTTTTCCGTCATTCGATAATCACTATTCTTTTAATAAATCAAAATCTTCTTTATCTCTCACTTTTACAAATGATGACCTAATGACCTAACTCATTTTTCTTTTTGAATTTCCACCAAATCTACGTATTTAAAGCTCATCTCCTTATAACTTTGTAGACTAATAATAATAAATTAACTAATTAACAAACTTATTTATGAACAAAAAAAGGAGGACGACTACGAAGTTAATTTTATTGTGAAATCTTTAAAAGTTTTGCCATAACTATTAAACATATAAACAGTCATAAAATAAACGCCTTTAATTACTTGTTTTACAGCCGGTTTCATAAAAAGCTTCAAAAGAACACTTTAGTTAGAGTTCCTTTTAAAATTCAAAGACTCCTTTAAGCTGACGCGTTTCATAAAAAATATTCCAGCTAAAATTTGAAATTCAAAAAAATATTTTTAGGTTGGTAGCAGTTGGTAGTATTACCATGGAAATCTATGGAAAACATAGGTTGTTTACTAATATTTTCCCGGAATTTCTGTTGATCTGTCAATTTCATTTCTCAATAGAGCATCATGTTTCCGTTTTTTTGTGTCAATTTATTATTATGGTTTATGAATTGGTAAACGAAATCTGTAAACAATAATATTCTTCCCGTTTTGCTATGTTTTCCGCCCTATTTTAGTTATTTTTGTCCACAGTGTCAGAGAAAGCGCCACGAAATTTTCTATGAACTCCGGTGGTAAAAATTTGAACTACCTAAAGTCGACTTTAACTAAAAATAATAATCAACAACGGTACTTTAGCTAAAAATCGGTTTTAAATGTCGTTTTGTTGTTATGAAACCCGTTATTTTTAAAGGGAGGAGGCAATTTTAATTTTTGACAAGGAGACACAAGAATTCCAATATATACATCATTATTTATTTTTATTTTTAAATTTTAGATTGATAATATTTTATTATTTTAACCTTTTAAACTACTTAGTTTCATTTTATTGATTTGACAACCCATGGGCGATATTTTCAATATTTTAATAATTAATTTTTAATATTTTTATTTTAATGTTTTTAATTATTATTTTTGTATACCTATTTATTTGCAAGAATATTCTGTATTAACTTACATGAGATGTGACATACATATATGACCATACGATAAATAAATAATAAAGGGAGTTTAAAGTCTCCTTTATTTTTTATGAAACCAGCCGGTAGTAAGTTGTCAGCCCTCATTCCTGCAGTTTAAGATCCGAGAGATGTTTTCCAATACTTTAGTATGTTTATCTTATTATTGGAATGACTTCAATCTATTATGCCAAAAGATATAAACCACGATTAAAAAACACGTGTTTTAGATCGGGGATATTCAGCATTTAAGGATTTTTTTAGCACTGCACTCGTTTTCTAGTGCGCGTAAAATTTAAGAAGCATTGGGGTAATCATTTTTTTTTATTATTCAATTTGAGATTCTTTGCGATAAGTAAATTAATTTTGGAAGATCTCTGGGCCAATGAACGCATTTAAGGAATAATGGACATGAAATTCCCAGCAATATTTACCAAAAACAATATACCTACATACTGAATGCAGAATATTTAATTTGTGGCATATCCTACCTATGAAAAAGTAGGAAAGCCGTCGACAGATAGGTACTACCAACCACTTCAAAAGTTCAAATGAAAATTAAACACAGAAGCCTGTGTGTGGGTCGTTCTCGTCTTTCTTATGTGAACTTATGAACACAAGGTTCTAAGATTCATATAAGGGCCTCTTTGTGACAATCTTTCAAAGATTTGCTGACGACGTGGGCTATTATCACTACACCTGATCTGATTATGATAATACTAGCTTATACCCGTCTTGCTTTACGTTTTTGATTCCTAATGTCAGGCTTGATCGGTAGGTAATTAAACAGGTTCTAGTCTAGCTTCCCATTGCTTTGCAGACCTCTATAACTGACATAAGCACAGAAAAAGAAGAATGAAACTTTCACAATTCATAAAAAGAGAGAAGAATGACACTTTTAATGTTTATTAAAATTTTGTATGAAGATCCTAAAAAATAGAGTTTTTTTAAATAGCTCTAAATATAGTAAAGTTAATGCAGCAAATTGTATTAAAGAAGCCTCTCCGGCATTTTGCACGGCTCTGTGCAGATTCATATCTGACGTAGCATTTGTATTTTGAGCGTGATGCTTGATATACGGTAAAAAGCAAATAAAAAAACATTTCTGAATTATTATGTAGATAGAGAAGGAGGGGCTAATGCGAGTTTTATTTAATTTCCCAATTTACCACGCAACTTTCTTATTTTTTTCTTTCATAAGAACCTTCTACTAATAAAAGCCAACACGACAAAAAAAGAATTAGTGAAATCGGTTCAAGCATTTAGGCGTGATGCGATGACATACGATAAAAAGCAAATATACAAACATTTCTGAATTATTATGTAGATTATTATGAAGTTGCGCCTTAAGATGCAGTGTCAATCTCTTGACAATTCCTTACAGCTTACATAGATCAATCTAACTAAAGAACTTATAAATAAGTCACCGTTGTGTATCTTAACGCTTTTGTATCTTCTTTTTTTAAGGCCTGTCACTATTTTCCTGCGATGGCGATCATTTCGGCAAACGCGTCCTTGTGCTGTGCTGGTTGGTACAACACATCATCTACTTTACGTGTGATATACAAGAGTTATCATTACCTTATGAGTAATGACAATGCTGTTACAGCTGCTGAATATTAGAGTGGAGTGGTCTAGTGCAGTGTTCCGCAAACTTTTTGTGTTCAAGGTACACCTACCAAATAAAAAAAAATCAGAGGCACACCAATGTTTTTTTATACCCCTCCTCCCCCCATGAAACACACCGTAACGTTTTTTTATGCCCTCCCCCCCCCCACTCCTCCTTTTCCTTTCCTTAAACACCCATGTGGCTAGCCAGTCATTGAACATCCTAAGCCATTCTTTTTTCGATTTTTTATATGGCTACCACAATTGACAGCGTACCTGATGATATACATACACACTCTTAGCGCGAAAACTTCCAATTTTGTCCAGGAGACGTTAAAATATTAGAATTCCTGCCTTCTATTTTTCTGTTGAGTTCATTTAAATGAGCGAATGTGTCCGGCGGCAGATAAACAAGTTATACCACCCATTCTTTTTTTCTGAACACAGAAGACAAATCTGAATCACGAGCCACTAACAATATTTGGGTATCAATTTTTCACGGCACACCAACTGATGACCTAAAGGTGCGTTTATACTAAACGAACATAATAGCCAGAGCTGGAAAATTGAGTATATTTTCTTGATCGTTGATATGGTCACCAAGGAATGAACTGTCATCGCCCATTAATTAGTTCTTACTTGTTATTGTTCTGTACTCCATGGTGTCCAGTATCAACCATAAAAGAAAGTAGGTATGCTCTGTTTCTAGATTCGGCTTTATATTCCTTTGATGTAATTCTACCAACACTAAGAATGTAAAATGTCAAAACATGAAAATATTAGAATGTAAATTTCGGTCGCTTTACTCCTTGAATTATGCAAAGTATAAAACTTTTTATTGCCTAACAACTCGCTTACGTATTTTAGTCTCGGGTTAAAAAGAGAGATTCTAACGTACGAAATGCGAATAGTATACAAATTCCGACCTTTATAAAAATGTCTTTGATGTTGTGAATTTTAAAATATAAACTTTAATTTTATACAGGGTGTGACGAAAGTTGTGGATCAGCGGTGGACGCTAGAGGGGGTTATTATCTAACTTAAAAAACAAAATTGTATTCCCCGGGATCTGGAGGGCTGCTCCACTTGAAATCCAATTCCGATTTCAAGGTTAACCGATAGTGTTTGAAAACGTCGAGCTGCCAGAAAAGGTACTCAATCTTATACCTTTTCCGTCACCGATTCCGTTTTTAGAAGAAAAAAACCAAAGATATCTGAATATTTTCAAATACCCATTGCTGTCGGGAACGTTTCAAATCGATAGTCTTACCATACATTTTTGAATTAACAATATGTACCTACGCTTATACATTCTGAGTGTATTAATTTTTATACTATTCTTGAAAAAATATAAACAAAATACAAACTTATATGGGGAAAGTGCTTTTATAAATCCTTGTTTATAACATTTTTTCGCTAAGCTATACCGGATTCAAAATAAACCAATCGTCGAACTCTTTTCATGCTAAGCAACCAAAATCTAAATAATATTGTCATAATGACAAGTTATTGAGATTGCAATTGTACCCGAATTGCGATAAATGCAGAGCTACCCCCTTAATGTACATTCATATTGTTGTGGTTTCAATGTCTTGTTTAATTTGTTATTTATACCTACCTGAAGGAATAAATAAATAATGTTTATTTATTAGCCCGAATATAACGCGAGTCTAAAATATTCATAAAGATTTGGAAAATAAAGGTTAGCCTTTATTTAGGTAATTATAGGTTAAAAACACTGTATAGGTACATTTCAATATTAATGTCTAGCACAATGAAAAAAAAAACAAATTTCGCAAGAGACGTGAACATGCTGAATCATATAGGTACCTAGCCGTACTACAGTATTTGTATGAGCTAAACCCCGAATTTAACGCGATTCGATTTTTAAGGGGTACTAAATGTCGCGTTATATTCGGGCTAATACGGTTATTAGATTATTCGTAAATAAACTGCTATAAGCCATCTGAGAAATTTAAAAAATATATTTTTCCAAAATCTTTAGGAAAATTTCGGAGTCACGTTATATTCGGGGTTCGTTATATTCGGGCTAATACAGTAATTAGATAACTCTTAAATAAACTGCTAAGCCATCTGAGAAAAAACAAACGATTAAATGGATAGTAAAAAATAAAAACGATGTCAATGTAATTAGGTAATCTATCAAGGAATTTGTTCAAACAAGAGGACAATGATTGATTCGAGAATTTCATGTAAACAAGATACTCTTAGTAGGTAATATGATACTCTTAGTACGTAATATGATGCTCAATGACAAAATACTAGATGTGTGTAAGAAAAAGGAGGAGGTAAGTGAGTGAGGGAGATAATTGGATTAGAAAACAGAGAACGTGCGACCTTCCACAAGCACTTGAAAGATATTTCCCTAGCAGCCACGCCTTTTTCGAAACGTCTCGAAAATGAAATAATATAATTTTTAGAAGGCAATCGATCCATTTATATTTTTTGTCACAAAATAATATAAAAAGGTTTTAATGTTAAAAGCAAGAATAGTCATTATTCTGGATATATTTGTAGTGCAATGCGATATCTAGTAAAAACAAATGTTTCTATCATACAGTTTTATGTAGGAATCTCTGATCAAGTATCACATATTTTGTCGATATTTATTAATTTATTAAAGAGTTTACACCAGACTTTGAGGTAGGTTGTGCAAACCTCTCATGTTTCAGCGGTCCCTATTATTGCCATAGGAACGAAAATCAACTAACACACTAACAGCCCCACTAATAGAACGTTATTCTTCGAATACACGCAGAATAAGCAAAAGTGCTACTAATAAAACAAGGAATAAGCTATAACAAGAATGCCAACTTTATTCCTGGCTACCCCCAGGTATAAAGAAGTAATATTTAATGAGACAAACTACCACTGCACTCTTCATATTTTGACACTTACAAAAACAAACTCGAAGTTGCAGCAAGTCCGAGATGTTAATGAATCAAATCGACCTTCAAAATATTCGTTCCGATTCGTACATACTCGCGATATTCCACAGGCGAACTTTCCCAAGGGTCCAATCGGGTTCGTACAGAATGCTTAAAAACAAACCCCGTTGTATGGAATAACCACAAATTTCATTGATATATGCGAGGTTGCCAAATTATTCTGCGGTATAGTTATGACGCGGTATAAGGTTGATTATTATTAGTGGCGCGTGGTATAAGCGATTAATCCTGTTACGCGACTATTCCCGTCATAACGGTGTTATAACGCAGTTTCTATTAGTATCACTGTAAAAATATACCTAAGCATGGAAAATATTAAATGTGGGATTGGAGGGTTTAAACGAATATATCAAGTTACGGACGAACTTAAACATTTATTATTTTGATATTTGAAAAAGTATGACAAAAATATTATGCGAATTCATCGACTTTCCGAAAAAATATAAAAAAAATATTTTATGGCGTAAAAAATAACAATGACGCCACAAGAAAAAGAAGATTCCAGTCATGGTCGCCATTAGGAACCATATTCTTAGGAGTATAATAGAAACTTCACAATTCTGACGTCTAACCGCAAAATCTAATACGTCAACTTTATATTTTTGTCGACTTGTATTATTCGCTATGAAACAAATCGGATAAAATAAACTTGGAAAGATGGAAAAATACATGTCTCTTCAACGAAATCCAATTTCTTACGGGATATTTTATTTAAAGATGAAAAAGTGCAGAAATGCAACTCGGCGAGGGAAAATATTATCATGAGTCGAAAAGTTCGTGGAAATATGCCAGCCCGGCGGATACGGGGAAAATAAACAAGGAAGATTGCAACTTTTTCGAAATATGGCATCAAAATATATGAGAAACCTGTGGGCCTAGACAAAATACAGTTGGCGATCGACTACAAACGAATTCTTCGACAATGTAGAGTAGGAAGAAAATTAGCTGCCCACTTTTTATATTTTTATATAAGTGTCATTGCTTAGTTTAAATACTTGTTTACATATTCCAGTGGACAGATAATTTTGTCGCACTATACATTGGCGAAATCTTCGTTTGTAGTCGAACGCCAGTTTGAATTTGTCTACGGGGGCTGAACGAAGTTTTATTTATTTTCCAATGCAACGCTGTTGATTTTACTAATAAAAACCGATACATCTCTATTGCAGGGCTGGCCAACAGGTCGATCGCCAGTCATCGATCATTTTTATCAAAATCTGCAGTAAATTTTTCTACCTATTTTTTATTAATCATTAACAGCCGCACTGATAGAACGTTATTCTTCGAATATGCGCAGAATAAGCATAATTGGTACTAATAAAACATGGAATAAGATATATCAAGAATAAATTCCATGACAACTTTATTCCTGGCTATCCCCAGGAATAGCGACATTCAATAAGACAAACTACCACTGCACTCTTCATATTTTGACACTTATGAAAACAAACTCGAAGTTGCAACAATTCCGAGCTGTCAATGAGTCGAATCGAACTTCGGAAATATTCGTACCGATTCGTACATACTCGTGATATTCCGCACACGTACTTTCTCGAGGGTCCAATCGGGTTCGCACGAAATGCTTAGAAACCAACCCCGTAGTATGGAAGAACCATAAACTTCATTGATTAATACGATGTTGCCAATGTATACTACGATATAGTTATGACACGGTATATGGTTGATTATTAGTAGTACGTGGTAAAAGCGATTTATGTAGAAATAACTATTCTCGTCATAACGGTGTTATAACGTAGTTTCTATTAGTACCACTGTACAATATCCGTTCAACCCACGTTCGAAACTAACATTTTTCCATTCAATAACAACGTATCATGGATGATATTTAAGCTACTAAATCTGAAAAAATATTCCAAATAGACAACATTACTTTGGAAGATGAAAAAATAAAAATGCGATGCGATGCAGACTATGGCAGAAAAGTAATGTTCCAATGTGAATATTCAAAGATTGGATCTTTGATTGTTTTGGGCAGAAGTTGAGACGTGGTGGTGGTCTATTTCAAATGAAAATGAAGGAGTCTTAAATCGTTCTACGTCAAAATGTATTATTTCAACATGAACCAGTTTTCTGAGACTAAGTACTCTCTCCATTATTAAATCTTTCAGACTGACGGCCGGTTTAAAAAAAAAGCCACTAAGGGCCGATCTTATAAACGAGAGACCAAATATCCGTAAGTTTATCGATTGTTTACTAACAAATTGACGTACTGAAATTTGAATAACGAATTTTTTTAAGACGGTAAAACGAGCAAATGGATCATATTTCGGTTTATTTGGTTTGACTTTTAACTAACGGATGTTTATAAGACCGGCCCTAAAGAATTCTTTAGCTAAAGGAACCTATAAATTTTAAAGTCTCCTTTGGGGAGACGCGTTTAATAAAAAATATTTCCGCTTACTTCAGCTAAAGTATAAAATGTCAAAAAAATATTTGAAAGTTGGTAGCAGTTGGTACTGTTACCATGGAAATCTATGGAAAACATCGGTTGTTTACTAATATTTTCGCGGAATTTCTGTTGATCTGACAATTTCGTTTCTCAATAGATCATCAAAGTGCCGTCTTTTTGTGTTAATTATTATTATTATGGTTTATGAATTATTAAACGAAATCTGTAAACAATAATACCCGTTCTGCAATGTTGTCCACCCTTTTTCAGTCATTTTTGTCCACGGTGTCACCGCATACAAATATTTAACATTTGTGACAGAGAGATCGCCACGAAATTTTCTATGAACTTCGGTGGTAAAAGATTGAACTACAGTACTAAAGTCGACTTTAAGTTCCAATAACGGGACTTTAACATAAAGTGTTATTTTTTTTTTTATAAAACCCGTTATTTTTTAAAGGCAAGAATAAGAACTTTCCTATGATTTGAGCATTTCGATTTTTAGCTTTTGAGCCGGTAGGGGTGACGGGATAATAACATAATTAAGTCGATCGCGAAAAGTTTTAAAATTCTAAAGTAGACTTAAACAAGTTGGCAACCCCTGCTCTATTGTATAGAAAGAAATACTATCCGAAACATCGATCTTCGTCCCGCCTTAAAATCAAAAATCGTTGTGGTATCATTTTTTAATGAATCTGTACTCACTCAAGTTGAACACAAACATACTCTTTGACTTTTTCACAAAAAGCTACTGAAATGTGTGTCGAGAAAGAGGAAAATGGTCGGTGCCTACCTGGGATCGAACACACGATTTCCAGTACGAATTCCGGCGTGTTTATCGCCAGGCTACCAAACACTTCTTGTTAACTTAGTAGCTGAATTAAAGATCACTTATAATAATAATGTATTTGAGGGTGGAATGTCTCATTAATATAAAAAAAATAATCCCCATCTACTGATGTTACATGAAACAGCATTCACCTCGGTATTTATCTCAGGAATACTTATTAGGGGTTCAAAGCTTATGTTGAAAAAAGTTTATTTCAGCAAGCTACCGCAATGCCTATTAAAAATTTGTATAGAGGTTCTAATGTTACTGCGAAATTCGAGAAAGCCTTCGAACTATGTCTGAGAGCTTAACAAAATTTACCGGGACGATCATCAAAAATTGAATTTGATAATTATTATTTTAAGTGAGTCGGGGAATATCCATTGTGTTTTGATGACTCCGTGAAACGTTGATGGTCTCATATCGAATTAACCGACACAGCTGGGACTCGCTCCTGAAATATGCAAGTAATCACTTAGCGAACCACCATACTATGGAAAAGTCACACTCACATATTATGATTATTATATACGGAGAGGGGTGAAATATCATCCTGTGAAATAACATCGCGTATATCAAAACCCCTAGAATATAATATAACACGTTGTGAAGTGAATTCTTATGAAAAATATATCGAGGTTTAGTGTTTGCCTAGATTTTATTTTCTACATCCGTTTCTCTGTAAAGGTATCCCGTATGGTGTAGCAAACAAATGAGCCTCTTTGAATACCTCTAACATAATAAATATTTGATTTTTCTTCAAACACATTATTTTTTATATTATACCTACTAGGTTTTTTTTAAATGAATCTGTGCTCACTCAAAGTGAACACAAATACACTCCTTGACTCTTTCACAGTAAGCTACTTAAAGCTTGTGTCGTGAAAGAGGAAGATGGTCGGCACCTGGGATCGAACCACGACGTCCGCACCAAACAGTACGAATGCCGGCGTTGTAACCGCTAGTCTTTCCCGACAGACGTTGTCCTGTAGTCCGTACAATGAATATTGATTTCGAATTTGTAATTTATACAAGAATACGTTTAAAATATGTTTGAATGTTAAATCATTATTTCAGAAAGCCTAAAAGAAAATCTGCGTACGTACCAATGTTTTGAAACTCAATAAAATTGTGTCGTTATGGAATTTTTCACAGATGGCGTTGTTGTAGTAAATCCTTTCCTTATTAATTTTAATATTATTTCTCATGCACTTTTTCTAATTTATAATAGTTATTCTGTTATCCGGGACAGTAAAGAATCCCATAAATCAAACATCGGAAGAATCTGTTCAGCCGATTTCGAGTTATAAGTGTTCGCACTAAACCAACTTGAAAAAAAAACTAAACTAGTATATAATGCAATCCTGCTATGGTGTATGATGTATGGATGTGAAACGTGGACATGGACGATGGACGAAAAAAGAAGTAGATATTACCTAGTATCAAATAATAATGGAGGAGTAACTAAGAATATTTTATTTTTATTTTATTTATTTATTGTTAAAAAATGCCACTGTTTAGCATGACGGTAAAAACCTTTGGTGCAAACAGTGTCTATAATACAGAAAAAGTGTACAAGTAAAAAAAAACAATATCCATAGGTATCATTTAACAATGTAACAATAAATGTATATACTAAGTAAATAATTGTACTTACACCAAAATGACAAGTCAACAAAACATAATAGGTACCTACATATGAATAGAAGAAAAAACAGTAAGCAGGTATAATATTGGTACTATTATATTATAGGAACTAGCTTATACCCGTCTTGCTTTACGTTTTTGATTCCGATTGTCAGGCTTGATCGGTAGGTAATTAAACAGGTTCTAGTCTAGCTTCCCATTGCTTAACAGACCTCTATAACTGACATAAGCACAGAAAAAGAAGAATGACACTTTTAATTTTTATTAAAATTTTGTATGAAGATCCTAAAAATAGGGTGTTTTAATTACATAGCTCTAAATATATTAAAGTTAATGCAGCAAATTGTATTAAAGAACCTTCTCCGGCATTTTGCACGGCTCTGTGCAGATTCATATCTGACGTAGCATTTGTATTTTGAGCGTGATGCTATGACATACGGTAAAAAGCAAAATAAAAAAACATTTCTGAATTATTATTTAGATAGAGAAGGAGGGGCTAATGCGAGTTTTATTTAATTTCCCAATTTACCACCCAACTTTCTTAATTTTTTCTTTCATAAGAACCTTCTACTAATAAAAGCCAACACGACAAAAAAAGAATTAGTGAAATCGGTTCAGCCGTTTAGGCGTGATGTTCACATATACGATAGAAAGCAGACAAACATTTCTGAATTATTATATAGATATGTGAAAAGATTTCTAGGGATATGGAAAGGAATGAGAATAATGGTAATAAATGCGGCATAGAAGTTAGGTTATGGTTTAAGCACGTGGAAAGAATGGATGCAAACAGAACGACAAAGAGAATTTATAAGGTTGAAAGGAAAGTTGTATGAAGACGTGGCCGAACAAGAATGAAGTGGATCGAACACATCGACCCGTCCTCAAGGAAGGCCAGGTGTACGAGAAATTGTTGTATGAGAATTCTTGTGGAAGAAGAGAAAGAAGTGTGCTTGGATAGAAAGAGTGGAGGTCTAAAAAAGAATTCAATATTCATCATAGTTAGAACAGAAAAATGTCTGTTGGGAAAGCTAGTAGTTTATCATACAAAAAATCCGTTTAATCTTATTTGATATGGCGAAAAATCTTTATCCAAAAAATAATATAATTTTTACCCGTCACTAGCTCAAAGAGAATGGTAGATAATGTTATAATACGTTATGAAAAATTTTGGAGAGACGTATTGAATGTGGGCGACAGTTGAGGAGTATGGGAACTATCGGAAAATCCAGTCCCCGTAATGTTTCAACTTGTTTACAGACAGTTTGAAACGCCTCCATCCATACATTTCCAATGACATCATGTTTGGGACGGATGCTTGATATTTTTCTATCCCGAATTATTGAACTTAAAACAGTTTCTTATTGATTACTAGCTGACCCGCCTGTCGACCTTCAACTTAACCCAGAATAAAAAAATAATTTTCACTTATTACATTAATAAAATGTGATTTACTACATCAAAACTTAATTATTAAATTTAGCAAATAATTTATTGCATTGTGTAATAGTTATCGTTGATTCGGATGGGGGATAAAGTTCGATGGGACATAAGTTTGGAATCAAAACAATTCCTCTATAATTGCTTTACTTGTAAATAATCCAAGAGATGGCGGTGTAGTAGAAAATTTATCACATGTGAAACCTGTTAACTTATTGTATATATTGTTGAAAGAATAGATTATTATGGTAAGATAGATATTGCACTGTAAGTAAGTCGATGTAAAAATATGCAATGAAGTTTCAATTTTTTTAAAAATGAACTACAGTCTTTCTATATGTTCTTCTTTGAGCTCTCGTCTCTACTGCATTTATACCACATTCTTCTTAGCTCGTTCGTGTCGACATTTCACATCCGTACATTATTGATGGTAACAGGATCGCGACATGCACAAGTCAGGAGAAGGTTCTTATTAATGAAAAAGTTTGAACGTAACTTGAACGGAACATTAAATTTTTTAAGTAAACTTAACGTAGGTAACCTTCTAAATGCTTTAACAAAATAAATAATTCTAATTTTGAATTTTAATTGACATTTGAAATCTGTCAATTGTTCATAAATTTGAAATCTGTCAATTGCTTCACGATATCAGAATGTGCCAGGTAAACATTCTCGGAATTTTATCACCAACTAGCTTTCCCGACAGACGTTGTCCTGTAGTCCTACCAGAGGCGGCCCGTTCATATGTGCATTGTGCACTGCGCCCCCAGAAACAAAAATACATAATTAATCCGATTAAGTTACTAATAAAATAATAACATTAAAATATTTCTAAAACATCCATATTTCATTCGTATTCAAAGCTCAGGCGGGAATAACGTGATAATATAATATGCGCGCGTACACATTCTACCTCACCTATGAAGTAGGTACCGAAACGAATGTGTCCAATAATTTTATTGACTTTGCGGTTGAGTAAGTGGGATGGGCTACTGTAAGAGCGGCAATCACGTATGCGAGAATAAGAGGGAACTACCCGCGATCCGTTCCATACTAACTTAAATATTGTATTTTATATCATTTCTTGCCCATTTTTTTTTCAATTTTTTATTAGTTATTCTTGAGAAGAATCCAATAAATCAAACTTTGAAAGAATCTGTTCGGCCGATCTCGAGTTATAAGTGTTCGCACTAACCCGACTTTCATTTATATTACAGATATACAAATTCGAATTCGTTATTCATAATTAAGACAGGACAACATCTGTCGGGAAAGCTAGTCTACCATAAATTTAATACCGCCATTTTCCTTTGAACGTACATATATAGTTTGTATGAATAGAAATTTGAACTATTAAATTTAATATGAGATATGTGCTATAACTTTTCATAACATAACTACAATTTAAATGCTTTTGACTAAATGGCAACACCCGCTACACGAAAAGTTTGAGCTTTTGGGTAGTTTTTTGAAAAAAAGTTATACGTACGAATGTTCTCAGAGTTGGCAAACGTGAATAATATCGAATCCAACCTCTATAAAGTTTCACGGAATATGATATACCTATAAGTTTAATCATGTTATAATTAGTACCTACGTGTACACATACATTGTAAATTTAATAAATTTTTGAAACGCACGTCAGTTCATCTGTTCAAATGGAGTGCAGCTCCACAAAATGACCGTGAGTGGGGAAAACCAAATGGAGGATGTGGAGGGATGGCGTGAGTCGGATATCCATTAGTCCAAAATTCAATCGCGTCAAGCCATTCGTCCATCAATCCAAACGGATCGTCGATAATGTGGAACATGAGTGATTGGTCCATGTCAGTTACGTCACTTGATTGATTGTGTTTAAAATTTGGGACAAATAATTTGTCACATTTTGTCACTATACTTTCAACAGGTTTTAAACTTAAGTGGTCAACCAGTGCTCGAAATTCGACCATAAATTATTTAAATTCTCATACTCAATTTGGATCATACGAACAATGAGCTAGAATATCCCGCCATTTCCCGCTCCATCTTCCATTTGAATATACCGCCTTCAAAAAGCTTCCTGCGCCCATTATGAGGCGCTTTTCATTTTACATTTATATGAAGTTGATGATGTTTATAAGTATTCTGTGGAATTGTATGTGAGTATCGAATGCATAACATTACAGTAGTGTTTCTAATGTTTTTTTATTGATTTAATCTATTTTTATGCATAATTTTAAAGAAATATCAGCATTCGCCACTCCTTGTCAATATAAATTATAGGTGTGCGAATTTTCATACTCTTCCGTCTGCGCAATTTTCGTAAAAATATTCAAAAAGTTTTTCGTTTACGTATATAGATAATAGATTACTAGCGATATTTCGATATATTGATAGGAAAAATCTCAAGTTTCTCATCTGTCAAAATGGATGACATCCATCGGGACACCTCGGCGTTGTCGATCACCGAAACAAAAGACAGGATCCTCGCCAAGGTGTTTTCCTGGAATGCCTTCTCTGGTTGATTTTCTGTAGCGGTTTTTAAGACGCCGGAAATTCGCATTCCATTCTCCACATTTGCCGGGGATGTTATCGAGTCGGACTAAGCAGAGTGTTGATGGTATTATGCAAATTGGCGATTCTCAATAATTTATAGACCCACATCATCCTGCAAGATGTTGCTCAATGTGACTCTTACAGGCCCTTCGCACTAAACCAAAAAAATATATTATTTTTAAGGATTCGCTCGAATGATACCCGGCACCTTTTGATATAAGGTCGCCAAGGAGCCAAGCTCGTTATTCAAAATCTTCTTTCAATTCGATATTTTGACTTTTTTACACATTCCATAGGGTTCGATTGCGTCATAGAAACCTCTGGCAGGCACCCCTGTGTGACGTAACCACATTACAGACGCGAACTTGAAAAACAATAAAAGTTACAAGCATTTGACATTGAGTTTAACATGAACAACACTACACAATACAATATATTATTATCTCGAAGAAAAAAAAACACAACTACCTACCCTTGAATTCGCGCCGTACGAAAACATAATTAACACGCGGAGAACCTAATTATAAATGTCCGTTCATACTGGATTTTTTTTTCACATCTCTCACATATTTTTATTTTATTTAATTTTATCTGGCAAATGATTATACATTATACATATCTTATCTCTAATATAAATTAAAGTCGGGTTAGTGAGAACACTTATAACTCGAGATTGGCTCAACAGATTCTTCCGATGTGTGATTTATTGGATTCTTCTCCACTCCGGATAACAGAATAACTAATAAAAAGTTGAAAAATGGATAAGAAATAATATAAAATATAATATTAAAGATATTGTGAAACGTATTTCCTGCGAAGCCACCGCCATCTATGAAATTTTCTCTAACAACAAAATTACTGTTTACCTGACAACCATTGACATTAAAAATATTGGTACCCAGATTTTGAAGGATTTTATTTGAGCTTTCAGAAATATTATTTTTGACATTCAAACATTATTTTAAACGTATTAAATTACAAATCCAAAATCAATATTTATAAATAGGACTACAGGACAACGTCTGTCGGGAAAGCTAGATATTCATAAAGCAATGCTCGTGTTGAGAGTTTTTACTAAAATGTTCTCTATGGCATTGAAAATATACTAAAACCCTATAAAATAAAATCTTGTCTATTTCTTATTTTGAATATATTATATACTCTAGAATAAGGTTTATTTCCTAAATACTTCGTATTCCAAATACTTATAGTTTTTTTTAAACTCTACTAAGGTGTCAATATACCCGGCCAAATTTGCCCCCAGTCAACCACTTATGGTTTCAATCTCAAGTAAAAATTCCTAGTGAAAAAACTTCTAATCTAACTGGGCATCTCTTGCTTAGAAAATATGCCGCCTAAACAGCTAGATTAAAAGGCCGACGGGTCCAAGAAGTATGAGAAAACAATTCAAAACAAATATTAAATTATTTTGATTTTTGATTCCCATACCAGAGAGCGAATGCATTTTGCTTTACACATCCCTTACTCTTGAAATTGTGCGCATTTCTTTTTTAAGGGTATTTTTTGGTGATTTCACTAAAATCACTGTATTTTCATCAGTGCACAAATGTCTCTACTCTATATTCTGGAAGAATTTAAACATTGATAATAATATCAAATGAAAAACTCTCAATTTATTCCAAAAAAGAATACCTTTATTTCAAATACTATACGACGTATAGTTTCGTTACGTATAGTTTTATTGTCAAATAAAAAAAATCGTTATATATTTCGACAGATGTAAATGCAACATTATAGGCTCAACATGGCGATCGAACACCTATCGCGTGAGAAAGTTCATTCCATTCATCTGACTTGGAATATACCTATTCCATATAAATATAACTAAATACTTAATTTGCTTTTAATTAATAACACCGACCAAACAGCGTCGGGACGCCGCACGCGCCGCCATAAAAGGCATCGTATTCGATAATATAGTAAGAAAATGGCTGTTTTTTTTTCAATAGTCACATACCTACATGTTTCTATCCCAAGAACTAATAAATTAATACAATCTCTAATATGTCTGGGTATGTCCTGATCGTTTTCTTTTTTTCATTTTCTACTATTTTGTTTCTTCTGTGTTCTGATTGTTTTTGTTTGTATTTTTTTTTTCTTTTTGTGTCTTTATGTCTTCCATAGTACAGTGCCGCTATAATTAAAAATTAGTATCACCTCAACACAGGCTGTCGTTTAGTGAGGTGATAAATTCCAAATATGTACCTATATAAATTCCAAATATGTACCTATGTAAAAGTTGGAAAAATAAAGAAATAAATAAATATAAATTAAAGTCGGGTTAGTGCGAACACTTATAACTCGAGATCGGCCGAAAGATTCTTCCGATGTGTGATTTATTGGATTCTTCTCCGCTTCGAATAACAGAATAACTAATAAAAAGTTGAAAAATGGATAAGAAATCATATATAATATTAAAGTTAGTATGGAACGGATTTCCTGCGACGCCATAACAACAACATTATTGTTTACTGCACATGATGGTAGTTCCCTCTCATTATCGCAAACGCATTTGCCTAAGCGGGTGAAACACACGTTTATAATATGCTCAAAAAGTTTCAAATTAGTACAGTTTTCGGTCATTCTTTCCAGAGACAGTTTTAGTACAGTTTTTCGGTCATTCTTTCCAGAGACAGTTTTAGTACAGTTTTTCGGTCATTCTTTCCAGAGACAGTTTTAGTACAGTTTTTCGGTCATTCTTTCCAGAGACAGTTTTAGTACAGTTTTTCGGTCATTCTTTCCAGAGACAGTTTTAGTACAGTTTTTCGGTCATTCTTTCAAGAGACAGTTTTAGTACAGTTTTTCGGTCATTCTTTCCAGAGACAGTTTTAGTACAGTTTTTCGGTCATTCTTTCCAGAGACAGTCTTAGTACAGTTTTTCGGTCATTCTTTCCAGAGACAGTTTTAGTACAGTTTTTCGGTCATTCTTTCCAGAGACAGTGTTAGTACAGTTTTTCGGTCATTCTTTCCAGAGACAGTTTTAGCACAGTTTTTCGGTCATTCTTTCCAGAGTAATATAGAACAGTTGATAATGAAAAACTGAGCTTTTACAGCTTACTCGGTGCATTACGTACTGAGCGAAACACGATTAAGAAAGAACAGAAGTACTCCAATGCACTCACCGCTGTGAAAAGCAGAAAACAAGCTCAATTCAATTAAGAAGAAGACATTACACAGCTTTCTACATCTAAGCAAGGTATAAAGGGAGAATCAATGCAAGCAGAACACATCTCACCCCTTTGAGAAGATAATAATTTTTTTCTGAACTAGATGATACCCGTCTTTACATCTTCAAAAGATTATTATTTTTTTTTCAAAAGTTGACAATACAATTTCCTGACAGAGAAAGAAAATTCCAATAATATTTCACCCTGTATATTATTGTTAGAAATAATATCATTAGGTAGCTGCTATTTTTATTCACATCAATACAACAGTACAATATCAAAATGAACAAGCGAACTACGAGTGGATATCACGCGACTACGCTAAATGCTACATGTGTCTGTACAATATAGGTACTTTCGCAGACTGCAGTACATAATATAATATTATACTTGTTATATAGATATTTATGAAAACAAAATAGGTACCTACTTAGTGAACGACCATCATTCATGATTTTCAACATTACAAAGATTCAAATATGGAATTCATAATTTTGAAATTGTTCTTTTTTCAAATGACTGTATTATCATAAATTGTTATACCAGAGAATTATCATTATGGAATGTAAGAATATATGCATAGACAATACATGATTATATTTGAGGGTAGTCTATTCGTATATTGTGTAATTTTAACACTAAAGCCTAGCTTAGGTGGTATTTTTATAATATTCACACGAAAAAAACAATTTAACTAAGGGTACTATTTTTCATAACTTTTGTCGGTAACTCGATAGTACCTACCTATCTCTGACAGTCCACCTATATAGTACCTACCTAACTCTGATATCAACAAACAACACCGTCCGCGGATAATACTGTTCCTAAAATTCTTCACAAATGTTGCTACGAGAAGGGATGTCAAATTGTCCGAAAATCTCAAAGTGGTAAAATAAAATTGGAACCTTTAAAGCGACGATACACCATATTAAATAGGACAATCACACAAATAATGACCCTTTTCAATGCCTGTTAGCCAGGTTTGCTGCTAGTTTAGCAGCAAGAGGACGATATGACTGATCTATCAAAAAATTTATGACCTTATTCTACGAAGGTCGTCCGATGGCTTTTACTGCTAGTGTCATAACTAGAGACTGGATTATATGCATTTGCATATTTTGGCTATTTTTCAGGACATTGCATATTTCGGCTAAAATTTAATGAACTTGCATATTTGGGTATACTATCTTCTAAAATTTTAATGAATCTTTGGTACCTAGAGGTATCGAGTACACATACGAGTTAACGAAGATTCCCGAAGACAGTCGGACATTTTCTTAAACCGAGAGTGAATGTGCGACGTGTTGCTGAACGAGCACCGTCGTCCGTCATTGCGAGGCACACATCACATCTTACTAAAGGCTTGGTAGTGGTCGGTCAAAAAGCTGGAAACCCAGGGTTTTCCCTTAGATAAATCTATTGAAGCGAAGAAAAAATTACGCCAAATCAACTCTGACTTGCCAGGAACATTCCCAATAAAACTGAGAGAAAAGTTTGAAAACATTTTAAACAACAACCCTGGTTATGAATCTTTGTGTCAAATCAACAATTTTTTAACGGATCGGGTTCAACTTTACCAGAGTTAATACCTACTAATAAACATCGAAATTCTAATACTGTTCAGTGGTGAAGAAAGATCCTTTTCGAATTATAAAAATATACTACGAGATAGTGATAGAAGATATAACCTTACTACTTACCGAACATTTGGAACAGTACTTGATTAACGTTTTCTAGAACAAAAATGATAGCCATCCAAACCAAACTCCCTTTAGACCCCACTTAGGGGCATAGGGAGGCAACAAGAGCTCTCCATTGCGCTCGATCTTGCGCAACGGTGATGACCTCCTCCCACACCATGTCCATGTCCCTCAGCTCTGCTTCGAAGGAGCGGAACACAGTGTGAGAGGGTCTTCCTCGTCTTCGGGACCCTGATGGGAGGAAGAACAGCGCTCTCCTCGGCCAACTGTCATTCGGCATCCTTAACACATGTCCCAGCCAAGTCCATCTCCTCCCCACAATGGTGGAGGTGATGGGCTCACGCTGGGTGCGCCGGCGTATAGCGTCGTTCGTGATGCGGTGGTACCATCTTACGCCCAGAATTCTCCTTAGGCACTTCATCTCAAAGGCTGAGACTTTTTGTGCCTGGGCCTTGGTCAGGTGCCAGGACTCACACCCATAAAGGAGAATGGGCAACACACACGCATCAAACAGTTTACATTTCGTCTCGACGCTAAACGCCGACGCTTTCCATATCTTGGTCATGTTGTTGAAGGCGCCACTTGCCATACCGATACGAATCGGGAGCTCAGCCCCGAGGTCACCAGCGGTGGTAATGGTTGCTCCCAGGTACTTAAATTTATCCACCCGGGAGACCTGGTGACCATCGATGGTTATCGGTTGCTGTTTATCGGGGCAGGCATTATTCGCCATGAGCTCCGTCTTACTGGCATTGACTCGAAGGCCGAGGCGTGCTGTTTCGTTGCAGAGTCTTGAAACACTGCGCTGTAATTCCTCCACTGTCGTACTGAACAACGCTAGGTCGTCCGCGTACTCCAGATCGCACAGTTCGCCCATTAGACCATCTCTCTGTGTTATCGGTATACCTCTTGCTCCTTGCATGGACTTTCTCAAAAGGAAGTCCATGACAATAATAAATATAAATGGAGCTAGTACGCAGCCCTGTCTGACTCCCGTAGTGATCCTGAAAGCTTCAGTAGGACCACCTGGCGTTTTGACGCTACACTCGGAGTCTTCATACAGGGACTGCACCATTTTAACTATTTTCGGAGGTATACCATACAGAGCAAGTATTTTCCATATTGATGGTCTATGTGGGCTGTCGAAGGCCTTTTCAAAATCTATAAAGCAACAAGCGACTGGAGAGTTAAACTCCTTGCACTGCTGAAAGATGCACCTGGCACAGAAAATTGGGTCCGTGCAGGACCTTCCAGGTACAAAGCCGCATTGTTGCTCTCTCAGGACAGCCATGACAGGCCCCCGAATGCGGTGTAGTAATATCTGAGATAATACCTTACCGGGAACACTCAGTAGAGTAATTCCACGGTAGTTTCCGCATTCAAGGGGGTCCCCCTTTTTAAATATTGCGACGATGGATCCATTCCGCCAATCTTTTGGGCACCTCTCCTCTTCCCACGCCATTTTAAATATATCTAATAGTGGTTGGCCAAGGGTGTCTATGCCTTGTTTGAGGAGCTCTGCGTGAATTCCATCGCCTCCTGGCGCTTTGTTGTTCTTAAGTCTCATCACGGCCAGCACCATCTCACTGTATGTCGGCGGTTCCTCACATATCCCAGTTGCCTGAGGTATATTCAGACCAGCCAACTCCTCCTCAAAGTTGTAAGGTGAGGAGGGCTCGGGACGGTTTAATATTGACTCAAAGTACTCCCTCCATCTCCCTTTAATCAGTTCGGGGGCAGTGACAGTGGCTCCACGAGAGTCTCGTATTGCCGTCACGGGTCTTTTTTGACCCCTGCCCCCGACCTCCCGGGTGATTTCGAAAAGTGTCCTTGAGTCATTTCCGAGTGCAGCAGATTGCGCTCGCCGTATCTGAGAGTCCAGGTGTCTTCTTTTATCTGTTCGTACAGAGTGCTTCACCTTGCGGCTCAGCTCCCTGTACTCAGACACCAAAGCAGCCAGTTTTTGAGGGTCTTTTTCGCTGTCTCTGAGGGTCTTAGCCTTCTGGCGATCTTCGATGAGGCTCCAGGACCCATCGGACATCCATATTGGCCTCTTTTTGCTCTTATAGCCGACAGAAGAACGTGCGGATTCCATAACGGCGTCACGGAAGCTATTCCAAGCTGTCTCAATTGGAACAGCTCCGTGTGAATCCTGCAAGGGGGCAAACCTGGTGCGTAACTCAGCCTCGTACGAATGACGACACTGAGCACTCTCTAACCTGCGTATGTCCAGCGGGCGAGAGGCAGACGGTCCCTGCTGGAAATGGGTAAATCTGAATTTCAACGAACCCACAAGGAGTTCGTGATCAGTATCCATGTCTGCCCCTCGGTAGGTGCGGACATCTCGCAGGTCAGTTCGGTTGCTGGCCCTTACCAGAAGATGGTCAATCTGGTTTTTTGTTCTCCTGTCAGGCGAGGTCCAAGTATATTTATGGATATCCTATTAAGAGTCCGTGGAGTGTGGCGAAACCAATCAGACGGCTTCCATTATCATTTATCACTCCCATGCCATGCCTACCCATGACGCCTGGTCCATACTGGGGGTCACTGCCAACCTTGGCATTAAAATCCCCCAGTACAATTAAGCGGTGGCGCCTTGGGACATGGGACACAACTGCATCCAGACTGTCATAAAAACAGTCCTTGGCAGCCGCATCCCCATCCTCAGTGGGAGCATAGCATAGGAGGACCGTCAGTGTTTCGCCTGTCATCTTGAAAGACGCACTCATCAGGCGGTCAGAAACAGGTTCCCAACCAAGAAGGCGAGAGAAGGCATATTTACTTAAAAGTAGAGCGACGCCACGCATCCGTGCAGTTCGGTGACCAGAGTGCAGCATGACATAGTTGCCAGCGTCACTCTGCCCCGTCCCTGGGATGCGTGCCTCGCTCAGCCCCAGGATATCCAGTCCATAATCTCCCGCCAACTTGGCAGCAACAAGCTCCCCGCCCGCCCTCAGAGTGCGGACATTCAGGGTCCCGATTTTCGATTCGACGATTTCAGGGTCCCGAAAAATGATAGCATCTAGTTGAAAACTTTATTTTGTGGTATTTATTTAAATTTTATGTTGCATACCTATTTTGATATTTTTAGTCGATTTTGGTGCATATTTCGGCTTTTCTGATGCATATTTCAATCATTTAAAGTTGCATATAATCCGGTCTCTAGTCATATAACCATTATTGTTATATAAACGTCGCACGCTCACTATTCACTAATATAATTGATTCGTCACGAACAACCGTGAAGTATCTTCAGATCAAATATTCATAATAATTATCTTTCAAACATGTATAATTACCAATAATAAAACTGTATGGGTTGACGATTTAAAGAATTTTCATTCTAGTCACTACACTAACATCCACTCCACATTCCTTTCTAATATTCTCATTCCTCACCTTATCAATCAGTCTCTTTCCGCATATCCTATGCAGTGATCTCGTTTCCACAGCATTCATTCCAACTTCAACAACAAGAAAACATTATATATCTCGACATCCATACAACCATTATAGATCTCGACATCCATACAACCATTATAGATCTCGACATCCATACAACCATTATATATCTCGACATCCATACAACCATTATATATCTCGACATCCATACAACCATTATATATCTCGACATCCATACAACCATTATAGATCTCGACATCCATACAATCTTGAAATGGAAGTATCGAATACAGTGGGTCAAAAAGAAAGATCAGAAGCTTAATTTCGATGAAGTGACCTGTCTGAGTGCAAGAATAAGGTTCTCATAAAGTCCAACTGATTGGCTAGTGGCCTGGAGGTTAGCGCATCGGCACGGCACTACTAGGGTTGTAGGCTCGAATCCTATAGGGGACATGGGATTTTTCCGGATGTTAAGTGATCAAACTATGCCCACTTTCGAAACGAAAGTAGATAAGTGTATTGGTCTAACTTAATTAACCATTAAAAATCGAAAACAATTGGTATCATGTTTGCTTTCAGTGCGTCGGTAATGTCATTTGTGAAAAACGCGAGTGATAAATAAATGATAAATGTGTGATAAATGTATATTTTATACCAATACTTGTGGAAAACCCTTGTCTTATAAATTTTTTAAACTATTATTATGGATAACAAAGGAATGCGAAAACAATATGACAGAGCTGACAGATTGTGAGAAGAGCATTATCTGAATCGTAAACTATACCATGCATAGATCACAATCTGCCAAGGATGATGGACATAATCTATTATAGCTGTTCGATTATTGTACGTAGATCTCAAGTAGGTACCTGATATGACATCACATAACCTGCTGTACTGTTTACACGATCCCAGTGACAGGTTATGTTAACTCTCGTGTGTCGTATGAAAAGGCGGCATGAACCTGCCGTAGTATTTTTAGACAGGTTCTAAGGGTTCTAAATAAAAATAAAAAATAAATAAAATTTAACCTCGTTCATACATTTCATTTCAGTTAGCATTTTGTTTACAGCGGAATCCATGCTACATTATTTGACATTACACGTCAAGATTGCACTGTCTCTTTCCCGCATTCATTATTTCACTGCAAGTGAAAGAGATAAACATGGAATGTTTTGTACTTTCACAGTGCTACGGCCGCTTTTTTTCTTGAAAAATAAATCATTAATTAGCGACTTGTTTAGTGACCTTTTACGCGTATTAAATATTACAGGCCACACAAAAAGCTTCAAATATAATTGTGAATGTGAAGTTTCTTTCTTCAGATCGGCAGCGAACGCGATCATCTCCTCCTCCACTCCTTTCGGTTCTTCGATAATCTTCAAACACATTATTTAGCGGAGAGTTTATTGTCCAATAAACTCTCCGCTGACGATGGTCGCGTAGTCGACCGAAAATATATTTCGGATAAAAAAATATAATCTATTGTAATACTGCAAAGTTAGTTTTATTTATAAACATTTGATATTCTCTTTAGTAAAACATAGGAACTCCATTCCATATTCCGGCAAAGTTGTTTAGAATCTCCTGGTGCGGACGTCCTCTACCAGTTGAACCCTCGATCATTTCCTCCATTATTGATTGAGTGTCCGATGACATGCACCTACCATCTCGCGCGTTTCTCCGATATGATGTTCAAAATTTGCCATTTTCTTGCAAGAACTTTTTCATTTGAGATATGATCCCTCCAGGATATTTTCAACATTCGCTTATACTTCCACATAACAATGCTCGATACATAGTTCTTACATAAAATAATTACGAAGTTTCTGAGAGAACATCGTTAATAGTTTTTTTCTAACCGAACAAAAAACAGAAATAGAAGGTCGATAATTTATTTGTATATTCGTCGAGGTGTGAGGTGGAGAACGTTCAGTAAACAAATAAAGTTGTTTTTAAGACGGGTATACGCCCTCTAGTCGTCCCTGAAAACGTTAACGAAAAATAACTGTTCGTACAAATATTACATTTCCATAGTCAATATTTTAACTTTTAATCTACCAGTCAAGGAGTTCCTTGATCAGGCAAATAACGTAAATTATTGTGTGAATCTAAAAGTTCATCAGACCTATTCTATTACTTACTAACTTTCCGTATCCGGAGAACAGCAAACATTTGACCCCCCAAAACTCGGCCACCTGTAAGTATACCGTTGTTATTCGCTGTCGCTGTTTCTTGGTGCGTGGACGTCGGTCCCATAAGGGGGCATGCGAAGAGATGCTGGTTGTTTTGCACCTCACCAAACTCACATTTATGTCATCTTCCTTGGAACCCCACCTCTTGAGGTTGCTGTAGCAACATGAGACGTCCGTGCTTCATCTAATTAATGCTCTGCTCTCCATGTTGAGTAGGGCAAGCTACTCATCGGCATCTCTTCGGCCGGGGGTAAGTGTGAGGATTCAGTAGATTCGCGCCAGAGACACAGCCATCGGGTTCCAGGTTAGCCGACCACGGGGGCAGTTGTCTCCAAGAAGCTGGCACTGGCGGGGTTGAGAGTCATGCATCGGGTGCCTGGACTGCCTGGGGCCATTTGTTGCTTCTCTCTCCCGGCTTCTGCTGCAACACGACGACCGCGACGGATCGCCAGAAATGCAATACAAACTATAGAGTAGAGGTTTTGAGTGGGTGTCGATTTTAAGCAGCCATATATTATACTGGCTGTTTCATTTATTCAATAATTTATTCTACTGCATTGATTTTTAATATCAAACAAAACAAATCTTCCTTTGAACTCCACTACGGAGCATAGGGAGGCAACAAGGGCTCTCCTTTGCGCTCGATCTTGCGCAATGCTTATGAGTCTTATGACCTCCTCACCTCCTCAGCTCTGCCTCGAAGGAACGGAACACAGTATGAGAGGGTCTTCTACGTCTTCGAGACCCTGATGGGAAGAAAAACAGCGCTCTCCTCCGCCAACTGTCATTCGGCATCCTCAACACAATGATATGTACCAGCCATGTCCATTGTCCATCTCCTCTCCATAATGGTGAAAGTGATGGAACTGCGCTGGGTGCGCCGGGCGGCGGGTGCGATTTTTAATATAGGTAGGTACTTACATAAAAAAAATATTTTACTAGATTTAAGTTTATTAATGGTTGTTTTTCATTCGACTAGATTTATTTATATACCTAACTCGATATTATAAAAATGGACGCCAATTTTCCTTGATACGGCATCACGCGTGAATGCTAGATAAATTTCCTTATTTTTTGTGTTCGCTATTGTCCGGAAACGATTGCTTTGAATGAAAAACTTTGACAATAGAAAATTTTCTATTTTTTAAATTATAGAGTAAATGACGTTTAGCAGTTGTTTGACAGTTGACTAAATAGTCAGAATGTGCCCTGTAAACCTCGTAGAAAACAGACGCATCTGTCGAAATTGTAACGTAATAATTCTCTAGGTTTAAAAATCTAAGACAGTGGTTTGGTGTGCCAGAGGCTGCAGAGTTGGTGAGGCTTGCCCAGGACCGTGAGACTTATTCGCAGATGGTCACTTAAAGATGAAGAAGAATAGATAATGAATTTATCATTATAAACAAATTCAATATTCATAGTAAAGACGGGACTAACGTATGTAGGGGTAACTAGTCAATTATAAAAAACATTTACGTAATTGCATTTGAAAAAGTTGTTTGTAATACTAGTTGAGATCTGAATCCGTACGAGAACAGAGGAATCCGTAAAAATCATAAAATTTATTCAGCACGCGCTGTTTGAACAATGGGGAAAACCAACAAATTTCACAACTGGGTCGGAAGATTTTGTTTGATAAATAAACAAACGGTCCGCTGGATTTGTGTAAATTGTCAAAACTGAAATATTAGCCAGTTGAGCCAAACTTCACAATATCTAACAACGCTATATCTTCTTATATATAAAAATGGAGAGCTATTTCCCGATGTCATCGCATCACGCCTAAACGGCTGGGCCGATTTCGCTAATTCTTTTTTTGTCGTGTAGGCTTTTATCAGGAGATGGTTGTTTTAGAAGAAAAAAATTAAGAAAAATGCACGGAAAATTAGAAAATTAACGAAAACTTTACGTAGGCAATCTTATTAGTACTTTACCATACAATTTTATTCCAATTTTGAAATTTTGACAGGAACTGTCAGCCGTTAAATACATAGTTGGTGCGATTGACAGAATACGAATGGAATATGCATGGTTTAAAAGTTTAAAACAGATGCATCAGTCGGAATAACATTGGTTAAAAGGTAATAAGCTTATCATTATACAAATTCGAATTCAATATTCATAGTTAGTTAGGAACACAGGACAACGTCTGTCGGGAAAGCTAGTCTATAATAAAATGCGATGCTCAAATTTCACAAAAATAATGACTCAGTCCAAACAAAAACCTCGCAATCTAAGTAATTCAGATTGGCAAAGGTTGTCTCTAATAAAAGATGGATTAATATTTTTGAAAATGGAGCGATACAATAAATAAATAGATTTTTTTCTAAATTTAAAAATAAATACTTTGAAGTAGTAGGTACCCACACGTTTATTTTTTTTTTGTTATTTGATTGTTGGACAATAAAAGAAATTTGAATTGTGTTTCGAACAGGTTTTCTTTATTTTTTCTTTTCATCAGAGAGAGAGAAAATAATAAAGAGAGGTGAGCACGGTTGGTGTTTGAGATTGCTTACTGAATATTTTTTTTTTTTTTTTGAAAAACAAAGTGAATATATGCCAGGAAAATTTTGTTCATGGCCTGACACAGATTCACTCTTTGACTTTTTCACAGTAAGCTTCTTAAAGCTTGTGTGAAAGAGGAAGACGGTCGGCACCTGAGATCGAACCCACGACATCCGCATGAAACAATGCGAAAGTCGGCGTCGTAACCACTAGTCTACCAAGAACTTCAACCACTACCTATTCATAACGGAATTATAAATCCAATGTGTTTGATAGAATTGTGAATGAATCTGATGCATTTGTTAAAATGAGCATTCGCTCGTTTGGAGTAAATGCACCTTTATTTAAGTTAGCATACCTACATACCATTTCGCTTATTCATAATTTCGTTGCGTCATTTTACCCGTATAGTAACTTATCTACGACATAACATAGCGAAGTGGGATAATCTAACCGAGAAACGGGAAAAACAAGGAATCGTAACAGAAGCGAGGTAGCGGCGGACATTAAAATGATGTTTTCACATTGGGAGAACTCCTAACTTTCATCTCATAAATATAAATGGATGCTGGATGAGGAGACGGGTGGAATGTGGGAAGAGAAGAGCAATGAACGTTCCGCTTAGGAAATACCGTACTGGGTTAGGTTATGTACGGCAGCAGTAGGAATGGAGTTGGGAATATTATTTAGGACAGAATGGCGCCAAAGTCAGCCGTGACGAACTCTGTATGGAAAAGCGATGCAACGTTTCAAATAATCTCCATCTCTAATATTAGAAGTCGGGTTAGTGCGAACACTTATAACTCGAGATCGGCTCAACAGATTCTTCTGATGTTTGATTTATTGGATTCTTCTCCGCTCCGGATAACAGAATAACTAAAAAAAATTGAAAAAAAAATGGGTAAAAAATGATATAAAATATAATATTAAAGTTAGTTTGGAACAAATTTCATGCGACGCCATCTTTCAAAAAATATACCTAACAACAACATTATTGTCTTCTGCACCTGCACCCTCTCATTCTCGCATACCTTATTGCCACTCTTACAGCAGCCCATTTCACTTACTCCACCGTTTCGGGCGTTTTAGCAATTTTTCATACAAAGTCAACCAAATTGCGCGCATATAATTATGTTCTCGCGTTGTTCCCGTCTGAGATTTGAATACGAATGAAATATGGACGTTTTAGAATTAAGAGTTTAATGTTATTATTTAATTATTTAATTTTTGTTTCTGAAGGTGCAGTGCACAAAGAATGGTTGTTAACAATGTCTGGTTAGAACCAAAGGGTCCACAGGACAACGTCTGTCGGGTCAGCTAGTATTATATAAAAATGAAGCCGTTTTTATCGCGATCTTCGTATCACGCGTGAACAGCTTTACCAATTTCGTTAATTCTTTTTTTTGTTGTGTTGAAATTGTCAAAGGAACTTTCTTATGAAATGAAAAATTAAGAAAGTTTAGCGTAACATTAGAAAATTTAAGAAAACTTAAATTACATAACCATCTTAGTGCTTTTTTTTAAATATATTTATTTGATTCGAACTATATAATTAAATTGGTGCTTGACAGAAACCGTCGGTTGATTAACAAAATACGGATTGAAAATATGTGGTTTAAAACAGATGCATCGGTCGGAATTACATTAGTTATATAAGCTGCCGCCATTTCGAGTTGTTTAACTCTTTATGGAAAAACCCCCATTTGAAAATCAGCAGCAAGATGAAAATTTATAGAGCTTGTGTGCGACCCATTATGACGTACGGCAAAGGGGCGAGAGCGGATACCGCTATAACAAAAAGTCTCAGATATGAAGACTCTAAGAAGCATTGATGGCAAGATCCTCAGAGATAGAATGAGAAGTACGAGAGTATGGAAAATATGCGAGGTTGAAGATAAAGTAAGATGAGGAAGGCAAGGAAGAAGATACTGATATGCACATGTGAGAAGAATGGACTCAGACTATCTCACATGGCATTGCACGGCCAACCAAATGGAAGTCGTCTCCCAGGCAGACCACCAAAGAGATTGATAAACAGCTGGGAGTAGACTTCGCAAGAAGCAAACCCCACCTCTTAATAACAGGTCTTCGGGACTTGAATTTGTCATTATACAAATTCATATATTAGGTATAGTTAGGACGACAGGACAACGTCTGCCGGGAAAGCTAGTCTAAAATATAAAGTCCTCCATGTTAATGACTCTGTAACGATGATGTCAACAATTCATTGGGTTTGGAATTTAATGATAAGTAATTATTAAAATTTTAAATGTTGAAATATTGAAGCAAAAAATATCTCAGGTGTCAGTATTGGTACAATGTGTACGGAACCAGCCACATATCTCGAAAAAGTGTCATATCATTGAGTACGTGATGACTAAATTGTTGTGGCATTAAAACAAGCTGGCCGCTGTGCAACTCTTCATGTCGCATCTTCAGTAAACAGGCGATGACAGGTGACCCTCTACTTCTAGTACCGGATAACAATGAAAAGTATACAGACAGACTATCCGTTGATGTATGGTACCATCAGCCATCGAAATTGACTGGCATCACAATTGGATTGTTTGTTACAACAAGTTGGTTGTTGTTGGGTTAAAAAACGAATTCAATACAAAGGTTACAGAAATGAGCCAATTGGGAAATAGCTCTTGCTTTAAATGCTGTAGAAATTACATATTTACCCAAGATATGCGGAAAAAGAAGAAACGATGATGTTAGAAATTAATGCGGAGTAAATTATATCGTAGTGACTAGAATGAATGTGAATAAATTGAGGTGGTTCGGGCATGTTGAGAAAATGATTGAAGAAATAATGGATGCACGGAGACACGTCCGGCCTATGTAGGTTCACGTGAGCCGCCGATCACATCGGCACCTACCGTCTTAATAAAGGAGGGCCATGTCAAACATAAAAGGAAACTTTAGAAAATCTGGGTTGGATGCGCCGTCATCCAAACCAACAATAATGAATGGTTTCACCCATCTGTTACGGGTTTTAAGAAACCAAAATAAACTCTTGTATACTTTTGTCGACTCCATTGCCAAGAGGCATTTTAGGTTTATTGGGAATGGGGAGCATTCCCTCTTTGAAAGAAATCTACAAGAGAAAGAGAATGTGGTGGGATAGGAGTATATGAGAAGGTGAACTATCAAAATAATCCCAGCGATTTGCCGCTTTGAGCATTTGTAATGTAGTGGTCTTGAAAATGAGCAGGGTAGTCCAAAAAATCTCCATCTGTCAGGAAAGTATTATTTAGAACATAAAATTAATCAGACGACACGTACTCGTATGTTAACACAAATGTGTTTATTTTCTTAGTACATACTTGCATAAACAAATAAACATAATATTCATTGTCAGAGTCGTGTTTGTGATAGATAAGATTGTTCGAAGAAGGAATATCTACATAATATATAAGTTGGTAGAACAACACCACAAATATTATTGTCTCTGGTTGTGTGTTCTGGCACCTACATTAGTTTAACAATCAAATTTAAATAAAAAACTTTTTAACTCTTCCACAATTTTATTACACCGACAGGTTTCGAAGGGGCACGCCCTTCGTGGTCACAGGTTATCTGAAACTAAAGCTAAGATTCGGTTCAGTGATGAGTTAGCGGTGCACGATGGATGCTTACATATTATTTTAGTATATGAATAGTCTACAGCTGATTTTGTATACAGGGTAAAAGAACGAAAAAAGAAAAAATGTGTTAGCAAATAGAGAAATATGAATATGGAACATATTAGTTTAACATTTCGGGCATGTTGAAAGAATGGATGTAAAAACGGTATTATCCTGCACAGGCCTAATGCGATAATAAGTAAGATCTCGAATAAAAAAATACATTATTAGTAGCATAATATCAAATTGTAAAATATTTAATTTGGATAGTAAAATACAAAGAATAACAAAGAGAACTAACAAAATGTTAAGAGAAAAGGTGTAAGAACTCAGAAGGCGTGGTCGACCGGGAATGACGTGGATCAAACACATCCATTCCGGCTAGGTCAGAAGCAAAAGACATACGAGAGGCTGTATGGGAAGTGGTCGGCGAAAGAAGCAAAGCAAAGGATTCCTAATTTATTTCATATTAAAAATTAAATAGCTAGCATACTCTTATTTTTTCGGCTACTTGCTATTCTCGCAAACTCAATAATTTATTAAAATTCTAAGTAGACTGGATTTTGCCAATGCGGTAAAGGGCAGAAACGGAGGTAGCGGAAAAGATGACGACCGCGGAGTGTGAACATACAGAGCATCAACACACACCAACTTATACCTATTAGAATCCACCAATACTCTAAAGAATTAGCAATTAATGTCAGAATATCTATCTCGATAAGATGTTTACAACCCTTATGATAACATCAAATGTAATCATTCTCAATCAAACTTCAAATATTATCAAGTAAAGGTGAAAATTTTCAACTCGTATAATAAACACCCACGCTTTGAACTTTACGAGAATAATTTGAACAGCGACCGAATAGCGAACAGGTACGCTCAAGTTAATGCAAGTAAATTAAGTAATATATCAGCGGTTCTCCAAATAATCACATTTAGCGAACCATGGGTTAAGTAGTTTTGCTAATACTGCAGAATACACAACTCGTTCATTTGCAAAATTTGTAGCCATGCGCGGTGAATTTATAGGAGATAGACTTACGAGAAAGAGTGTTGATGTAAGACCAACAACCTTTAGGACACGCTTTTTCGAACAATGTAAGTTTCTGGCTAGTTTGATGCAACTATTCCCTGTCAATATATACCTACCACCATTTTCGTCCACTGCCGAATATTTGCCTTCCCTTAAACTTTTTTATCCTTTCGACCGTGGCTACTTTGTAGAACATACTTCGAACTTATTTGAAAAAAAAAAACAAAATATTTTGTTTCTTTCAAATAAGTCCCCTAAAACTCTCCAGGTGTCTCTATCGCGTTTCTAAAGTAACCAATCACAGCATTCATCTTCATATCACGTGATCATCGCATGGGTGGCCTGTTACTACTTCTCTTGAAGTCTCTACGGACACTAAAGACATTTTCTCGAAACTTATTTAACAATTAGGTATAGGAAATGAAAGGACATACCACAGTCGAAATTTTAATATGATCAAATATTATTTGTAAAAATTAGCTTTTCCGGCAGACGTTGTCCTGAATTAACTATTAAAATTGAATTCGGAATTGTATTATGATTTAACCAATATATTTCAACCGATGCATCTCTTTTAAACGATGTTTGCAGAGTACATTCTGTCAATCGCAATAACTGTCAACAAACTGACAGTTTGTCGAACGTCATTCAAAATTTAAAAATAGAAAAGTTCTATATTGTGAAAAGCACTAAGAATGTTACCTTCGATATATTGTTCCGCAAATATTTCTCTTTTTTTTCTTTCATCAGAACCAGAACCTCTCTTAACAAAAAAAAATAAGCGATATTGCTCCAGCCGCTTACGCGTGATGCTAAAGATCAGGGGAAAAGAGCTCAATTTTTATAAACACAGATAGATAAATCCCCGCAAGAGCTCCATACAATGGTTGCGTTCAAAATCGAGCCGTCTGAAACCCACGAACAAATACAGCCCACTCAATTTGTAAAATGAAATACTACCAAGTCCACGACTAGCGGCAACAAACCAGCTTCGACACTAAACAGCACTCGACCGTCACACACAAAATATGACTCATGTGTTAATTTTAAAGAGGTCACTTCTATCCTAATTAGGGCTTGTCCAGTATCACGTGAGTTTGATAGGGAGAGGCGGGCTTAGGAAAGAAAAACAAGAAATATCACAGATGGGAGGAGAGTGTAATGAGAATATTTTATTTTTTTATTTTTACCCTTCACGCCGTGTCCCGTAAGGGGGAGGCAGAGAGAACGGACCTCCGCTCTTTTCTATCCAAGCATACTTCTTTCGCTCCTTCCACCGACATAACATTTCTCATACACCCTCTCTTATTTCTCTTACTTCTTACCTGGCCTTCCTTAGGACGGAATCGACGTGTTCGATCCACGTCATGAGAATATCACATGTATTTATTTATTTATTTTTTAACCGAAAAGCGTTACAAGACCTCGTGGACATTGCCTGAATTTACTCATATTTACAGGTTTTCTTTTAAGATTATTTGAGCAATAAAATAAATACATACACGTGGTTTTTGGTGTAACGGAGGAGGGTAGGCTTTAACCTTGCCAAGCATGACCACATGGGAAGAGGGGGTTTAAAAATGCACAAAAAACAGCACGTGATTACTGAACAATCCAAGAATGCCCGTTCCTACTTGTAAAAAAACATTAAGCATAAAAATATACTGGCCCATACTAATATATTGGCCGTGGGGTTGTCGGCTAAGATAGCACCTCTGTTCTTTTTGCTGGTTTTTCGAGCATCCCGTAAGAGGCAGGAAATCGAAAAATCAGATCGGGACCGTGAGGTTGACCACCTCACGTCCTAAAACCTCAACCGGTCAGAAAAGGCACCATAGGCCTCAGTCGCTTTCGAGCGCAATGGAGATCTCTTGATGCCTCCCTATGCCCCTAAGTGGGGTGCAGGCCCCCCGCATTGCGGATTGGTTTGGAGGGGGTCTGCGGCGGGCTTGATTTTTGTGGAGCCGGCTTTTGGATTTGATTGCTTCGATCAGGCTAGAGTTGGTTTCGTGCGGGTCGAGTTTGCGTGATTTGTCTCCTCCGGATTGGCTTGCGGTTTGCGGGGAGCCTTAAAGGAAGAATGTATGTAATGTATGTATAAAAATAGAATCTCCAGTGCTCCGATAACAGGTATTTACCGCATGACTATGAAAAAGACACAGATTTTTTTCATATGTATAGGGACAAACTCTGATATTTGGAAGAAAAATTACATCTACAATATTTTGGGATGTTTGTTCAACCTATCCCTGGTCCTATGTATATGTACCTGTAGAATATGTCCCCAAGCAAAATATTTTTCATTCGGAATTAAAATGATACCCTTCATATATAATCAATAGTTGGAGATAGCTACGACTGACCCAGATATTAGACCTTTAGATTAAAACACGCTCTTTCTTATTGTGTTTATCTTCATATATAAATTCCTACAGTCAATGTATGAGTGACTGATTCCTAAACGGCTGCTTGACTAAGTTGATACAGGATTTAGGTGCTTTGATGACTAAAGTGATTATAAAATGGTTTAAATGGGCTGGGTCCAGGCCTTTAATTTGACGTATAGTACTTACATTTATTAAAATAATACCTACTTTTCTATTATAATTACAAGTTATTGTGTTTCATGACCCCCCCCCCTGGATCATGGAAATGACCTTTTTATTTTTTTTAGGAAAAATTTAGTTTCTAGATACCAAATTTTGGAAATGACCTTTTTTACTAACTATGTCGAGACCCCCCTGGCGCCAATGCTGGATCCGCCCTTGGATGAGACATTTACAAAAATGGGTATAGTCATATCCTGGCGCCAAATACATGACAGCAGTCGCAGTCTTTAAATTAGGTTGCTCTCTTGTTCTCAATAATTTCCAACTTCTCTATATTTCATTCATTATTAAATATCTACCTGTTGCATACATGAGATTTTTAGACATGTTGAGGATTCTCATGATTAGGAGTTTCGGAGACTTAAACATTACCACCTTATGGCGAACGTTGTTAACGTAAAGTGATCACACTAAGCCAGCTTTCGATATAACAGTAGAAGACGGTCGTTAGCCCGTAATGATTTGTCCTATTTAAAAATCGAACATCAGTAATGATTCTTAGAGTTTTTGGTTGTTACATATTCGTTTCATCTCAACTTATTCACTTTCACCTTTATCTAACATTCTCTTTCCATATCTTTCCACATATTCTTCGTAGAGCTCTAAGCTTAATTTTTTACCCATCACGACGTGCTCCGTAAGGGGTTAGCAGAGAGTACGGTCTTTCATTCATTCCTATCCAGTCAAACCTCTTTTGCTTCATTTCAACAGCAAAACGTTCCGCATACATTGTCTTCTATTTCATACAACCTCTCCTTATTCTCCTATTTCTCTTAAAATTGCAATGCTTAAAATCTGATGAAGAAAAAAATATTTTATGATTATTAATTTATTTCGTAGGTTTTCTTAATTCTTGAAATGATTCCAAAGTTTTGGTTGAGAAATCTCAATTAACGTTTTAATAGCTTTTGACAAAACAATGTCTATTATATCAGCTAGTTAGAGTCCAATAACTCTTCGCTGAAGATGGTCGCATAATCGACCGAAAATTTATTTCGGAAATATAATCTGCAGTAATACTGCAAAGTTTGTTTTCTTTATACATTGGTATAATGACTAAGTATTACAATGTCACAAATAATGTGTTTGAAGAATCAGCTGTTTTTATACAAAATTTGTGGAATAACACATGTGTTGTTTTATTTATATTTTATTCATTCATTCTCCCTTTAAGGACCCCGCACACCGCAAGCCAGCCCGGAGGAGACCAATCCGCAGCAAACCCAACCCGCACGAAACCGACCTAGCTCGATCCAAGCAATCCAAAAAGCCGGCCCCGGACAAATCAACCCCGCCGCGAACTACCCCCAAACCAACCAGCAATGCGGGGGCCTAAACCCCACTCGGGAGCATAGGGAGGCATCAAGAGCTCTCTATTGCGCTCGAAGGCGTCCGAGGCTCATTGTGCCTTTTCTGACCAGTTGAGATTTAAGGACGTGAAGTGATCAACCTCGCGGTCCCGATCTGATTTTTCGATTAACTGCCTCTTACAGGATGCTCGAAAAACCAACAAAAAGAGCAGAGATGCTATTCTTCGCCGGCAACCCCACGGCAATTTTTTTTATTTATTTTTTATACCTAATATAAAATCATCATTATTTATTTATTTATTTATTTATTCAATTATCAATAAATGGACCATTCATATACCGAAAAAAAAATGTTCAAGTATTTGTGGCACTGAAGATGATCCTGTGACCGAAATTCCTCTGGCAATAAAAACTCAAAAGTGAAATAAACGGTGTTTTATTTAAAATCAAAATAATATCAGATTTGACGGGACCGGTTGACGGGTAGAGAATGCCTCTAATCATTACGTTTCACCGAGTATACTGTCAGCTATATATAGAAGAGTGTAATTTATTATTATATTTTTACAAAATAAGTAAATTAACAAAAATATGTCCCATCTGATGAATTTTGTAATCTGAAACATTCTAGAATCAACAAAATTGATGTTTTGATAAAATAAATAAATGTCAATACATTTTATTTATATTTCTAGAATAAACCATGTAACATCGTCACAAACAAATAAACACCGTAACATGATAATATACGATAGCTTCAGGGAATGCTTGTAGCACAAGAAATTTGACTCATGTGTATAAGTTTTAGTATTTGGTACAACCCGAGTTGGTAGCAGCCTTGATAATTTCCCCCGGTAAAAAGTTCTGTTTCAGTATAAAACCACACCGAGGCATCTTAATAATAATTGATTGTGATACTCCAAATTGCTCATACCGTATTTCTGTTCAATTTCACACTTACTCAAATTTTGCGTGCAACGATGATATTAGGGAGTGGAATTACCACCGCAAGAGATGTCCCCCGGGTGTAGTTGGCTATTTTGGGGGACAACAATGTCCTAACCTAAAACATCCAGTTTTGTTACAAAATTATGAGGGGGGCTTATGTAGCTTATACAGGGATAGCGCATTACGCCGTACGAACGATGCGTTTGTTTGTATGAAGATTCACAACAGATAACAGATCAAATTAAAATATTTCACTCTATATGAATCATTGATAGTTGTTTGTCCTTTCGAATCTCGAACAGTAGATTCAGATTAATTCAATAGATATCGCTATTAAGTACAGCACTTTTCGTAAAAATGTAATCTTGTAGGTATGTAAAAATTATTAGCTGTGCGCAACGCCTAGACCGATTTGGCGATTTTTTGTTTCGAAATATTAGGTTATTTTTAAAAGGCGAGAGAATGTGGAAAAATGCGGGGAAAAAAGAAAAATATACAACACTTCCCGCCGGTAAGATATGTCACAAGACCGGTATATTTTTGGTTCTGAGTGACTGATAATGATTTACTATAGAGATTTGCTTCCTTAAACTTTGATTTTCCACACCCCTAAACTCAGAAAATCTCTCTGTGCACTTGCTAGCTAGAGGACTTAGGACTTTGCTGCAAAACAATCCACAATATTAAAATTAAGAAGACAGAAATTTGGCTAGAGGTTATATTATCATCCATTCAGCAGCAGATTGATAACAAATCCATCTCTCTCATCCCCATTGATAAATACCATATTTTTGTCCATGAAATGACAAAACTCTTGAACTCTTCAGAAGATCCGCATAGTAAACGGATCCTGTTAGATATCATTTCCTGTCTAACGTTTTCTTTTACTGGCCAACTCCATAAGATGGTGATTTGCATTTTGCAGTCCAATTCTACATACTCGTACACACTAAAGATTGTCAACCGGAACAAGATAAAAGAGCATGTCTAGAAATTCTTAGCTAAGTAGTAAGTAATAGTTAAACCATAGAAAATCAGTGAGTCTTACCATGATCAATCTTGCTATAGTATTGCTTCTCTAGAATCTCGGAATAGTTCAAGTTTTTCGAAAACAGTCCTAGTAAAAACAATGTAAATTTCTCAAATCCCATTCTTGAAATACCATCGCCAAATAAAAGATAATGATTTGAATAATATACATTGTGTTACTTAAAATACCGCAAGGAATTAATACTAGAAATTTTAATAATGTTTCCTCAGTGTACATTTAAATTGTTTCCACCCCACCTTGAAACCCACGCAAACCCAATTATTTTTGTAACATCCGATATCCCTAAATTGGATTCATACCCTGCCCATTATTTCCGCTCCATAATTAAAGATAATGACGAAATCTTCTTTACCTGATTTTAAACTCAGTTGGTTCTTCTCCCAAAAATAAAACATAACACAGAGAGAGAAAGAAACAAGCTCAAGCCACGATGTCGTCACTCTACCTCATCATTAACCTGCCCCGTTTCTTGTTTCCAACTATAGACGCCACTGTGCCATCTATAATTTCTATCTTTCTGAACTCAGAATGGATAATCTTTGTTAGATATTCAATATATCTAATAATTTTAGAATGGTAACACATGGAATATTCTGACCTTTTTATTTCCTTCCCTCTCCCTTCCCCATCCTGTACTCACCAAAATTGCAACAAAGTACTGTCTCTTCTGCTGTGACCTGTCATTGTGTCAACACGTACAAGTGAAGTTCTGTTCAATCATATAACATTCAACAAATAAGTGCACACAAAATGTGTTTTTTCAAATCAATCATCCGTAAAATGATAGTTAATACATAGTGTCGAAAAGAACGTGACTTCAGGTGAATACACCAGCACCTTCACAGTCCTTTCATTTTCAGTAGGTGTATTCCTTTTTTTTTTAAAGAAAATACTCTACACTCTTGACACTTCTCAGAGGCAACTTATCGGTTGAAATACGCAGTTAAATAAACAAGGCTGTGACATTTCAGGTTGTTAAAAACATTTTTTGAGATATGATGAGAGTGGCAAATATCCGGTACATATATTACGCATATCGTGATGAGTTTGAATTTATCCAGACCCTTGCGTGTTTTATTGAAAGGCCATCGAAGACTACTTCTTAGCAGACCACTAAAATAATAATTAGCAAAAAGTTCTTAAGATCAGCAACAGTTTGGAGTTTGGAACAGACCTTGTCAAACAGTCATTGATTGTACGCATAATGCAGCTAAAAGCGATTACATCTGACGCTTATGATATATTTTAATATACAATATAATTATCTGCATTGTTTCTATCTGTAAACATTTTGTGATGTACACATGACCATACGATAAATAATAAATAATAAGCTAAAAAGAGATATCTTGATACTTCATGTGAGTCCAAAGAGAGTTAAGCACCCCATTCATGATTACTCCAAACGGATGTCCACCAAAAATTAGCCTCATTCACGATCAAACTGTAATCGATCGTGATAAGAGGATTCTTTTTCAATAATTATAACGAAATTTCACTACATTAATACACATATTTTGACATCATTAAATTTAAAACAGCAACACGTGTATCCTGGTGGAAGGATAATGGTAAAATGAGATAAAGTTGGACCACTTTATTAACACTGACAATCATGTGACGTAACGACTTTGACCACGTCCATTCAAGTTTCCCCATTGACGATCCGTTTGGAGTGATGGACGAATGGCTTGACGCGATTGAATTTTGGACTAATGGATATCCGACTCGCCTTACCATTCCACATCATCCATTGGTTTTCCCCACTCCTAGTCTTTTTTAAACGAATCTGGGCTCACTCAAGTGAACACAACTTAAACTTTTGACATCTTTCACACTAAGCATTGTGTCGTAAAGTGGAAATGGTCGGCACCGGCATTCGAACCCACGACCACTAACCGCAAGCTTTTAAAGTGATCGTGTATGGGGGCTTTAGAAAAAAACAGACCTTTAATTATTACAATTAGCTATGTACAATAATTTAAAAATTTCATTTCGAAAGTAACTGAAATATAAATATTATTATGTAAATAATCCCAGGGTAAATAAGGTAAGTTTGAATTGCCCAAATCTTTCGTGGGAAAACAAACAGTTCATGATTTGGGGCTGAGATCTGAAAGGGAGTGCTTACCTGCCTCCGTACAGATAATCCAAGACAGCAATTTAAAAGATAATTAGTATTTGCAAATTCTTGTTGGGTATTTTACGTACCCACGAGAAAGGTCTTCTTCGTAAATAGTAAACAGGGTTACATGGTACTTACTTACGGCCGGTTTCATAAAAATTAAAGGAGACTTTAAACTCCCTTTAAAAATAACGGGTTTCATAACAACACAACGACATTTAAAACCGACTTTTAACTAAAGTACCGTTATTGATTATTATTTTTAGCTAAATTCGACTTTAGGCAGTTCATTTTTACCACCGGAGTTCATAGAAAATTTCGTGGCGCTTTCTCTGTCACAAAGATAAACATTTTGTATGCGGTGACACTGTGGACAAAAATGACTAAAATAGGGCGGAAAACATAGCAAAACGGGAAGAATATTATTGTTTACGGATTTCGTTTACTAATAATTCATAAACCATAATAAAAAATTAACACAAAAAACGACACTTTGATGCCCTATTGAGAAATGAAATTGACAGATCAACAGAAATTCCGCGAAAATATTAGTAAACAACCTATGTTTTCCATAGATTTCCATGGTAACACTACCAACTGCTACCAACTTTAAAATATTTTTCAGACATTTCAAATTTTAGCTGGGATATGTTTTATGAAACGCGTCAGCTTAAAGGAGTCTTTAAATTTTAAAAGGAACTCTAACTAAAGTGTTCTTTTGAAGCTTTTTATGAAACCGGCTGTTAGTCATTTAGAATCCGAGCAATTAAGGCGATTTTTTCATGCTACGAATTTAAATTGAGGAAATCAAAATGATAAAAATTATTTGTAAAGGTAAAAAAATTATGTTAGTTTACCCGGAGAAAGATACTTGTTGTCCGAAGCAATACAAATTATAGCCTTCTGACTAATGTAAGGAAACACAGTTGCACTTTCAATAAATTTAAATAAATCTCTCTTAATAACCGTTCGAAATTTTATTGTGTAAGTGCAACCTCAAATTCTTCAAAATTAACTCTTACTACGTGTATTTAATTTAAATTGATCAATAAAGTAAGCGTTCGAAATTCAAATTTTGTGGAAGTGCAACTGCAATCCGTAAATTCATCAAAATGAACTTTCACTGCGAGAATTAAATTTTATTTGATCAAATAAAGAAAGCGTTCGAAATTCAATTAAATTTTGTGAAAGTGAAACCGTATTTCCTTAAATTCATGAAAATGAATTTTCACTATGTAAACAGACAAAACTAACAAAATTTTACAACCCCTCGTATGTTTGAAGTTAAATTAGAATAATTAGAAATGAAATTCGTATGCGGCTCTATTGTACTGAAAAATATTGCGAATTCGTCTAAATACTTATAATTCTAAATACAAACAGGAATAGATGCACTGTTTACATTAGCGAGATCGCAGAAACATGATTGTACCTACCTAACAATGTACAATACCGATGCGGGAGATACCTGTTGTTGGAGAACTGGAGATTCCATTTTTTTTGTTTTGTATGATTGTGTTGTTCAGTGATCTGTTGCGCTCTTGAAAAACGTAAAAAAGTATAATAAGCTGCCGAACATTGTCTAATGCGCCAGACTCGCTGTCGAAAGGTCCCGGGTTCGATTCCCGGTTGAGTCAGGCTTTTTCAATGTGTTTGACTGAGCCGGTTAACTAGATAAAATTGCACTAGTCAGCTACGTCGGCTGTACTGATATCTACGTATAGAAATATGTTTATTTATTTATTCGTGGATGGAAAAATATAAGGTGGGTGAAGTTTCTAGACTAAAATGTCAAAAGTGAGTGTTTCTTATAACAGATAATACAGTCTATTTCATAATAACTCACTTCATAGCTAAAATATTAATCTCATCAACATCATAACGATGTTTGTTTTTTGTGTAAATTATTTTCATTATCTTGAAAGACCAGAGGCGGTTTTATGCCCGAAAAAAAGGAATGTAAATTGCGCGCGAAAGACTATAATAATATTTATGTTATTGTCGTGACTGATAACGGAGGTAAAAACGCAAGGACGAACAAAGCACGGGTACTTTGGTACCTACCCTGACCTTTAAATATGGAATATTAATTGCCTACACCTACAGCAACGGGGACCAGCGGGTACATGGACAAAAGACAAAGGAAATTAAATAAAAAGACGAACAACGCGCTAACGGGGAGGAAGACTACGCCACAGATAAAATAAATCTAATTTAAAATAATAACAATGCGCAAGACAATTTTAATTTATAAAAAATATATAGGTAGGTATATATATCGGCGTTTGAAAAAACGGAAATATACAGAACATTAGTATGGATTTTTATCTAGATCTAAGGTAAGGAATCGCTGGGTAGGCGGCGTTAGTTGCTCATTCAACCATTCAATGTTCTGGGCGATTCTAATATAGATAGATTTTAATCATAACCAGAGGCCAAAAATATTTTTTGAAAAACAAATTAATTAATTGCGAGCACGCGTCACATACATATAATAAAACATTGATTTTTTTTTAATTATGTGACACATTACGTAACAAACAGTTCAGCGTTCATTCTATGAAACCTTCTATGTGTTATTTTTAATTTAATGTTTTTAAGTCATCTTTAACCAAAAACATAAAAATCAAAATAAAATATTACTAAGTAAGTAAAAAAATGTATAAAATATACTTCAACATAAACGGACAGTATCTACAGTCATTAAAAAAATATATAAAATAAGGTATTAATAATTATTACCGATGTATGTTCTGTCGATTGGTTGAAAAAAAAGTGTTGATTTGTGGCCATTATTTAGACCTATACTTACTACAGCAAATAAGCAACTAAATTGCGCATTAATTAAATAGAACTTAGTTTAAGGTTAGTAATTTTTTGTTTTTACTTTAAAATTTACATAGAAGGTTCCAATGAACGGTCGATTCAAATAATGTAATCAAATTGAAATTATTAATACCCAACACTTTTCGCATAATATTCAGTCAATAAAAACAATTTCCCAATATGTTCTGAACCATTCTGAAACTTTTACCCTCAGGGGAAAATACTTTGAAATGAAAGGGTCACATAGTACCCAAGAGCAAAAAAGTTTATTAAACCGACACATTTTTACCCTTTCAAATTGAAAACCTGTCAAATGTCCCTGAATAAAGACCTTTGGGTCAGCGCGAAAAGGTTTATCGCGGTGTAGTAAAAATACATCAACTGTGGTATAAAGACTACCTTAATAGTCCAGTAAGTGAAACGGTGGTATAAATACAACCTTAATAGGCCAGTAAATAAACTGATCGACCATTAATATCTATTAATCAAACAACCTATTTTTATAAGCGATTTATTATTACGCCTTTTTTCTAGCTTAAATTGTACAATAGAACCTTGTATATCCAGCAAAACGATTGATGAAAAGAATGCTCTAATACTAAGAAATAATACAGAAAGCGAAATATTATATTATATTGATCCATCTAGTTCTGAAAACAACAAAATTAGCTATGGATAAAACAGCTCATAGATAAAAAAAATCAGCTAACTACAAAGTCAAATAATCTTTGTTTTCGGGCATCTTATTCCATTTTCAAAAATTCAAACATTTTCCATTTACCTAACACGTTGGTTAAAAATTCGAACACCATCAAACGTCAATTTATATGTCATTGGTGTCGAGCATCTTATTCCATTTTCAAAATTAATGTATTATTATAAAACAAGGCATAGAAGTTTATATTCTTATTTTGAAAATCCCCAGAGGTTCGACTTATCCAAAGATGAAAAACGACAACGTAAAATAAATGTCATTTTTATCTATCTTTATTGTTTCCTGTCCGTCGTTTATTTTGACATGGTGTATGTACGAGGAAGCCTCATCTTCTCGCTGGGTAAAATAATATTTTATTTTCTAAAAATAGTAGGTAAGTAACGATGTAGACGACGCAAATAGGATTAGGACCATAGACAATAATGTAACTTTATATTTACACCTACGCCGCATATCTTTTGCAGTAGATGTTTACAATAATCGGAAAAGTGGATTTAGTCTTAAGAAACAAAGAGCCAGAAGTAGAATAGAGTATCCATTCTTGATCTTTATTTATTTATTTAATACAATATACGGCGACAAAAACGCCTATTACATGTTAAAAAAACAAATCAAACACACTACACAAACTGGTAAACTCCTAAAAATTTATAAAATGCAAGTATATTCCTCAAAACTTAAATCAAAGTATAAATCACAACAAAAACCATAAATAATACCAATCAAATTCCAAATCCTTGGTGTGATGGATACATGACAAATGGATAGGGCATGCAAAATGAAATAATTAAAAACAAAATTCATCCACAAAACGTCACATAAATAAAATAAAAGTTAAAATGTAGAATGTAGAAATTGGAAATTAAATGAAAGCATACATTATGCATTGTCAAAATCAAATTACAACTTTAAAATAGAAAAACACAAATAAAAACATTGAAAACTATAGAAAATGTATGTACAAAATGGCATATAAATGGCGAAATCAAAAGTAAAGTGTAGATAATGGAAATTGGAAATTGAATGAGAGTATACAATATGCATTGACAGAATATACAATAGTAAAATACAAATAAAAAACATTGAAAACGATATAAAATATATGTGCAAAATGGCATATAAATAAAATAAAAGTGAAATGTAGAATAAAGAAATTGAATGAAAGTATACATTATGCATTTTCAAAATTGAATTACAATTTAAAATAGAAAAACACAAATAAAAACATTGAAAACGATTTAAAATGTATGTACAAAACGGCATATAAATAGAAAAATCAAAAGTAAAATGTGCATAGACAATGGAAATTGGAAATTGAATGAGAGTACACATTATCCATTGACAGAATTACAATTCACGATAGTAAAACACAAACAAGAAACATTGAAAACGATATAAAATGTATGTGCAAAATGGCGTATAAATAAAATAATCAAGGCAAAAACCTGAAATAGGAAATTGAGTGAAAACTATACATTATGCTTTGACAGAGTTACAATGATTTAAAATAGTAAAATACAAGATAACATAATTAAAAACGATAAGAACAACAAAAAGTAAAAATTGGCTGAACAGTTGGGGATTGATTGATAATATACACTAAGTATTGAATGAAAGAAAAAAAAAGCACATTATGCATTAACAAAAACTTAGGCAAAAAACAAACAACCTATTGACGCTCAACGAAAAACGAGAACAACTTCTGCTTAATTGCGTGCACACTGTCGCAAAAAATGTCCACCACGGACCCATAATTATTCCCCAAGCGGTGGATCCTGGGCATCAGAGACTGTTGATGATAGTTAGTTCTAGAGCCGACGACATGGAAAACCGAATCCGCTCTTGTATCGCGTTGGGGAACCCTATATTGGATAAGTCGGATCAAATCAGGGCAATCGATTCCACTATTCACCAATTTATACAAAAAACAGAGGTCATTGATAGTTCGACGATCACTCAGTGACAGCAATCCCAGCTCCCTCATCAAAACACCGTAATCAATATCCCTAACAGGAATTCCCTTCTTATAATTGATAAACCTGAGAAACTTACGTTGAATTCTCTCAATAATATTAATATGTGTGATGTAATGTGGTGAATGAATGCTACGACTACGAGTGTCAATTTTTGATCATTAACCTGTCTGTGGTCGGAAGTACACTAACTGTGATTTTGAGACTAAAATTTGTAATTGCTAGTTTTGCACTGTTCTATTCCATCAAATGAGCGAGCATTCAGCGAAATTATATGTAAACACACCAAAAATTTGGTAGAATATCATAGAATTAGCATTCACTCGTTTAGTGTAAACCCACCATTAGTTTCAAGGCTTTAAGCATATGGCGGTGACACGGAGCATTCCTTCATTTTCAACGATATGGCAAATAAGTTGACAAGCAAGTCTGCCGCTTGGGCTCATCCTTCAAAATTGTCTGAATTTAATTAAAGGAAATATAGGAACACTAGCTTGACCCGTCAAACTTCGTCCCACCTTTGATCCACCAATAATGAAACATATTGTTCAGAAACGAGAAGGTTAAGGTTGAACACACTCTTTTTTGCTCAATGTCTGTAATGCTTAATCAAGTATGTTGACATTATGAAGCTTGGAGAGATGAAGGCACTCTTTAAAAGACAATTCAATTTTTAGCTTTTTTCGACTCTTATAACTGAGTAAAAAAAAAACAGATTAAAGAAAACATGGTATAAATAACTACCCCATTATATCGTCATTGTAGAGATTCTTTACTTCAGGAAGGCGGCCTATTTTTGAGCCATAGTAATGTGGACTTGTCAAGTTGGTTAAGAATAAAAACTAAAACAAATATGTGGTTTAGAAACTCCTCAATTCAGTAGAAGAAAATTTCGAACAGTGCACCAGACTAGCATGCCCTATCTTACCTTCTTAAATATTTCAGCATTTTCATCAATATTGTGTTTCTGGTTGTCGTTTTGTCTACCATATATTTTGAATTTATTTATTTTAAGCTTTTTGTGTTTTCTGTTTTATTTTTTACTAGCTTAATGAATATTTATTTCGAATTTGAATAATGAATAATTATAATTTTGCAAACCGACAGTTTCTGTCAAAAGCCAAAATAAGAATTAAATTATATTGTATGAAGCACTAAGAAGGTTACCTTCTTTGAGTTGTCTTAAAATTTCTAATTATTATCCATTCAACTTTCTTAATGTTTTCCTCATAAGAATTTTCTCCTGACAATAGCAAACACAGCAAAGGAAGAATTAGTGAAATTGGTCCAGCCGTTTAACTGGATGCGACAACCATGGAAAATAGAGCTCCAATTTTATATACCTATATAGAGATTTATCCGATTTTAAAACTACAGAGCTATTGATGATTTTTGTTTGCTATGTTATTTTGTATTTAGTTTTAATATTGGTTGTTCTTTTAAAAGGCAATTAGCCGTAAATTAATACTTAAATCATCACTCATCACAAAGGAGAAATATGTAATGGTAAGTGATGTATTTTACTTGAAATAAATAAAATAAATATAACCGAACGATAAATACATAATCGTTAAAATTTCAAAATATCTACCTGAAGTTAACCCATCGTCTTTCCCCCTTCCGCTAGCATGTAATATCTCAGATTAATTCGAGCCTAATCTCGCTACTTTAATATCTTTAACGGGGAAAGTTATAAATAGCGCGGCTATAAAAATATAAAGGTTAAAATAATATTATGAACATAACTAAACGCGTTACATACTGAAAATCGATTTCCATTTTAATCGAGAGAAAATGCGTTGTACTCGCAACCTAACGATTTGACTAGCTACATAGGTAACATGTTATTAAAAAAAACTACGCATTTTATGCAAAAATTACACATTACGCCGTGTCCTGTTGAGAACGAACAACAGTCTTTTCTATCCAAGCACACTTCTTTCGCTTCTTCCACCGACATACCATTTCTAATAAACCCTCTCCTATTTCTCTTACTTCTGACCTGCCCTTCCTCGAGAACGCAATCCACGTGTTCGATCCACATCATTCTCGGTAGGCCGTGTATTCTTACACCTTTTCATCGTACTTTATTAGTTGTGCTGTAAGAATGAAAAATAAATGAACAAACTTTAGCTAAACTATTTAATTAATGTTCCTTCTACAATAAAACGTGAATTTCAGTTTCAATCAATTAAGTATAAAAGTACCAAAAACGGTTTTTTTGAGAGAAAAGGCCTTTAATTTTCAAATATTTGACTAGTTCTAGGCTTTAACTTGTTCGTGACCCATTTATTAATTTTTATCAATATATTAATTTTACAATGATGATTAATGAAAATATACCGCAATAAAAAATAAAAACAGCACTTCCATTATTCAAATAACCAAACACAATATTGCTACACTGGTGCAATGAGGTACTACCGTTTATTTTAAAATGTTATTTTTCTACCACATCATGTTCAATCATGATAATCGAATACCTCGATAAATTCTTCGTCAAACTATTACAACGAAAGATACAATATGATTTTCTATTTTCGACATGAAACGGGGAGTATCTCATAACTCCTACGGATATGTTAGTAAAGGCAAGAACCATGCTCAAATCCTGGTGTAGAAACTGTTGAAAAACGAACTTCAATCATTAAATACACATCCCTTAAGGCTCCCGCACACCGTAAGCCAACCCAGAGGAGACCAATCCGCAACAAACCCGACCCGCAAGTAACCAACCCCCTAGCCTGATCGAAGCAACCAAACCAAAATGTTGGCCCCATACGAATTAGGCCGGCCGGGGACATCCCCCTCCCCCCCGACCAGCCAGCAATACGGGGGCCTAAACCCCACTAAGGAGCATAGGGAGGCACAAGAACCCCCCCTGATGCGATACAGGCGTCTTTGGAGCCATAAAGTGAGATGTATGTATGTATGTTAATTTCTAGTACTGGTTTCAGTATTTCTAAAAAAAGGTATTATTACGGCACAGGCATCTGTCTAGTGAGATAATAAATCCCAAAAAATGTATTTACCTAGTTTATAACTATTATTATATTAGTGCTTTATTGTAAAATATTTAATTTTGGAAACAAAATAAATAAATAAATAAAAAACAACAAAAAATAACGATTGGCAAAACAACAGAAAAGATTTCGTTTAGTCAATATCAGCTTTCATCCGAGTTTGAGTGATTTTAGGCAGCGACATCAGCTATAATGAAGTATCACTTTTACGATGTCATAAGCAAATTAAAGAGAATTTTTTGGAGGTATATCAATATCGAACTGGTTTACCGATTTGTGTAACTGTCAATAAGTACGTGTATGAAATATAGGGCACTTAAACACCTTTCCAGACTGCTTTAAAAATAGTAAATTGCACACATCCGGTGATATTTATAGAGGGAAAAAACGTGGAAAATCGATAGAGCCTCGTGGATAAGTAGGTATAAAGTGTGGATAAGTAATGAATTGTATCCTACGTTGAACACAGAAATATAACGGCATCCTGACCATAGATAGTGATAGCAATGTCTATTTCAAGTCGCCTTACTATTCAAATAATCGTAGTGTGGGGCAATAAAGGGAAAGAGTAAAAATTAACGAATAATATGCATTGTTGGTGTTATTATTTACATTACAAAAGTTAAAGATTTTTAAATGACATTTGACTATCTTGTGAAACATGCATTTTCCTTGATAATTCAATAATAACCAATTGAAAGATTTTTTGATATTTCCCTGACTTTTTTCGTAAGAACTTAAAAACTTTGATAGTTATATTCTGTTTGCAAAATTTAATGCAAGAATTAGGTATGTAGCGAAAAGAATAGAAAAGATTTCAAGGAAAATCATACGTCAGCAAGGATAGCCAGCTCAGAGTCTGAGCTAAACTAAACTAAAATAAAAAATACCCAATTATACCTTATACCCAAAATTCTCCTGAGCCACACACGCATCAAACAGTTTACATTTCGTCTCATTTCGGTCATTAACGTTGTGCAAGATCGAGCGCAATGGAGAGCTATTGTTGCCTCCCTATGCCCCTAAGTGGGGTCTTAAGGGAGTTTGGATTGGATTGGATAATAAAGCTACATTCGATTATTTGGGCCCAAAGTTGCTTGGTGGTATATATGCATTCATTTTTGTAGTGATGTCTAATTAAGGAAAAAGGATGAAAGATAAAGGAAAATGAGAAGAGATAAAATAATAAGATGGCAACAACAATGTGAATTATTTATTTTGATATCCACTCGACAATCCGTATATATATTTTGGATGTTCGTCCGTAACCCCGTATTTTCGTTTAGTAACGCTGTTTCCACGAATTTCATTTTTCATAGGGATGACAAAACCAATCCAACTGCGTGAAATCATTTTTGTCGGTGAGTCGATGGTTTCTATGACAAATAATAATAACGCGTATCCGCGGAAAGAAAAAAAATATTATCTAAACCGAAGAAAGAGTATATGATACTTCATTATAGGTTCCTGCATATAAACAACCGTTGTTACGAAAAGAAATGTCAAATTGTCCGCAGTTATCGACTTGTAAGGTAAAATCGGGTACGATAATATAACTGACTAAACCAATCAATGAACCTTTTCTAAACCTGTCGTCCGACAGGTTTAGCTGCTAGTAAATAATAATATGCAGTTGACCATAGATGAATTGATTTCGTATCCATTCCTGGTTTGTTGACAACGTTTTCAGAGTCTATTGTATTTAAATTTTGTCATGAATTTATGTACGTATTAAGAAGTTGTAGTATAAAGAAGTATTTTATTTAGGAACAATCTATAGTTTATATCCTTTAGGATGACAAACAGGATTGGATGAACCAAACAAAGACATTAGAATCTAAAATAAAGTCTCAATGGATTGCATGGTAAGTGGCAATAGGTTTGAGAACATATGAATAACTAAAATCCTGAAACGGCGATCTTGAGATAGGAAAAAACGGTCGCTCGGTCATAGAAGAAATGGTCAGATGAATCCTAGTCGAGATATGGAAATGGATTGAAAAGACACAAGATAGAGATGTTCGAAAAAGCATAGAAGACGGCTTTATCCAGAAGTGTAAAGATGGCTAAGAAATATTAAGTAAGTATGAAACAAGGTGAAAAATTATAGTATTATGGGACAGCAACCTGAACAGTAAACATACAGTGAATCAACCGGATCTTGGGAGATTTTTTTGTTCAATAATTTATACCAAATAATGATAAATTGAGATATTCTCAGTCCACAAATACTTCACGAGTATATTGGTACGAAAAAAGATATGAACAAAATAACCCATGCACAAATGAAATGGTGCTATCAAGTTGAGATGGATAGACACTAAAATGCCAGCCTCCTTATTTTTTAAATTACAATTTTACCTATTCTAAATATGTTCATAGATTTAAAAACATGTGCCATCTCTTAGTTTTAGTATTAATAATTTTGAGGATCTTATTGGAGAAGTAAGATTAAAGTTATTTGTTGAAGACAGGATTATGTTTTGCAATAAAAAACTTGGAGTTCAGATACACAGCAACCTTTCTTTATTCAACTTTACCAGAGAGAGAATTTTTACAAGTGAAAAAATAACAAGTGACAAAACTATTTTTTTTTAACTAAGAGTTGCCACACTAAAATATCTGTAATAACTTCTTCTTTTCTTTTGTACTTTAATATTATTATTAATTAAATTAGATTCTGATTACGCTCCTATGGAAGCTATATTCCTATTCAGATATCTACATAATACTTGGCGTTACTTAGCCCCTTAAAAGGCCCCTGAGAGTTGATAATTTTGGTGGATCATCTTTGACAGTCATCAAGAAGAAAACACGACAACTCGTGACCGAAAAATATTGTACAATATAATCTGAAGACGAAATTAAAAAAGAGTTTCTTTTTTAGCCATTTCTCCGCTGCTAGATAAAGGCCTCCTCTAATGCTTTCCACCTTTCTCTATCTTACACCGCTCTCCATCACTTTCTCCCAGCGACTGGGATCACGTAGTCGACCCATATTTTTTGGTTTCTGTGTTTGCCTCTTGTTCTCATAATATGGTCGCAACTTTTAACATTTTGTTTGGCCATCTCTCATTTCGTTCTCTAACCACAGTTCATGTCCAACCCACTGCCATTTTTATTTGTTTTGATGTCTTTTTTATCTATATCTGCGACTCTTCTTCAGCATCGAATCTCTTATTTCTTAGATTATTTCAAGACGTATAACTATAACGTTTGATGCTACATTATAGACCATTGTGAGTATTTTAATGCAAATAAATATGAATAAGTAATTTAAACTCTTAATTTAATGGCACGATTACAATTACTGTCAATAAGATTGCCAGCAGAAACAAATTACGAACTCTTTATAAGTACAACTAATAAAAGTTAAACTCAATCTGTGAAAGACATCAAATAACAGAAGATAAGATAAGAGAATGATATGCAAATAATGTAATATCAAGAGTCATAGATAAACGTGATAATAATTTTAAAGCAAATACTTAATCAGACTATTGCGTTGAGAACAATCTTAATACTACTCGTTTGTTTATAATATGGACGCTATTTGGAGTGGTTAGTAGGGGACCTTCGTACTGTTTCGTCGTACGGAGGTCGCCGGTTCGAAACCTAGCAGGCAACCATCTTCCCCTTTCACGACACAAGCTTTAGGTAGCTTACTGTGAAAGAGTGTATTTTTGTGTTCACTTTGAGTGAGTGCAGATTCATTTCTATAAAAAAAAATCTATTTTGACCCTATTTGCACATAATAACATTTCTAATATGATTGAATATCGACTAACCTTGTATAAAAAATTAATAAAACAGATAAAAAATGAATACAAGTACAGGTAAATTAAAAACGAATTATCGAAAGGCGAATCTAAATTTGAATTAGGTTCAGTGATATAATATAAACATAATTATACCATTAATCGATTTAAACTAACTGCATCTGAGAAAAAAACGATTGCTTTCGAAAATCAGTTAATGATTAGTAACATTCCTCTTCTTCTTTCTCTTTAAATTGGTCTGGTGTCCTGTTTTTACTATAGAGAGGTTTTCAGGTATACCGAACTCCAACTGTCTCGCCATCTCTTGGAAGGTCTTCCCGGTTGACGATTTCCCATCGGAATGTTGTGGGCTGCTACATGAGGAAGTCTATCACCGTCCATTCTATCAACGTGGTCGCGCATTCTTGCCCTACCCCACCTGACGATGTCTTCAGTGTGGCAGGGCTCACGTATGATGGTGTACGTAATATTGCATCGGTATTTCATATTCAGACTCGATTTTCACTTATCTAATAAAATGAGTATTTTCATCTGATCTCTAATAAATAGAAACCTCTATTTTAAAGCAACACATTTTTTTATATCTCTTGTCTCTTGCTCAGATTGTATGACCCCGGTTGAATAGAGAAAAAAATACTTCACACACAAACAACCTTCAAGAAGAATGTGTAGAAAAACTTCAAATTTTTTGCATAACTTTCGTCTAGTTTTGTAAGTAGATCATCTACTCTTTTATTTTTTATTGTCTCTGGTTGTTTCGTGCAATTTTTCTGCAAACCATCGACTCATTCTACACTCTATGAATGGATACATTTTCTTCATTTTGAAAGGTTTGTTCGTTTGAAAGAAACAGAGTTCCAAATTCAAAAATTAGTTTAACTCTAATATTTTACATAGGTACCTAATTAGAAAATGAATGTTGTCAAAACATAATGCACTGTACTTTTCAAAGATTTAGTAATCTTTTCCATTAGGTACGAAAAAATAAAGTTGGGATTATAAGAACAACACAGTTGAATTATATACAAAACACATATTTTTTATTACGAAAAATGTATTGAATACTGTTTATTTATTGATTTAATTATCTACTTAACAATATTAGGTACATTATTATGCGGACATTTTAGTTTCATAATAATTATATACAAAAAAATTTAATACATAAGAAGTCGATGAATTAAACAAAGTTATTTTGAAACTTATTGCAGTTTTGAATTCACCTTTAAATGACCTGATAACCTTTCTATATATAAGCTTTTATTTGATTTTCATATCGGGCAACTAGAAAGACAATATTCAAATGCTACAATCATGGAGGAATATGAAATAACCAAAAATTAATAAATTGTCTTTGACATAATAAATATTTAGCATTTTATTATTTTCAAAATTAGAATGCGTTCGATTATTTTAAAAACAAACTGATTCAAATGCAGGTTTTCTGAAATGTTACAGTTGTAAATAAACCGTAGAAAATTGATAATGCGATTAAGCCTTGGCAATTGTTTTTTTTTTTTCTTATCCAAACTTCGCTCATTTTCTTTTTACTGCGTTATAGGCACATGTCAGTAACAGTAACATAGGTTGGTACTATTTTTAAACATTATCTAATCTTATTTTATTTACATCGACCTAAAACATTTGTTTAAAATACATCACAATTATTTCATAAAATGACATTTTTGTGGACATCTAGGTTAGTTTATTGTTATAATTTTCTTTATTATTATAATCGCGAATTGACGAGAAGTTTCATAGTCGTCAAAGACCGCGCAAAAGTCAACTTTTATTATGTTTTGTCAAGTTTGCGGGACTGAGACGGATTGCTAATGATTGAAATATAAGAACAGTCTTATATTGCGATGGAATCAACGTTTTTTTTTCAGGACGGAAAAGCGTTCATCTATGCCATAAAAATGACAATAGAGAAATGACACGGCAATTAATTTGAAAATCAATCGAATAAAAAACATAGATAAAAAAAAACACTATTACAATTTTTTCATGTATGTGACTAGAATTTCGAAAACAATAATTTACAGATAACCATAAATAAATCTAGAAATTCATTCTTTCGATAGGCTAAGTCAGTATGTAATTTATTATTTCAGCTATGGCTGGATTCCATTTTCATCTAAAATCTACTTAATATGTAACCTACTTAAAATGCCAGAAATTGATCACAACTATAAAAAAAAATATCAGAAATATCAGTACATACACTATGAATGGAAATATCTTTAAGTAAACATGCTTAGGAGAAAAAACAGTTATTAAAAAATGAGAGCCAGAATTGGTAATCATAAAAAATGTAGAAAAATCATATTACTATAACTCTTTATAAAGAGTGTATAAAATATAGATATCATGGAACGTATATTTGCATTAAGTAACAAAAACAATCTTACAAAAATTTGAAATACAAAATGATCGATTGATCCATTAAAAATGTCGAGAAAATAACGAGTAATTAGCGCTTTAAACCATTATTTTAATCTATATCACCGAGGTAATAATTCATAATTAATCGACATTTTCGTAATACAATTATTGTACACAATTTTGCTAATAATCTATTTTATTATTGTTTCGATTCAATATGGCTATTTTAATAAATTATTTTAGCATAAAATTTAATAAAAAAAAAAAAAAATATTTTAGCATAAAAGTTATGTAGGTATTATATTTCTATGGTTTTTGTTCAATCGAGTTATACAATGTCTATGATATTTTTTTTAAAAACATTCTAAAATGCAATGAATTCTATTAACAATTTCGAGGCACGGAATTTGAATAATAGACAACGTACAATAATAATTATTAAAAATCGAACATTTTCCGAAAAACTGTTATTTCAAATTTAGCCTTAATTTGACAGACAAATTCTATAGTTTTATTCCTTGAATTCCACAACAGTTTCTTTAAAAAACTATGTTCATTATAATAACTCTCACTATGATCCATAAATTGCACTTCACCTTTATATTTTAGGAATCAGATTGTAAAGATGATTCGGATGGTTTTTTCGGACAAAGGGCCAAAGCCGCACGACACGGTTGCGGAGAAGCTGGATTCGAAAGCCCGGATTCGTGGATAGGCGACAGGGCTGGGGAACGAGGTCTCGTCAAAGTCTTTCTTCGACCTCTCCTCATCACGCGCGCCCTTATCGGGACACTACCATTAGTGTTGCTGGACCCTAAGGACTCCGACAATTCCTGCAGATCGGTGACGCTCATTTTCCGTCGGACTGGAGGAGGCAAAGATGGTAATTTATTGATGACGGTCCGCAATTCTTCTGTTGAGTTGGAGCGGGCCGAACAATTTTTACCCGTTGGACTGAGGGTTGTCGGGGAGATGACAGGCCCCACCTGGTTTCCTCGGACGTGACAAGTTTTCGGAGGAGCCTTTCGATGTCTCCGAACTCCTAACCTATTCAGGGCCCTGTACATGCGACGGAAATGCATCATGGAGCAAGTGCGGGAGTAGAACCTGCTGGCCATCCCTGTTTCTTGGCGGGCATCCTTAGTGGTCTTGCCACCCTTGATGTCTGTTTCGCATTCGATGTTGGCTGATATTGTGGCGATGGCTTCGTTACCATTGTTGTGATTGCCGTTGGAATGGACAGCGTGTTCTATCATAGAAATAGGATTGTCCTCGGGAGTGCTGGGACTCTCAGGGACCGTGGAGCAACAGTTCCATTTCCGTCTCCACCTGTGATGTTTATTTATTGTTTTAAGAACGCAGGCCTTGGCGCCGCTGTCCGTGGTTCTCTTCTTGGATTTCATGGTGCAGACGGTGCATCCCTGCGAGACAGTCTTGACTTGTTCTATATCTAAGTTGGAACTTTTACGCTCGTTCCTAAAATGTTTTGTTTCCGAGCAGCACTGGAACGTCTTGGCCGTCAGCACGTCGTTAACGCTGGGGTTCTCCTCGTTGAGGACGGAACAGAAGTAGTAGGTGTTGTGCGTGTGCTCGTAGTATTCACTGGAGGAGTCGCAGCAGTACAGGCTCGCTGGACGGTGGGAAGATTCGTTGTCTACACTGCCGGGCAAAACGTTGGAACAAATGTACACCTTGCTCTGCAGACCTTCGGTGTTTTCGTTGGACGGAGGAGCTGTTGCCATCGCTTGCTGGCTGTAGTTCCTGATGTATTCGTAGGTCGTGAGGCCCAAGAACGAAATGTAGATGTGGAAGAAGCACAGATGTAACAACAAGCCGGCCGCTATGGCTGCGAGTAACGCGGTGATTCCGACGATAAGCAAGAACACCGTGTCCTGCATGGCCAGGGCTTGGGTGATGTCCGACTCGGAGGAAGTGTTGTTCCCCGTGGTGGTGTTGAGGGAGTAGAGCAGCTCCCAGGGGGCCAGCCACTCGGGCTCCACATAGTACAGCACCAGCTCGGCCACTGCCACGGCCACCACCACGAGGGCGGCGGTCACCGCGCTTACCACGCACATGAAGAAGGCCACATAGTTTCTCCCTCCGATACAGTGGTTGAGCCATTTGCAGTGATGGTCGAAGTGCCTGACACATTTGTTGCACACGCTGCAGTGCTTGGTCCTGGCTCCACTGGTCTTGATATTACACAGATGACACCGGCCATTCTCAATGACATGAGCGTGCTTGCTGCGATCGAACTCAGGTACCACTCGCCGAGATTTGATCTTCCTCAGTTCATCCTCAGCCGGATCCAGCAGCAGGGCCACCAGGTGCGTGATAATATGAGCCACAAAAAGAACTGTGACCACCAAGAAGACTGGAAACCTCAAATAGGATCCTAAGGTTGGAATAAGCAAGGCAAAACAAGCTACTCCAAATATGACAATAGCTAACCAACCAGCTAGTTGTTGAGGATGTAGGGGAAGTTGCAAGCCGTGGCGTCTCCTCCAGCGGCGGTGCTCGGGGGCCGATTGACTATCCTGGAACGAGCAGAGCACGTTCGGGTCTTCCGACGATCCATCCAGCATGATACTTGCATCGGTTGATCCGTAACCTCACCACTTCTCTTCTGTATTTATTGAGATCCATTTATATAAACAGTCTCTCGTCATCATCACACAATACAAACTTTGAAAAAACTATTTTTTACATTTATTTTTTTAGTAAATTTCATTCATTGCGAATACACGTTCCCATGTTTATTTTGTAAAAGTCGTCTACGAAATGTCAAGGGACGTTCACAATTGCGCAATCACGGCGCGAAGACGATTCCGTAACAACTGAACGAGAGAAAAAAAACAATGAGGGAAGATAATAAAAACGCGAGCGAACATTGCGACGCGCGCGCCGCCTGTAGTCGGACTCACGGACTGTGATGAAAAGCAGAATGAAAATAACTTCAGAACCCCAACATGTTATGTTGTGTACATTACAGGTATCAACATTATCCACTGTGGGTTGTATCGATCGGGAGGCGTGGCGTAGAGGCACTTTATTATAAGTTGATACCAAAATGAGCGGTAACAATAAATGGATGACGGTTTTCTCGCGCGGACGCAAATTCACACTACGCATGCGCAACAACCTATTTCCGGGAAATTTCAAATTCTTTTTTTCAAACTGAATGATATGCGAATCAAGATTTGAAATAAGAACACAATGGTTGAAAAAAATAACGCTGTAACAATGGCGGAAAAATTAATGCTGTACATATTCTATTCCTTATTTGAAATTGCTACACATCAAATAATTTTATAGGCATAATTATAAAAAAAACTTGCACTGAAAATGCGTTCTTTATTTGCTTTATTTATTAAGAACTAAAATTTTGAGAACTTGTAACGCACTATTTCTAGGCTCTAACATCAATCGATCATTATTACCATTTTTCCCACAAGAGCACTCTATACCCTGCTGTGTACTTAAATGTCCTCTTCCCAGACCATGGTTATATCCTTCAGCTCTGCCCGTAAATGAAAAAAAGCTAGGGATTTTGCTATGACTTCATGGCCTGATGGTGTCACAAAAGCCAAACATTATATTATTATGCTGATTTCAGAAATGTTTTTTTTTTTAAGTTCAACCTATCAGCTTGTTTTTTTTTTAATGGTAAAAAAAGTTAGATTACTATAAGGTTCTCATAATATATCCAACAGATGACTCATAATTTCGCTAATGACGGCCTGGCAAGGGCTGCTATAAATGAATCGAATAACAAATATACCGAACATATCAACAAACCAGTTACTGACTATTTTACAAACATATTCGAAAGTATTAGAAATGAATGGAATGAATTGTGGTCGAAGTCCACTAAGGGACTTCACTACAAGAACATTCAGCCAAACATTCCAAAAAATCCATGGTACAATAAGAAACCTTTTTCTAAATTCACTGTTTCCTCAATTTTTAGAATAAGATCCGGGCACTGTATAGTAAATTCTCACCTTAACAAAATTAACGTCCTTGATTCTCCTGAATGTAAATGTGGAGCAGAGGAAGAGACATTAGACCATGTGTTTTTCTCATGCCCACTTTTTGACTCCGAAATTTTCCTACTCAACATTAAACAAATAACACTTACCTACCCACTGTCCATAAGTTTCTTACTCGCCCAGGGTTGTGACAAAATTAACGCCGCAATAATGAGGTGCATCCAGTTGAACGAGAGAAACTTTTGATTGGATGAATCTTACTTTGTTATATTTTATTTTATTTATTACTAGCTTTTTTACCCGTCCACAAAAAAAAGTTGTAGAATAATGGGAGTTATAGAACCTGATCTATGGAAGTTAACATACAGAGCTTTATGAAAGTTTGGTGTACCTACATAATGTATATAATTAATTGTACTTTTTTATTTGTAACACCTCATCAGCAAGAAGAAAGCGCTGCAAGTCATAATCATAACCTAGTGACTTATTCTCTATGCTTACCCCATAGTTAATAAGACAGAGTACTCGGTTTATATGTGGTGAGCTATGGCCTGTCACCACAATGTTGATTCTATTATTCTGCAATTAAGTACCAACAAAGCTTTTTATGTTCCTTATAATTAACAAATTGTCCAGGTGGATTCATACTCATTTGAAAATAATAAAATTTGTAGAATAAAATATAAATATCTACCTGTATTAATAAAAGTTTTGACTTTAATACAGATTTTCATTATTTTTTTTAAGAAAATGAATCTGGTCTTTCTTAAGTGAATACAAATACACTTTGACATCTTTCATACTAACCAAAGGGTTGTGTTGTGAAAGTGATAATGGCACCACCAGGACTTGAACCCATGGCCTTCAGTGCGCTGTGCAAACGAAAGTCATCAACTGATACCACCGGCTTTCCAACAACCTCTTTGTGCCTAAACTTTATACAAAAATGTTCAAGTAAAGGCTCTCACTCACTATGGAATATATCTATAAAACTAACCATTATAAAACATCTATTGTTTGGAAGTGGTTCAGAAGAATAATATATTATTAGATGTTTTATAGAAAATTAAAACACAAAATGTATTTTTTTTTCAGTTTATTTCTGGTTGTAAATAAATGAAAACTTTCTGTTTATTTAATTTCAATTACATATATTTCAATGAACAACTACCATTTTGTAAAATAAAATAACATTATTTGTTAGATCTAGCAGATTAAAAATAGAAAAAAAAAATAAAAACAGAATAGAAAATACTTAAAATAAAAACAGAATATAGAAAATCATATCGACACCTTCTTTACCAAAAGCATTTGTATTCCATAATCTCTAATATAAATTAAAGTCGGGTTAGTGCGAACACTTATAACTCGAGATCGGCGGAACAGATTTTTTCGATGTTTGATTTATTGGATTCTTCTCCGCTCCGGATAACAGAATAACTAATAAAAAATTGAATAAATCGATGAGAACTTATCTAAAATACAATATTAAAGTTTGTATTCAACTGGTTTACATCAGTATCGCCACCGACATCTGTTGGGGGAAATAGGGAGATGTCTGGTAGATTGATATTTTGATAGAAACATTCAATGTTTTCCCTATTTTTCTACAGATGGTGGTATAGGTAATGATTAAAATTAAAAATATAATTTTTGATTGTACTTTTTCAAGCTTTTTTATAATTTGTTAACGTCTAAAAATGGATGGAAAATAGTATGAAATAATATAATATTAAAGTTAGTATGGAACGGGGGAGTTTTGGTGCTTTTGAAATAACTGTTTCATAATTACCACATAACTTTTGATTTTTTTACAAAGAGTAGTCATGTATGTTAGCTATGTTATGTTACCCAGCAATATTTTATTGGCTTTTGATTAAAGGCGAGACGAAGTTCGATGGGTCAGCAAGTCAAAAATAAAATTCACATTTAACAGTAGAAACAGCCCCCGTAGACAAATTCAAATTGGCGTTCGACTACAAACGAAGATTTCGCCAATGTATAGTACGAAAAAATTAACTGTCTACTGGAACATATAAACAATTATTTAAACTAAACAAAGACACTTATATAAAAAGTGGATAGTTAATTTTCTTCCTACTCTATATTGTCGAAGAATTTGTTTGTAGTCGATCGCCAAATGCATTTTGTCTAGGCCTACAGACGTGTTGTGAACAATTAATTGTGTTGTGGCACGCCAAAAGCTTATTTTTTCACAAAAAGTAACAACACAATGGTCAACGATAATGTATGAACTAAATGTATGAAACCGATGTTGCTTTTAGCGTGTCACAGCTCAACAAAACACATTTTTATACAAATTAATGAATCTGAACTCACCCAAATTGAACACATATACAGTTTTGACATCTTTCACACAAAACAATGCTTGTATTGTAAAAGTTGAAATGATGGGCACCAGAATTCAAACCAATTCACTATAATTAGGTACTGTTACCGATAGTTATTTATTTATCAAATGTCATCTAGTATTGTAACACCAGTATAATTTGATTCTTCTATCCTCATTCTAGTTAGAGTTTTGGGGGAACTATTTAACATTAATCTGTAACAAAACATTATGGAATTTAAATATAGGTATACAAAAATGAGAGAAAGTACAATTATCAAAGAATAAAGCGCGACTTACCGATTTTGCTTTTTCTAGTAATAAAATGCATACATTTTAGAAATTCACTGTTATTGTATTGTTGAAAATATATTGTGATGTCTATCCTGTAAAAAATATAGTTACACAAAATAAATTAATGTAATTGGCTAGCTGCATTGTAATTATGCGGTTATTTTGAAACAATATTTACTCAATAAACTTTGCTTACCTGTTTTATTATTCCCAAAAATTTATTTTATATCTAAAGCCGTAGAAAAATTCAATGTTTACATTTTATAGTTTGACAACAAAATATGACATAATATCCATACTAATCCATAGATTTTTGATGACATTAAAAAACTCACAGAAAACGCTAAAAAATATCTGGATAAGTGTTAAATATTATAATCGTAATTTATTAAAGAATCTATCAATTAAGATAAGTATCAATAAAAAATTTATTATTCACACATCCTAAACCTGAAAATTAAAAAAGCATTCAATAAAAATAATCATTATTTAATTTTCATTCACATAAAAATACCGCGAATAATATTTTATGGTACCTGGCAGGACCACAGAATTCTATACAAATAAAAATCTATGGGCAGGACCTCTGGCTGTCATCAATATTTTGACATAACAACAAAACATTTATTCGATTTTTGAAATTAGAATATTTTTTTATTTTATTTAACTGCTGTGTGCTGTTATATTTCTAAATAGGTAGGTACCTGATAATATTTAATTATTTATATTACCCCATATACCTACCTAAGTAATATTTACTAAATTATGTAGAATATGTAATGATTTTGGTCTTTATGTAAATTCTCTCTTCTATCTGACATTACTATGATTGCATAGTTTTTATTTGATTTGATTCTGATGTTAATTATATATTTTGTATTTTATAGGCACGGGGTTCCAGACTAAAACATTCTGTACAGTGCACAACCTAATATTAATGAGTATTCGTACAACATTCAAATCTAGATGTTTTATTATGAAGCTCTTAAAAATGTAAGTATGTAACCTCTTTTAATTAGTTATATCTTTAGATTCTAAATTATGTAATAAAGTGAAATACTTAGTTTATGAAATCATATACAACGTAATCGGTTGACTATTTTATTCTTTTATTTCATTGAATTCAATGTTATTTTATTAATTTGTATGCATAAAAAATTCATGAAATGATGTTATCTGTCATTATAGGTACCTAAATCTTTTGTATTTGTTCTAGGATGAATGATTTGTCACAAACCTTGGACAGTTTTAAGAAAAGCTTCAAGTCATCATACATCTCACTGATTGCTTTCTTCAAGAATACTTCTTTTGTCATGATAAAACTCTACGCATATTGTTTTTTTAAACAAATTTTCACGGCAACAATACCATCAGTCTTTTATTTAAATGAACCTTGTATATTATTGTTTTTGCATAATATAATATATGATAAATAAGCTAACATAGTTTTGAGTTTATTTACTATTATATTTCTAAATTATTTTGTGGATAAAACAAAGGTTTTATTAAACTGATTATAATCCTGAAACCATTTAAAGATTCTCAATTATTGTCAATTTTATTTCTTTCTCTCAACAATTCAGTCAAGTTCACTGTACCTAATGATCTAATTTATCGACAACTGTTTTACTGGCCAGTTTGTCTATGGAATGTTCATACCAATTTAAATGTTTATTATTTTACTTGCAAATCTTTTTCGACGACGACGATTTTAAGATTTAAACTTTATTTATATTTCAGAAATATAAAATGATTCAACAATTATTATTGCTAAATTATTTTATACTTATCTACATTTGAATATGATTTTATCAGGTAGCTACATAATTATTACTCATCTAATGGCTATGACGGTTTTACACAAAATGTGGCCATAAATTTTTTAAAATGTGTCAAATTACAAAATGGAGGATTTTTTTTTCCAAAATTTTTCATTAAATCTTTATTTATTGAGAATAATAAGATTTGAATAACTTTTATATGTATAACGAATCAATCTCCAATTATTTTATAACATTTTCATACCGTAATACCAAGATTCTATTCAACGTTTACATGAGTAATTTTGTTTCCAAAAGATGGCTTTCTGTCTTTTTTGAAAAATTTGTATGAAGATCCTAAAAAAATAAAGTTTTTTAAATAGCTCTTAATATATTAAAGTTAACGTTGCCAATTGTATCTTAGAACGTTCTCGAGCAAATTTCACCGCTCTGCGCAGATTCATATCTGACGTAGCATTTGTATTTTGAGCGTGATGTTCACATATACGGTAAAGTATTGTCAAAAGCACGCAAACATTTCTGAATTATTATGTAGATTGTAATTATTATAGTATATCGTCACACATTAGGTTTAAAAAAAAAGAATTCTATATGTTAAAAACACCACCTATATATAATAACAATGAGATTTATACTAGAGATGCAATCGAGTCTAAAAAATGGCATGTAAAAAAGTGTGCCACCACCGAAAATGTGCCACGCTCGTGTTTTAGTCGTTGACAACAGCTCGAGCTTGACAGTTGTGTCCGCGGTAATACGGCGTTCTTGAAAATGGTGGATTTTGTGGTGAAAAAAAGTCGTTCCTCAACAGAAATCAATATAGGAAAATCCTTTTATCAAAAAGGACGTATTTTATATATTTTAAGTGCATATTATTGTGATAAAATGTTTAAAATATAAAAATATATTTGACAATTATTTTTGTTTTATTAGTTAGGCCCACATCACACTACGGGTGCATACCGAGCGGGGTTAAAAAAAACCGCGTCTGTATGAAACGCGTAGATACATTTTTATTTGAATTTATAACCCAGCGGTTCAGTCGACGGCTTTCTTACTACATCATACGTCATGGGCTCGAATCCCTGTGCCGACTATTTCCACTTTCACAACACAACTCTTCGGGGGCGTTCAAGTATTACGTAACGCAATTTTTGAAGATTTTTGACCCCCCCTCCCCCCCATGTAACGCGCCGTAACGTTTTTCTGTACCCCCCCCCTCCCCCCCCTAAATGTTACGTAACACCCAAGAGACTATTTTTTTACTGAACTCTCGTAAAAAAATAAAAGGGTTTCAAAGGGTTCCTTTGCTAACTTCGGAGAAAAAAAAATACTATTTATATGTTCCATAAATTTATCTTTATTTTTTCTTTTGCTGTTTTTCAAATTTTGGCATAGCTGCGTTGGCAAGTCCAGTTGATGATGTAAATCCCCCCTTTTGACCACTAACGAATGCTGACAACGAAAATAAAATAAAAATGACGTAATTATAATACAGTCGAGGGATTCCCCGTAAAAAATAAAAGATTTGCTAACTCGGGAGGGCGAAATAAAAATTACATACAATGCAGTCGAGGGACTCCCCGTAAGACTTAAACGAAAAAGGTTCCTTTTTTCGCAGAGCGAAAAATTCTTACGCTTAGGGTGAAAACACGTAGAAAGCCGATTCCGACCGGCGGCGCAAAGAATGTTGTCTATGGTTTCAATGCATTTAAATGGGCATGCCGGAAAGCAGGTTTCTGCTTTTGCTGTGCGTATCCCCATTCAACTGCATAGAAACATTCTTTGCGCGGGTCGGATTCGGCATTCTACGTGTTTCCACCAAAAGCTTTAACATCGGAGATAACAAAATAAAAATGACGTACGGTACAATCGAGGGACTTCCCGTAAAACATAAACGAAAAGGGTGCCCAACTTCGGAGAAAAAAAAACAAAAATGACGTACAGTACAATCGAGGGATTCCCCGTAAAACATAAACGAAAAGGATTGCCCAACTTGGAAGAATTATTTCCCAATTTTTTTTATTTAAGAAAAAAAAATACCGTTACGTAACGAGTTGTTCAAACCCCCCCTCCCGCCCTCGTAACGCACAGTAACGTTTTGCAAGACCCCCCCTCCCCCCCAAATTGCGTTACGTAATACTTGAACGCCCCCTTCCATAGTGTGTGCAAGTTTCCAAATGTATTTGTGTTCACTTTGAATTAGCCTAAATTCATTTAAAAAGATACACCCGTACGCGGCGTATGCAACAGTGCATAGGTATAGGTATATTTCTAGATTTTTTTTTTATTCTATCGAGGTTTTTTTTTATCAATTTATTTAGAAAAAAGAATACAACTTATATTTAAACAGAGTGCTCCCTAATTAAAATTATATATGGAATTTAAGGATGTTCTGCAAACAGAGGTTTTCCACTATCAATGAAATTTTTTACGAAATCCATCATACAACTGAGAAATCGCCAGCGGTTTTTCCCACAGTGCCGTATTTCTGACGGTTCACGTTTAAGCTGTGTGTATGAGCCCTTACCTAGCCGGACGAAATTTAGAAGCAAGTACACTATAACTAGTGTTTTTATAAAAAGGGTCATTTTTTATTCAAATAAATAAATCATTTTTTCCATTTTCGAACAATATTTTTTATGAATGTGCTTTTAAACTGTTCGTTGTCTGCCTCGCATTAATAAAGACGAGAGATCTTTTTCAAAAGGTTCTTAGACAATTCTGACAAATACATTCAAATCTCACGCACAAAAAGAAATTTCTATTAATGTGTACCGGTAGAAGGTGACAGCACTTAGCCGTTTGGCGTATTATGTGTGACAAAGACAAAAATATTCGTCAGTAATGCTTGATTGCATATTTTTATTTAAGTTCAACTTCAAATTTACTCGTGATGCTAGTTTCAAACTAAAAATTGTATGGAATTGCATCTCCAGTATAATATCTCATTGTATAATAAGGTATCTTTAGTTGTGTAAAATGTATTGATCTACATAATAATTCAGAAATGTTTTTTTATTTGCCTTTGACAATACTTTACCGTATATGTGAACATCACGCTCAAAATACAAATGCTGCGTCAGATATGAATCTGCGCAGAGCGGTGAAATTTGCTCGAGAACGTTCTAAGATACAATTGGCAACGTTAACTTTAATATATTAAGCGCTATTTAAAAAACTTTATTTTTTTAGGATCTTCATACAAATTTTCAAAAAAGACAGAAAGCCATCTTTTGGAAACAAAATTACTCATGTAAACGTTGAATGGAATCTTGGTATTACGGTATGAAAATTTAATAAAATAATTGGAGATTGATTCGTTATACATATAAATGTTATTCAAATCTTATTATTCTCAATAAATAAAGATTTAATGCAAAATTTTGGAAATATAATTCCACCATTTTGACTTTTGACACATTTAAAAAAATTTATAGCCGCAGTTTGTGTAAAACTGTCGTAGCCATTATATGAGTAAGTACCTGATAAAATCATATTAAATGTTGGTAAATAATAAAGAAACATTAAATTAAATTAATAATACATTTATATACATTAATCGTTAAAATGATTTTTGAAATTTAAATGAGTATAAAAATTCTTAAGTTGATTTAGTCGATAAAACAGAACTCTGAAAGAAAGCGAATCTGACAGGAACTAATGAAATTCCTGTTTATCAAAATCATAATGGATTTGTCAGGTATATGTGCATTGTGCATGTTTATTATAGTAAAAAATATACATATTTGTTTTATCCACATCATAATAAATAAGAAATACTGTATAATATTCATATCTAAACTAATCACATAAAACAGATTGTTGTGGACAGAATCATTGAATATCACTTTATTTGAAGATCACTTTATTTGCTATTATAATAACAAAATTATCTAAATTCTTAATTAATAGGTATGAAGATAAATTAAAAACAATGTTAAATATATATTAATATTTTATTGCGTTAATATAACAATCTTCACGTATGTTTCATAATACGACAAGAAGCATAATATTAAAAAAGTATGGTATGGGATAATTGGTGTAGTAGTTTCTTCCGTCAACAACATATTCTCTTTATACATCTCAAACATGATCCTGTAGAATAAAGAATCCTTCAAAGACCAAAACTGCAATCGTTGGATGTGGTATGTGCAGATTGACAGGTTTCGACCAAGTTTTGACGCAAAAAAAACCCAAAGGTGACTCTGTCACAGCCCAATTTGATGACAGATAAAAGCAACCAAGGTTTGTGACACTGAAAATGAATAAATTTATCATCAGTCAATAAATATTTGCGTTTATTTTTCTTTACTAACCCCTTTGCACTAATGGTTGAATTTAAAATCAAATCTTATAGTTTAGCATAAATCATATTGCTTATATATTTTGAAAAAGAGTATGAAAGTCTTGGCTCAATTGTTTCCAATTCGGTTAACATTTCAAAGTGATTCATGCATTCTTAAACTAAAAAAATAAAATACTACGCGATGGAAAGAATGTTACAGAAAAGGTCATCAATTTTTATGGTTCTGAGTCAGTACTTAAAAATTACAAAGAAGTGATTATATAATAAATCTTAAACAACATTAGGTACCTACCGAAAATATCTATTGAGCAGCAAATAACTTTTTATTTTGAAATTGGAAGCATTCCTTCACTCTCTTATTTTTTTTTTGACAGATCAATATTTATCAATATTGAGTGACAAGTGACATTGACAATAATTTCTACTAATCTATGTATTAGTAAATCTATGGTTGTTGGCGCTCTATAATCTAATTAAAATAAATCAGCAATATTGAGCAGCGTTTAATATTGGTTAACCAATTTATATATTTTGTGTGCAATCTACATTAATATGATATTTTTATGAAGGTTGCTTTTGCAGACACTATCAAATAGAAAATATGTATTGCAGAATAAAATGTTGTCTACAATTAGCAAATTTACTACGTCATTATTAATTATGAAATAAAAAAATGGTCTTAATTATTTATATGAATAAAAAACACATATTTTCAATATAATCAGTTTTATAAATATTTATAACATAATGAATTATATCTGTACTGTAAAGTGCAAAGTAGTATGCACTGTCTTCATAGTCTGTGGTCTTCATTATAATATATCTATGGTTATAAAAAATGTTTCCGTATGAACTGTCAAATTTTATACGCAATTATAATATTGTATACGCAATAATCAAAGATATATTGGCGGTAATGAATAATATTTTTGTTTGTGATGATATGACTTTTGTATAGTTTTTATTAATATTATAGCGAATTAGTTTATGTACTGAGATTGAAATGAATTAATATTGGAATTCTATACTTCAGGTATGTAACCTATATTATAATTCCATTCTTCAGGTATAAATAACTATCATACAGATTCAAACTTACTTCTTAATATCAATATCAACGTTTATTTCAAATTTTTGATTTATTTTAGAATTAAACTCATGTTTTATCCATTACTTTATTTAAAAAGTGTAATCTCATTATTTGTTTTAAAATTTTGCATAAGAAAATTTTGAGATACCTATCTAACCTTGGATAGTCCCATCCTAATATTGGTTTATTATTTTAGACTACGGTGGGACAGACATGAGCAGAGAATGCCATCATTGCGAGCACCAAAGAGAATTATGGGTGGACATCCAGCCGAATTGGAAGACCTAGGCTGCGATGAGAGAATGAGGTCAGGAGGGATGCCGAGCAACTTCTTCACCCACGAAATCTGGACAGAAGCGGAGACAGAGTTGTCCCAAGTATTGGAAGCCATGGCTCGAATTAGGCTGTAGCACCATCGGAAGAAGAAATATTTATTTGATATTTAACACTTTATTTCACTTTGATTGTTTTAATTGGATAATAATCTTAACTAGATACTAGATGTTATTTTTTTAATTTCAGAATTATTATTGTAGTAAACGTTTTTTTTGTTGAAGTTTCTATAACATGGAAAAGTGTCATATTATTACAGACTGATATATCCAGTATTACACCATTATTTATTTTATTTTCAATTTTAAAATGCCTTTTTTTTCAATTTGACCAGTACATGATTATTACGTCTTTCTTCTCTTGCTATTTCAAATGGATTTGTGTGATTACTTCACGTTAATAACAACCCTTATTTAGGTGGTCAAATTGAAATCCTTGAGTATTCGTGAAATTCAACAATCTGCTTAGACGCTAGCCACCTGGCCAACGGCCCGTTGCATTTATGCCTTCCATAATTCGTCTATGGAGCTGAAATTCCTAGGATTATATTTTATCATGAATGCAATGCCAAAATGTCACAGAATTTTAAAATGTATCAAAATTTTCAAGATATTTTCTCACAACAATAACATTTACTTTTATGTTTTGTATATCTCTTATTAATTGTCAACTCTTAGTATGAGAATATTAGAAACGAATGTGGAGTGGATGTTAGTGTAGTGACTAGAATGAAAGATAATAAATTAAGGTGGTTTGGGCATGTAGAGAGAATGAACGAGGAAAGAATGACAAGAAGGATATATAAATCAGAAAGAATGGGTGCACACAGACGAGGTCGACCTCGAATGACATGGTCCGATCTTAACGGTTCAGTCTTAGAGGAGGGCCAAGTCAGGAGCAAAAAAATAGGAGAGCATGTATGCGGAATGTTATGCATTTGAAAGAAGCGAAGGATGTGTGTTTGGATAGGAAAGAATGGAAATCCGTACTCTTTGCCTACCCCCTTCGGCAAACGGCGTGATGGGTAAAAAAAAACTTAGTATGACTTATATAAGCACATATGAGAGATGAGAGTTCTAATTCTCTAGAAGTACCTAAATATTGAATTTTATACTCAAAATTAACATGTGTAAAAAAGTTTTACCCTGTAAAATTGAAGTTTAAAGATCAACTGCAAAATACCTTAGTTATTTAGTATAAAAGTGTGTTTCTTTACCAATTGTATTGATTGTTTTATTAATGTGAGTAATTTAATTTTTGAAATCCAAACTCCTTTTATACCCCACTTAGGGGCATAGGGATTTAAAAAAAATAATAAATTGGTAGGATTATTGACAAAGCAATTTGAAATTTTTATTATTACCCTATTCCTGTTTTATTTGTAATAAGCAATCTACAATGATTTTTCTATTTACACGAATGCTGGGTGTGAGGTGCAGGTTCGAATCCTTGGCCACAAAATTCTTTACTATGCTTAAATTAACACCCATTTCTGATAAGAAATTTCTGGTTCCAATTCCCAGATGGGTCAGAATCTTTATAGGAGTTTTTGATGCAATATTTTCTTGCTGGCTATACTGATGATTTTTCACACAAAAGGTTTTCAGGTACAAAATAACTGGCTCGGGTAGAGGTCTTAACACTAAATTAAAATAATTATGTACCTACCTGTTGATATTCAGAACAAATAAAGCTTTGTGAGTACATAATTATGTTTTTGCAGCAGAATAACTTGACTATTTACAGAAATCAAGTTTTCTATCTAATGTATTTGATGGAGAAGGTATAGAAATAGATAAAAATGCTATGCTTATGACTCACCTTTGCTGCCTCCACAGCAATTCTTCTCATACTATCTATTATATCTTCCTATTTACCAATTCAAATCCTCTGACTTTTTATATAAAGTACAAACACAGTCAATCAATGCTCCCTTTTTTGACCCCACTTAGGTATATTCTCTGTAGGCACCTACCTTATTTTATTAATCCATAAATCAGGTTCTATAATTCATATTTTTCTCAGCAAACTTCATCAACAATTTTATGGACGGGTAAAAAGGCTAGTATATAATATTATACTATTGTAATCTACATAATATTTCAGAAATGTTTGTTTTTTTATTTGCCTTTGACAATACTTTTCCGTATATGTGAACATCACGCTCAAAATAGAAATGCTACGTCAGATATGAATCTGCGCAGAGCGAAGCAATTTGCTCGAGAACGTTCTAAGATACAATTGGCAACGTTAACTTTAATATATTTAGAGCTATTTAAAAAACTTTATTTTTTTAGGATCTTCATACAAATTTTTCAAAAAAGACAGAAAGCCATCTTTTGGAAACAAAATTACTCATGTAAACGTTGAATGGAATCTTGGTATTACGGTATGAAAATATTATAAAATAATTGGAGATTGATTCGTTATACATATAAAAGTTATTCAAATCTTATTATTCTCAATAAATAAAGATTTAATGAAAAATTTTGGAAAAAAAAGTCCTCCATTTTGAAATATGACACATTTAAAAAAATTTATGGCCACATTTTGTGTAAAACCGTCGTAGCCATTAGATGAGTAAGTACCTGATAAAATCATATTAAATGTTGGTAAATAATAAAGAAACATTAAATTAAATTAATAATACATTTATGTATATACATTAATCGTTAAAATGATTTTTGAAATTTAAATGAGTATAAAAATTTTTAAGTTGATTTAGTCGATAAAACAGAATCTGACAGGAACTAATGAAATTCCTGTTTATCAAAATCATAATGGATTTGTCAGGTATATGTGCATGTTTATTATAGTAAAAAATATACATATTTGTTTTATCCACATCATAATAAATAAGAAATACTGTATAATATTCATATCTGAACTAATCACATAAAACAGATTGTTGTGAATAGAATCATTGAATATCACTTTATTCGAAGATCACTTTATTTGCTATTATAATACAAAATTATCTAAATTCTTAATTAATAGGTATGAAGATAAATTAAAAACAGTGTTAAATAATATAAATTAATATTTTATTACGTTAATAGAACAATCTTCACGTATGTTTCATAATACGACAAGAAGTATTATATTAAAAAATTATGGTATGGGATTATTGCTGTAGTAGTTTCTTTCGTCAACAACATAATATGTTAGAATAGAATATTATTCTCTTTACACATCTCAAACATGATCCTGTAGAATAAAGAATCCTTGAAAGACCAAAACTGCAATCGTTGGATGTAGTCTGTGCAGCAGGTTTTGACGCAAAAAAAAACCCAAAGGTGTCTCAGTCACAGCACAATTTGATGACAGATAAAACCAACCAAGGTTTGTGACACTGAAAATGAATAAATTTATCATCAGTCAATAAATATTTGCGTTTATTTTTCTTTACTAACCCCTTTGCACTAATGGTTGAATTTAAATCAAATCTTATAGTTTAGCATAAATCATATTGCTTATATATTTTGAAAAAGAGTATGAAAGTCTTGGCTCAATTGTTTTCAATTACGTTACCATTACAAAGTGATTCATGCATTCTTAAACTATAAAAATAAAATACTAAGCGATGGAAAGAATGTTACAGAAAAGGTCATCATTTTTTATGGTTCTGAGTCAGTACTTAAAAATTACAAAGAAGTGATTGTATATTACATCTTAAACAACATTAGGTACCTACCGAAAATATCTATTGAGCAGCAAATAACTTTTTATTTTGAAATTGGAAGCATTCCTTCACTCTCTTATTTTTTTTTGACAGATCAATATTTATCAATATTGAGTGACAAGTGACAATAATTTCTACTAATCTATGTATTAGTAAATCTATGGTTGTTGGCGCACTATAATCTAATTAAAATAAATCAGCAATATTGAGCAGTGTTTAATATTGGTTAACCAATTTATATATTTTGTGTGCAATCTACATTATATGATATTTTTATGAAGGTTGCTTTTTCAGACACTATCAAATAGAAAATATGTATTGCAGAATAAAATTTTGTCTACAATTAGCAAATTTACTACTTCATTATTAATTATGAAATAAAAAAATGGTCTTAATTATTTATATGAATAAAAAACACATATTTTCAATATAATCAGTTTTATAAATATTTATAACATAATGAATTATTTCTGTACTGTAAAGTGCAAAGTAGTATGCACTGTCTTCATAGTCTGTGGTCTTCATTATAATATAGTATCTATGGTTATAAAAAATGTTTCCGTATGAACTGTCAAATTTTATACGCAATTATAATATTATATACGCAATAATCAAAGATATATTGGCGGTAATTAATAATGTTTTTGTTTGTGATGATATGACTTTTGTATAGTTTTTATTAATATTATAGCGAATTAGTTTCTTACAAATGAAATGTATTATTGTGAGAGTAGTTTGTCGAAAATAGCCATCAGAACTGATTCATTCCTTGGAAAAACACAAGTCAATATGAGTTTGATAAATGTACTGAGATTGAAATGAATTAATATTGGAATTATATTCTTCAGGTATGTAAACTATATTATAATTCCATTCTTCAGGTATAAATAACTATCATACAGAATCAAACTTTATTTCTTAATATCAATATCAACGTTTATTTAAAATTTTTGATTTATTTTAGAATTAAACTCATGTTATATCCATTACTTTATTTAAAAAGTGTAATCTCATTATTTGTTTTAAAATTTTGCATAAGAAAATTTTGAGATACCTATCTAACCTTGGATAGTCCCATCCTAATATTGGTTTATTATTTTAGACTACGGTGGGACAGACATGACCAGAGAATGCCATCATTGCGAGCACCAAAGAGAATTATGGGTGGACATCCAGTCGAATTGGAAGACCTAGGCTGCGATGAGAGAATAAGGTCAGGAGGGATGCCGAGCAACTTCTTCACCCACGAAATCTGGACAGAGTTGTCCCAAGTATTGTAAGCCATGTCTCGAATTAGGCTGTAGCACCATCGGAAGAAGAAATATTTATTTGATATTTAACACTTTATTTCACTTTGATGGTTTTAATTGGATAATAATCTTAACTAGATACTAGATGTTATTTTTTTAATTTCAGAATTATTATTATAGTAAACGTTTTTTTTGTTGAAGTTTCTATAACATGGAAAAGTGTCATATTATTACAGACTGATATATTCAGTATTACACCATTATTTATTTTATTTTCAATTTTAAAATGCCATTTTTTTTTTCAATTTGACCAGTACTTGATTATTACGTCTTTCTTCTCTTGCTATTTCAAATGGATTTGTGTGATTACTTCACGTTAACAACAACCCTTATTTAGGTGGTCAAATTGAAATCCTTGAGAATTTGACAAATTCAACAATCTGCTAAGATGCTAGCCACCTGGCCAACGGCCCGTTGCATTTATGCCTTCCATAATTTGTCTATGGAGCTGAAATTCCTAGGATTATATTTTATCATGAATGCAATGCCAAAATGTCACAGAATTTTAAAATGTATCAAAATTTTCAAGATATTTTCTCACAACAATAACATTTACTTTAATGTTTTGTACCTATATCTCTTATTAATTGTCAACTCTTAGTATGAGAATATTAGAAAGGAACGTGGAGTGGATGTTAGTGACCAGAATGAAAGATAATAAATTAAGGTGGTTTGAGCATGTAGAGAGAATGAACGAGGAAAGAATGACAAGAAGGATATATAAATCAGAAAGAATGGGTGCACGCAGAAGAGGTCGACCTCGAATGACATGGTCCGATCCTATCGGTTCAGTCTTAGAGGAGGGCCAAGTCAGGAGCAAAAGAAATAGGAGAGCATGTATGCGGAATGTTATGAGTTTGGAAGAAGCGAAGGATGTGTGTTTGGATAGGAAAGAAAGGAAATCCGTACTCTCTGCCTACCCCCTTCGGGAAACGGCGTGATGGGTAAAAAAAAACTTATTATGACTTATATAAGCACATATGAGAGTTCTAATTCTCTAGAAGTACCTAAATATTGAATTTTATACTCAAAATTAACGTGTATTAAAAAGTTTTACCCTGTAAAATTGAAGTTTAAAGATCAACTGCAAAATACCTTAGTTATTTATTATAAAAGTGTGTTTCTTTACCAATTGTATTGATTGTTTTATTAATGTAAGTAAAATTAATTTTTGAAATACAAACTCCCTTTATACCCCACTTAGGGGCATAGGGATTTAAAAATAATAATAAATTGGTGGGATCATTGCCAAAGCAATTTGAAATTTTTATTATTACCCTATTCCTGTTTTATTTGTAATAAGCAATCTACAATGATTTTTCTATTTACACGAATGCTGGGTGTGAGGTGCAGGTTCGAATCCTTGGCCACAAAATTCTTTACTATGCTTAAATTAACACCCATTTCTGATAAGAAATTTCTGGTTCCAATTCCCAGATGGGTCAGAATCTTTATAGGAGTTTTTGATGCATTATTTTCTTGCTGGCTATACTGATGATTTTTCACACAAAAGATTTTCAGGTACAAAATAACTGGCTCGGGTAGAGGTCTTAACACTTAATTAAAATAATTATGTACCTACCTGTTGATATTCAGAATTAAATAAAGCTTTGTGAGTACATAATTATGTTTTTGCAGAAGAATAACTTCACTATTTACAGAAATCAAGTTTTCTATCTAATGTATTTGATGGAGAAGGTATAGAAATAGATAAAAATGCTATGTTTATGACTCACCTTTGATGCCTCCACAGCAATTCTACATTTATTTCTCATACTATCTATTATATCTATCTACCTATTTACCAATTCAAATCCTCTGACTTTTTATATATAGTACAAACACAGTCAATCAATGCTCCCTTTTTTGACCCCACTTAGGGACATTCTCTATAGGCACCTACCTTATTTTATTAATCCACCAGCTGACCTGCCCATCGAACTTCGACATAATCCAGAACAAAAAAATAATTTTAACTTATTACATGAATTAAATACAGTTTATGATATAAAAGCTAAATTAAACTTATCTAATAATTTATTTCATCACGCATATAATGATTATTGTTAATTCGGACGCGGGATAAAGCTCGACGGGTCATGAGTTTGTAATAAAAACAATAAATTCACCCTCTATGGGTGGAATGCCTAATTAATTATAAAAAAAATAATTCCTCAATAGACGTAAAACTTTCAAAAAAATTCAATAGATGGCGGTGTAGTAGTTCATAAATCACAATATGTGCTACACGTTACGATATTCTATATGGTCTTGAAAGAATAGACGTTCGTCAAAACCAAATTTTTCCGAATTATTATGGTAAGATTATTATGGTAAGATAATTCAGGTTCTATAATTCATATTTTTCTCAGAAAACTTCATCAACAATTTTATGGACGGGTAAAAAGGCTAGTCTATTATAAATCTGTATTTAGGCACATATCACTCTTATAGGATGAGTTGCCGTAATAAAAAAAAAAAAAATTCGCTAATATATGGATTATGTCTAATAACGGGCAGTACCTGGCAGTTTGGTATATCAAGATGACTGCCTGGAAGTTAGCATATTGCCATGGCATGGTTAGGGTTATAGGTTCGAATCCTACAGGTGGCGTGAGATTTTTCAACATGTTTAAAATGATGTATCATGATTTTTTTTAAATTAATCTGGACTGAACCCAAAGTGAACACAAATACACTTTTGACATCTTTCACGTAAAGCAAAGCTTGTGTTGTGAAAGTGATGATGGTCGATACCGGATTCAAACCAAACGAAAGCCACCGACTGATACCACTGAACTACCAACTACCTCTAAATGACGGATCGAGGATTTGATATTTGACCACCATAATAAAATGGTGAATGCTGTTAATGTGAACTGATGACCAGCTTTCAAAACAACAGTAGAAGACGGTAATAAGCCCATATTGGTCCAAATTAAGCATTAAAAATCGAACGCCATCGGTGTGATGTTGGGATCAAAAAGTTAGTAGCTTTTCATTTATTTCAGCTAGAAGTGCTATTTTTTTTAAATGTACTTAATATTTAGTAAAAATTCAAATGTATATTTTTATTTTTTACACACTTTTATAAAAGCATGTCACATGAAACAGGTGATTGTTAAACATTGTGCTTCATTTCAATAATGGACATAGCCTTATGCACTAGGTTCCTAGGAAGCGTGATAAACAGTAACGAGATAGACAATCTTCTAAAGTTTATAGCAGTAGGTACAGTATTCCTAGGAAAACAAAACATTAGACTTTGTGAATTTGAGGGCGGTTGCAGTAGCAGTTGAAAACACATTTATGGTAATAAATAAAATTACAGTAGAAGTACAAATAGATGACTTGTGCTGTTATTTTTAAACATAAAAAAAACCAAGTACCCTTGAACAAGTCATGTTCTGTAATATCATATACAATAATGTGGGCTCACTCAAATAGAAACACAAAAATTCTTTTGACATAGTTTACACTAAACAATGCGTGTGTCATAAAAGATGTTGAATCAAGCTCATGACCTTTAATTTATGAACTATTCCATTATTAATTTTTTAAATAGTGCTTGTCTTAACAACAAGAATAATTGTCGAAAGAAAAAATTACAATAATCAACTTTTTTGAATACATGTATTCATGTATAGGATATCAATAAGAGATTTAGTGGAGAGAAAGACTAACATTAGATTAATGAAAATAAGCAATCTTTAAACTAAAACTTGATAATCGAATAAAGAAGAGTGTATTATTCAAAATGTTTGTGTATCGATCAATATTAGATAAAACAAATGTTTTTGGTATACTAGCTGTTACAACGCCAACTTTATACTGTTTCGCACTGGAGGTTGTGGGTTTGATCTTCCTCTTTCACAACACAAACTTTAAGTAGCTTACTGTGAAACAGTCGAAGAGTGTATTTGTGTTCACTTTGAGTAAGCACAGATTCTTTTATTAAAAAAAAATGGATAGGTAGCCTATGTTTGGCACTTTCCAAAGACAAATCAGAAAATAAAGTATATGTAATTATTCAACCCATTGAATACAAACTTTACCAAACACTATATAGGTAGGTACCTAAACTTGTAAAATATCTTTCACTCTATCAAGATCATTACAATATTTTCTAACAATTAAACTATGTATTCATTAAAATAGGCAATATTATGATTGTTATAAAACGAAGTCTTTTGGCTCTTATAATCTCCATTTATCGTAAAAATATTATTCATTTCCTAAAAGTATTAAGTAACCTTCTTGTATATGTAGACTCACAATGAACAATATTATTACTTCTTAATCATAAAACCCCAAATCACTCGGCGACGAGTACAAAGAGGATAACAAATCTAAAAGACTGTTATCAGCTATCCTCTCAAATTGGGTTCATTTTAACTTAATAATTTTCTACTTTTTAAGAATTCTGGAATGACGGAATTTGATAAATTTATACAAGTTAACCTCTAAACGATAAATTATCTTAAAAATCTTACAAATAGGCAATAAATAAAGAGGAAGACACTTACATATCGAACGTAGTTTGAAAATAACCTCAACACTGTAAAAATATTTGAAATGTTTTCTTTAGCTGATTGTTCACAATTAGATCACTTGCACATTAATGAAATGTTTGTAGTATTTAATTAACATATATTGCAAATTATCACACATTTGTACAAAAGAGTTATTTATTTATTTATTTCAGACATTTTTCAAACTACAACTCAAAACGCAAACTGACAGTTCTTGCGATTTTGACAGCTGATAATAACGAAACCACGTGCTTGCTTCATCTGTCAGTTCAAATCAAAATCAAAACATGAGGATGTAAAAATAATCAAATGCTTTTCAAAAGTTCTTTTAATACAACCATAATACAACATGGATGAATTGAGTGATAAGTTAAAGATTCTGAGTGTTGAAGATGATCTGGAATTAAACATTGTCGAATTTGATGACTCGATAAATATTCAAAAGTGTTTTGTGTCATCAAAAAATTTCAAAACTTCATTTGAAAAACCTGGAGAAATTGTCGAAATAGATGTTTCAAATGGTTATGTTGTTTGTAAAATATTTCCCAGGATAATGTTTCCTGATGATACAGTCGGAATTAACAAGAGTGTTACAAATTTTAGCTTAATTAATCAAAGTTTAGAAGGACTCAAATTAAAACTTTCAGACATTCGATGTGTTAAAAATATTGAAACATTTACAGAAGTTAACGTGAACATAATTTTTCAAACTTTGGATACTTTAATGTTGTATGATAATGAAAAGGAATTGATCAATATCATTAAGCAAAACATTTTAAAGTTTGCAGTTGTGAAGAGTCAAAGTTGTTTTAATTTAAAATGTCATAAAATGGGTATGGCAAGACTTGAAATAAAAAACTGTACTCCTAATTCGGTAGGAAAAATTAACTCCAAAACTAAAATCAATATTTTGAAAAAGTTAACACAGTATCAATACGAACAATGCAATAAAATATGCAAGGAAATATTTTCACTGGATAGAACCATGAAAATGTTGACTGATATTATACATTTAAATGAAAAAGTCCTGAAAAATGATCAGAAGAATATATTTCCACCAACTAAGCAGGTTTTTATATTTTTGTGGATATCTTATTTGTAATTTCAACATATGTTCATCAACATCATCATTTTAACACAAATCAGCCTACAACTAGCCCCCCCTCCTACATAACATGCTGTCTGATGGACTGTTTCCAATTTATTAAGTGTCAAGTAGTACTGCGAGTTGACAGTTTCAAGTAATCAATTGCTGGTGTTATTTTAACAGAGACAGAAATGGGTTCTATCTTTTTTGAGTAGACTGTGCATTTCTCCAAGGGAAGGAGCGTGCACACTGTTTGCACCCGTGGCGAAATAAAAAAATCTGTGCCGCTTTACAATGAAACTAAACACCTACATTTTGGCCTTTATACCTATACCAAATGGAATCAGCCTCTAAGATGGAAATATGCTGTCCAAATTCAGGAATGTACTGGAATGCTATGTGAGGAGCTTAATTTACCCAACTCTTACACGACAAAAAAATAAAAGATTTCATAATCTGAACAAAGTTTTAGAATAAAGATTTTTTTTGTATTTCAGGTTCTTTTAGTGGGACCTTCTGGCTGTGGTAAATCCTCTCTGGTCAACCTTGTAGGAAGGAAGACTGAATCCACCATAATTCATGTTTTTGGTCACGATGTCAACAAAAGTAATCCAGGAGAAACAGAGTCGTCCCTTAGAGATCTATTCAACACAGCATTTCAATATGCAAAACTAGCTGGTAATTATCTTAAAATTACTTCATATTTTTATTTAGAGAAGGTCAAGGGACCATATTTTATCCCTTGGGTCACTACGACCAGGATAGATCCTTCAATGTAGCTCACAATCTGTCTTTGTGCAATTAGTCTTTCTTTCTCAGAGTTACATAATGCCCTCCGAGTGCATGATTTATTTTATAAGCCAGTTACAGAGAATACAAACTAATATTTTGTTATCCTCTTAGCAAAATCTACAGACTGGGATGTCTGATTGTTCAACTTTGAATATTTGTTAAGTACCTACTTGTTCAAATCCAAACTTTTCATAGAGCCTTAAATATATTGGGACAAAACAAAATAATTGGCTTTTCACAAATTTTATTTCACTCAACGGTTTTTGAACTGTTACCAAGAACTATTAATTTTTAGTAGTAATTGAAAGCTCTAATAAGAGTATAATGGCATTACTATGTTGGACATGGAAAGGAATGGGCATATTGAAAGAATGTGGTATGGAAGTTAGTGTTGTTACAAAGATTTAAGTTAATAAGATGAGATGGTTTGGGCATTTTGAAACAATTGAAGTGGTTGGTAGTCCAGTGGTATCAATCGCCGGCTTTCATGCGCACAGCGTATTGGAGGTCGTAGGTTCGAAATCTGGCCATGTCGACCATTTCCGCTTTCACGGCACAACCCTTTGGTTAGTGTGAAAGATGTCAAAAAATGTATTTGTGTTCACTTCGAGTGAGCACAGTATCATTTAAAAAAAAGTATGATCACAAAAAGAATTTACCTATAAGCCTGAAAGAAAAAGTTTAAAAAGGTGTTTGACCAAGAATAGTGTAAATCGGACACATTGATTCAGCACTCAAAGAAGTCCAGGTAATAAGCAAAAGAAATGAATAGGTTGTATAAGGGCGGTTTCGTCAAAGTTTGCACATTGAATTTTTGCTATGTCCTATGAGTTTAGATGCTTAATTTGCAAAGATAGTTATCGTTTCTGCCCCAAATTTGATTTTAATGCAAAGCACATTTATTTTTATATACATATTTTAATTTAGTTTCGAGCCGATGAACTAAATAAAATTATTAGGACATTTTAAACAGAAAATGTTCCAGCATTTTTACGTGTCCCACGCTCATATTACAAAATCAAAATCAATTTTTTTCTTGTCATTTTAAGAAATAATTTCTGCTTTATAGTTATATTTTAAAGAAGAGATGTTCATTTCATTAGTTTGATATATTAAACTTACTCTGAATACTTTTAAGTTATATAAATTTTAATTCAAACATACGTAAAAAAAACGATCAGAGTGGAAAATCCATTCCGAAACCAAGAGTTAAAAGCTACATGAAAAATTTAATTACAAACTAATAATATATTTTAATGCTGGCAACAATTTTATCACAATAAATCCCAATCGCCATTTAATTTTGTCAGTTTTAAATCAGTAAAAATTCGTTAAATGTTGTTGAGCGCACGCGTTGTTTTTTCAAAGTTCCACATTCCGAAACCAAAACTCAAGTTAAGTTGTACTTATTTGTATTCATGTTTTTTTTATAAGAATACAGAATCATTAACGAAATAATTTATGTTATTTATAATAAAATAGAGAAAGTAGATTTTTTACAGTAAATAATTATGTTGTTCAAGTTTTGTTTCCGTTACCTCCATTCCGAAACTATTTTTATAGTTTCGTAGAAGCGGAATGAAAAAAGTAACGGAATGGACAAATAATGTTAGGTTTACAAACAGCTTAAAAATGAAATAAAAAAAACTGTGTATAAAATAATAATAATAAAACACTTAAATAAAAATATACATTATTACCCAATATTGGCGGGCATTTTGCCTTGGGAAATTTCTTCCAACCAACCATGTATTATATTTAATAGTTTTTAATTAAAAAATCTGATATACCTATTGAACAATCAAGAATTTTTACATTTAAGAATTGAACATTTTTAAACTTTGTTTTTATAATATTTGTACTCTGTTGGTTACTATATTTATTTTATTTATGTTTTAGTTATTCATTGTTCCACGGCTTGTAGGTCATTTACAAAAACATACAAAATCATAACAATGTATGTACAAACACAGGTAAGAGTACAATTCCGTATAAAAAAGTGGTGACATATACCTAGTAGGTTATTATTATACTTTATAATGCTTAATTTATCAATATACCTTGTTGTTAAAATTTATAATGCTTAATTTACTAATATATTTTATTGTTTAGAATAGAAATCCTACATTAAAACTAGATTTATTTTCATTATAATATTATAAATTTTAGAGTTCAAAAGCGCTGATACTATTGAGTAATGTCAGATCATGATAATTTAGTAAAAATACGTGTTTCTTATAGATGCCTCTAACCCCAGCGGAAAAAATGAAGAGATATCGGGAAAAATTGAAAAAAGATCCGCAAAAATATGAAGACTACAAAAAAAAAGATTTACAAAGGTTATTTATGTAACAGACTTTAAAGTTTAAAAGAGTAATTAGTAGATTTATAAGTTTTGCATAAAGTAAGTAGTATAAATAATGCATATATTGTTGTGTTACTGTAATTTGCAAAAAGCTCTTTAAATCCATACGTTTGTAAACCTTTCATTACAATTCCATTACGTTACTTCAACGTTCTTTTCCGTGACTGTCCCATTTTCGAAAACTACTAATTGTTGTTTTATCCAAAAAAGACATTGACAATGAAATGTATTTTTCACATCATTTTGTAGTAGATTTGGTTTTGTTTATTTTTTCATACAGTATATTTGAAATATACGAACCTGTGAAATTATATCGATAGTTTATATCATTCCATGCGATCAAATAGTAACGGAGTGGAAATAAAGATCAAAATTCTAACTGCAATATTATTTCATTTTATGTATATTTTGTAAATTGGTATTTAAAAGTGACTTACTAAAAATATTAAAAGGATTTAAACAGTTACATTCGTTGTTTTATTTGGATTTACCGCATAGTTTATCGGTAACGGAATGGAGCGTTATTGTAACCCAGGGAGATTAAAATGAATGAAAACATTGATAAATATCAATTTTTTTAAAGATTATTGTTCAAATACATAAAAACATATATAGTTAATTGATTTTGTGAAAAAAAAAATAAAAAAAATTGAAGTTAAAAAAAAAACTGCTTTTTTTAACCACTGTCATACTTTAACGAAATTGCCCATAAGAAATGGTATGATAGTGAAAGAATTGTGCTTGGATAGAATTCTGTCTGCCTATCCCTTAAAGAACATGGCATGATGAGTGAAATACATTTTAGACTATTGATTTCTTTCCAATTATGCTGCATCAAGTAGTTATGGTTGCAAAAGATAGATTTGTTTAAAGAAAAAATAACAACTAATGACTCTAACAATTCATTACCGATGTTCGATTCTTAAATGGAACAAACCACTACGGGCTTACGACCGTCTTCTACTGTTATTTCGAAGGCTGGCTTAGTGTGATCACTTTACGTTAACAACGTTCGCCATTAGGTGGTAATTTTTGTCTCCGAAACTCCTAATCATGAGAATTCTCAACATGTTCAACATGTCAAAAAATCTCATGTATGCAACAAGTAGAAATATTAAATAAATGAAATATAGAGAGAAAAGTTGGAAATTATTGAGAAAGAGATTTGTTTAGTATGTAAATAGAAAAAGAAATTATTGAGAAAGAGATCTGTTAGTATGTAAATAGAAAAAGAAATTATTGAGAATGAGATTTGTTTAGTATGTAATAATTTTAATAGGTATCCGTAGATTTGAAAATAAAATAATTCATTTCTATAAAATTTCAGGTAAATGTATCATAAATCTGGAAGATGTGGACAATTTATGTCCTCAGAACAAAGGAAGCGCTCCTCACATCCAAAGAGCCGCATCACAGCTACTTAATTTATTGGACAAAGCCCAGAAAATTCCTGGCATTATCGTCATTGGGACTAGCAACAAACCTGAAGCTATAGATCCTTCCATCAGACGACAAGGCAGACTTGAGACAGAGGTGCTAATCACTGCTATTTTCAAACTCTTATTTGTTATCTTCATTTATGTAAAGTATCAATATGGTAATTACTTTATCATACATTACTGTTGACGGTTTTTCTAACGGTTGGCATATTCTGACGATAGCAATAATTGTGCGTATAGTCATTATTACTTAATGATACATAGGTGTAGATGAGTGTTATTTACAAGTTGTTTCACGGATAAATTGTTAACTCTTTTCTATGTAGATTCCTGAATTCCAAGCATTGTGACTAGCATACCATAGGTAATGGTTTTTTACCATTTGTAATGTATCTTGAATGGTGCTCTGAAAGATTGCATTTTTTATTTAGACCGTCATAAATAAATTAATTAATACTTTACAAAAGTGTCAATATAGCCAATGAAACATGTTGACTGAGGCAATTTTTTTGTAGAAAAAATTATGACTATGATAGACAAGTACCCTTTCTTTGCAAATACTGGTATACTTATTATTTATTTGGGTGGAGTCAAATTTATTTGTTTTGAATGATTGTTGGAATAAAGATAGCGATATATCAATTCTAAATTTAATATCAATGATCTTATATTCTATGGATTGCTAACCTGAATTCCCCGTGCTATCAACATGAGGAAGAGGAAAACCAACAATTCGGACAGTTTAATATTAGGTTCATCATTAATGTAAGGGTAAAACGTTTTTCCCTACAAAAATACAGCAGAATTTAGGTTGAAAGGCTTCAAAAGAGTACCAGTTAGTACATTTTTACAGTTCTCCGATGCCTCTTTGTCAGAGAGGAAAATATATCCTTGCATGTTGATAACAGAAGTAGTTCCTTTGACAGTTCACGCTAGCAGTCCATAGATATAGTAGGTCTATGTTTAATATATGTACATACCATAGAGATTAGGTTCATTCAAAATGGGATGTTTTTTTTCCATTTTGTGCCGCTAGAGGCGCACTAGCTAATCCGGTCTATTGTCAAATTCAGTGTTGCCAAAGGGGGCGATTTACTGCCGTTTGGGCTATTTGGAACTTGCTTGCTTACTTACTTAGTTACTTACTTACACTTTTAGCGAGTTTTCACCTTTCCGGATACTAAATGACCTTTTTTAGTGAACTCCCACCTCTCTTCGGATACTAAAATTTTCAAAATGACCGCATACCAAATTTTCAGTTGGGCTACTTAGCGTTTGAAAAACGGTGTTGGCAACACTGGTCAACTTTGACGTTTATAACCTCAACCATATGTTTAGAATAATCATTGTACATTTATTTTTACATAGGTACTATTACAAATAAAATAATTGTTTATCTTATTTTATTTATTATATACCTACCTAAATACAAATTAAAAAAATACCGTAACAGAAAACAATAAAACAAGAAGATACAGAACTGAGACTTATTCTCAAAGAACACTGCAAATCCACCCTTGAAGACAAATACATACCCACCTAGTGCTTTTGTTTGTGTGTAGTGTATAAGGACACACTATGGTTTACCTCCTAGAAAAAGCCACTTTTGCAATCATCAATAATTAAAACGTTAAATTGTTTAATTGAGAAAAAAAAGAGAGGAGATATATTAGCATAATATTCATCAGTCAATGCTAGATGGTATGTTTGACAGAGCTGTCATAATTTGACAATAGACCTGATTAGAAGTTCTGCCACCTAGTGTGTATTGTCGGAAGCTCCCCAGAAAACTTCCCATTACTATGACCTTTTACCGAATTAAGACTATTTCAAAGGTGACGGCTTATTCCATCACATTTTATGAGAAGTTGCTGCTTCTAGTACGTAGTACAATTATACTAATTCAATGTTTGAACCCTTAAATCTCAGCACAATGTAAATCAATATAGTAAAAAGTAATATTGTTTACTATTTTTTCAGATTTATATAGCTCCACCTACTGAAAAGGAAAGATCAAATATATTGTTCAATCTGATCAAATGTCATAATTTCATACCCGAAGATATTTTAAATGAATTATGTGCTGAAATTGCAACCATGACCCCTGGATTTTTAGGGGCAGATTTACATTTGCTGTGTAATACACTTCTATGGAAATATCACAGGCAACTGGTAAAATTGTTAATTTTTATTCAATTTGAATTTTATTACGAATGTTTTGGTAAAATCAATGAAAAGCCTATTTGAACTGAGACATCATAGACATATTTCTTCTTCTCTCTCTTCAAATGAGTCCTTCGACCTGTTTTGTTATAGAGATTTCTTCCATATTTTCAAATTATTTTCTTGGTACATATAGTAACAGAAACTATACCAAATTTAAAAGGAATAATCCAGCGTTTTATACAAACCTCAAACCTTATTTCAATTTATGTTGAACATCTTCTACAAAATAATTCCATTAAAGTGGTTGATAGCCTAGTGGTATCAGTCGACGGCTGTCTCACTTCCCAGTGCCATTCCCACTTTCACTACACAACCCTTTGGTTAGTGTGAAAGATGTCAAAAGTGTATTTATGTTAACTTGAGTGAGCCCAGATTCATGTTATATTAAAGAAAAAAATTATGAACTTATTTTCTTATATCATCGTATCACGCATGTGCAAGTGCACAGTTTACGCTTGATTTTAATCTTGCAATCATTATACATAATTTATTATACCTAGTAATGTTGGATAAAAATTATTCCATTTCCTCGGATATATTTAAAGTTTTAAAAAAATGCTAGGATCTTCATAGTAAAATTTCAATAAAAGAGATTTTGACATCAATTTATTTCAGATTCCTCAAGACATATCAACAATCAACTGTTGGAAACATGAGTTTAGAAATGTTTTATCTAATATGTCGCCGGCTTCGTTGAAGAGTTCTATGGGCACTATAACCACTAGGTTTTTGTCGTTTGACGATTTGGCCGGTGTTGACGATATCAAAAAATCTTTAGAAGTAGCCATCATATGGCCTATGAAACACACAGATTCCTTTAAAAGATTTGGCGTACCAAGACCAAAGGGTGAGTCAACCTAGAATTATACCTACATAGCGGCATTCGGAACAAAAATGACAAAAACATGTTTTGGTTTGTGAGGTACAGAGGTTAAGAAATTTCGAGGGGAGGAGAAATTTTTGAAAAGTCCTCTATCACAAATATCCCAAAAAAAGTATATTTGAAAATACAACAACCTTTTTCCAAATATGAACCGTTGCATACTAAATGCATAATTCAATTCAAACTGGATGTGCAGATTGACATTTTCAATCTTTTGAATTATCTATGGTTTGAATTAAATTAAACAGAACATCTACTGTTCCTATAACTTTCAATCAAGTGTAAGAAGTCGCATAAGATGTTATTAAAAATACACACCTCTTCTGCGTCAGCTCTTGTCCTGTTGCTCCAAGATTGTCTATCCAAAAAAAATATATACCTTTTTTTATTTTATAGACACTCTATGCCTGTAATATTCCTCTAAGTACACGAAATAAGCTTACAAAGTTTTATTGAAATCAATAATTGAGTATGTGTGAAAATACGTAGAACACCAATTCCGACTGGCGCAAAGAATGTTGTCTATGGTTGCAATGCATTTAAATAGGCCTGCGGGAAAGCAGGTTCTTGCTTTTGCTGTGTGTATACCATTCAAATGCATAGAAACATTCTTTGCGCTGGTCGGAATCGGCATTCCACGTGTTTGCACCCAATGGCAGTATGTAAAATGTGAGGCAAAAAATTATGACTACTCAAAATAATATTTTTCAATTTCAGGTATCTTGCTGTATGGACCACCAGGCTGTGCTAAAACATCCTTAGTCAGAGCTTTAGTTAGTCTCGGTACATTTTCTTTGCAGTCTATTTCAGCGGCTGAATTGTATTCTCCGTACGTGGGTGATGCCGAACGTCTCATCAGGGAGTTATTCCAAAGAGCTAGACAAAATACACCATGTATTTTATTTATTGATGAAATTGGTAATTAAATGAACTAATTTATTTATTCTTTAAATCTAATTACTTGTTAGAAAGTATTTTTTTTTTACATACCACACTGTGTCATATAAAGAAAGTAGCAGGCACAGAGAATAAATTTCCCCTCTTTCTATCCAAGCACACTTCTTTCATCGACATTATGTTTCTCAATCAAGCTCTCCGATTAATTTTACTTCTGGCCTGGTCTTTCCAGAGGACCACTTCGATATGTTTGATCCACGTCATTCTCAAAGAATCACGTAATCGATAATCGTAAAAAAAATTAAATATACCTACCTAATTTCGAAATGATATGATTAAATATAATTGTAAATAATTTTTTCAATATTTACAATTTTAATGCTTAGATAATATAATTTATCTTTTCGACCGTGGCTACTTGGTGGAACATACTTCGAACTTATTTTAAAGAAACAAAATATTTAGTTTTTTCCACAATTTTATTCAGCTAACCGGTAATCGAAGACCGTAGGTCTTCTTCGTCAGGCTAGTAGATGTTAACATAATTAATAAAATTGTGGAAAAAACTAAATATTTTGTTTCTTTAAAATAAGTGCTTAGATAATATTTCGAAAAAGAGTGCAGGGCTTAAAAAAAAATAAAAATATGGAATATTAGTAAATTAAGGGCAGTAAATTCCAACAATTATATATGTAAACTGTTTGTTGTGTAATTGCTAATGGAAAATAAAATAAATAAAAATAAATAAATTAGGTTATAATATAGGTTGGTTGGAAGAAATTGTCCCAGGCAATAAGCCCGCCAATTTTGGTTTGTAATTATTGTATATTCATGCCAATAAAGTGTTTATTATTAGTATATTCATGCCAATAAAGTGTTTATTATTATTATATAATATTACAAATAAGTATTTATTGGATTAAATTTAAATTATAACAACTATTTTATTTACTTATTTTAATTTAATTTATTGCTTATTGGGTTTATTTAAATGTCTAGATGCATTAGCTGGGACAAGGGGTGAAAAAAATCAAATAAATTCGGAAGTTCAAGATCGTATCATTGCCACTCTTCTCACACAAATGGACGGGGTTGGTCATAGAATGTTGGCAGCTGATTTCCAAAAGGTATAAATTGTGTAAATTATTTTTATAACCTGTAGCAAATAATACTGCCTCGCAGTCTCTTTTGTTCAAAATATTTAGTGAGTATGCAGCATTTGACAAATTAATATTTTCAAGGCTACTGGGATATTACTTAAAAATTTTGTAGCCAAATGTTTCAGCTGTGTTATGGCCCATTTATAAGCACCATAATTTATTTTGATAAATAAGTTGTAATTTTTTGATAAAGTGCACTCTATATTTTTTTTTCAGGAGACTGAAAGTAATAATGATGATGGTGTAATTGTCATAGGAGCGACTAATCGTCCCGATATGGTGGACGCAGCTTTATTACGTCCTGGTCGCTTCGACAAACACATCTATGTTCCACCACCTAATTATGAATCGAGATTACAAATTTTCAAGTGTATTACTAAGCAAATGCCTTTAGCAGAAGATGTTGATTTTGGTTATTTGGCAAAAGCTACAAATTTCTACTCTGGTGCTGACATTAAGAATATTTGTACAGAAGCTGCAATGATTGCAATGACAGAAAATGGCGTAGATGTCGTGCAAATTACAAACCAAAATTTCAGGAAATCTCTGTCAATAAGTCGATCATCTCTTAATATTAGTCAACAAGAACAGTATATAAAATTTAATCAGAATAAATGCTTAAGTTAAAAATTGGATGCTTATTTTTTTATAATTTTTCAAAGAAATAAACTTTCCTCCATCATCTGAAAGAAAGTCTTTTGGGTAGTTCAAATTCACAACAGTCTAACAAAATCCAATTGTCCCAAGAAAGAACCACTTGAAAATATCTTTCGCTGAATTCTAACACCATACCAAAATATTTTCATATTGAGAGGTTTATAATCGTTTCGGATTAGAAACTTGATTTTTTCTTATTAATGAGGTATATAAAACTATAGTATTGGGAATAATCACAGACATAAAGTAAACAAAGAACATTAATGCAATATAAAAGAGTTGAGGATTAAACCAAGCGAGGTTGTCAGCCTTGAAACCTACTATCATTAATTCCATCATCTACTATTTTGGTCAAAACAACATAATATAGAAAATAAAGCTGCCGGACATTTTAATAAAAACATTCATTCTAATTAGTGTAGGTATTAGAACTTAGATCTTTTATAATATGTCATCAATGCTAAATCTAAAATAGGTTTTTCCAAGAAAAAATATTACGGTATACTTATATTATGATATACTAATTTCATCACGTAAAATAATACCAACTGCTTATAAAATACACTTCTTTCCCCTATTTTGGGGTCTATCAATACAGTTGCTATGAGGTTATGCTAAACAATATAATATGTACTGTAAAAGGTTAATAAAATAATATACTTAGTAGAATACTTCTACATGCTACATCATTATATTGAATCAGCCCTTCCTTTCTTTTGCAATGGGTTTTATGTTTAAAAATTGTTTTGAGAGAACATTTTAAAAAAATATATAAATAAGGAAACTGTTTTTCAAAATTTGTTTGGTACTTCTTATTTTATTAACCTCCCCTTGGAAATCATAAAAGTTGGCTAAGGGTGTCCACCACTTCTTACGTCCGGGCTACGCCATGACTTCAAAAATTAAAATAACATGTCTATGGAAAATATAGTGATTTTGACGTTTTAATTATTGTCTATGGTGTGCCGAAGCGGGCTTGGAAATCGGATCGCGATTTTATTTGAATATTTTACAATTTTGGTGTTATAGTTGTTTCCCTTTTAATTTGAAACTCAACAAATTATTCAAAATGTCCAGGTCTGTCAGGGCGAATGCGAGAAGTTTAGCTAAAGATGATATCAAACGGGTTATGCAGTCAGTGGAGAAGGTCCGACATTGGTACGTAATTATATGAATAAAACACGTTTATAGTGTATTAAAATCATTATTTTTACAGCTATTGTATTTGATCTATCTTTTCTATTATTTCTGCTACCAATTTTGTCGTACTTTTAATACATTATTGTAAGTTTTCGTTCACCATAAAACGCCATTTTGAAGGATGTGTCATGTTATATTTTATAAATTCAATATAATTATTTATAACACTTTTTGAATATTTCTTTCACAGTAGTTTAACTCTGATGAATAAATATGTCAATTAGTCACTTAAGTTATCATTCCACGTGTATGCGATTTCATTAATAATTTTGTTTCAGGGAGAAGAAATGGGTAACCATTGGAGAAACCACAATGAAAATATTCAAATGGGTCCCTGTTTCAAGCAGTGAACAGAAGAAAAAGACCACTGTATCCAAAACAGAAAACAAAGAAAATGCTCCATGCCCAAAGAAGGGACAAGATTCGTCAAATTCTAATTTTGGAATGGCAGAAGATTCAAATACTTGTAAATACTCACATTCTATATTTTAATAATTTTGCAAAATAATTTAGGGCAATTCTTGTACATACACCAAAGCTTAATGACTAGGCATGATCATTTTATTTTCTTGGTCACTCCATTTACATACAGAAATTGGAGATGACAAGTTAAAAGTTGATGTGTGTATCCATAGACATAAAATCTATCTGTCGTTTAAGACTCACACAATCATTGCTGCTACTGTATTGATTAAAGAAATGTAATTCAAGTTTGTATTTGTGTTATTAACCTCAGACAAGCATAAAAAAGGGTTTTTAATAGTTCATCTCTTGAAACAGTTGTCACCACATTGAGAACTACGTACAATTTGATGTTTCTTCCACCGTAGCAACAATTGTATGCAGAACCTCTGATCAATTAACAAAATGATGCATTTCTTCAATATAATATTTCCCACGGATGCCTATTTTATTATTATTAACAATTGGTCACACACACAGTGTGTTGAGGGTGAGACTCTGCCTCAGCTGCATTTATTTAAATATTTGTTATATCTTCATCACTTCCATCATATCCTTCACAACATTCAATCGCTACATATTATCGGAAAAGAATCAGATTTGTGGGAAATTTTGGATAGTTTTTGTGACAATTTCATATGCCTGCGGGAAGCCCCATATAGAAGCGTATCTCACATGGTAAGGGTGATATGCTGGCAGTTAAGTGATATACGGACCACCGGTTGTTTAATTTATTGAAATAACGATTAATAAAAGATATAATATGTATGTTGCTAAACAATTAAAAACTCAGGAAAAGCACTTAAACACATTGATAAATTCGTCTTTACAACCAAAATACATTCAAACAATAACCCTCTGAATGGGGTCTGGGTCCCCCTGGACCGTTGACTAACTGCATATTATCTCCTTCCGTATCCGCTTGTGGCACGGGTTGCCACCCGTTGCACTCTATAGATCCCACATCTAATATAATATACACTATGCTGTTGTACATTTAAGCTGCAAATTTATGTATAGGGAGCGTTCAAGTATTACGTAACGCAATATGGGGGGGGGGTATTCTTGTAAAACGTTACTATTGTATTGCCGGTGCTGCAATAAAGGTATTTAGTGACTTTCCAGTAATAATTGTGATTTGAGGCATACATAGTTGTAATATGTGCGTTAGGCAACGTTTTTTTTTTTATAAAGAAGGTCAAAGGACCATATGCCCTTTGAGTCACCGCGACCAATAAGATCTATTGTGACATCCTTCAATGAATTCATGGAGCGCTACCCCTCTTATTGTGCCATGTCTCCAGAGGCCTCTTGCAGAGTGACAGTGCCTCTTCCCGGCTCCTGCCCTCCGCAAAAGGTCTCCTTAATCTTCTTTTTGAAAGATAGGTCCCAACAGGATTCCCATCTCTCGGTTGCAACAAATGCTTTTGATCATGTGAACTTATGTCCACTTTGACCACTGATGCGGAAGTACCTATTGTATCCATCACACCAGGTCGGCTCTACAAAGGTGCCATGTACATCCTCTATAGTCAGAGCTAGGGAAATAAAAGTCCACACCTACAGATCCCTGCATGTAGGGGTAAGGCAAAAAGTCACCCTGAGGTTGCCTGGTATCAGGGAGCCTCCGTTATAACCTACCCGTTAGTCACGCATCCCTCGGCACGGGTCGAATGACACCTTGGATTGGGGATTTTTGGGCAGAAAGGTTTACTCCTTCCGGAATGATTGGACTAGGTGAATATGGATGGGAGGGCTCATAGAAGGCAGGAGGATTGGATTCAGGTGTAGGAAATGCCCTGCATGTTGGACAGCCATGCAAAGCACCCCGTACTCTCTTCGGCTTGTTAACCCTAGCGTCAACAGGGACCGAATGTAACCGCCGTTTCAGCCTGGGCCAATGTAACAGGTAGGGATTGCAATCCGGTCTCATTTTGAATCCGGCCGGATTGAGCTAACCTTGATGAATTAACATTTTTAACAATAATAAAAGCTTAAAATAAAACGGTACGTATACGAAATTAATTTAATTAGGGTATGACTTCTTTTAAATAGTAAAAACTATTAAAAAAAAATGAGTTTTTTTAAAATAAAGTTACAAATTAGATTTCTTTTTATAAAATTCAAATTGAAATTCATCGAAAATAAGTAGCATATTTATATAACCTGCTTGATTGATCATGATTTACGATGTGCAAACTAAAACCGACATCACGAAAAAGAAAGATGCTCAAAAAATCTCCACCCATAGTGGAATAAACTATTCGAGGCAGAGAATGAAACTCCAGATTCGGAGCTTCTGCGATATCGAGAACGTCAGGCAATGGGGTAGAAAATAAATAGAAGGCCTTATTGGAAAGATCACGTCAACAGAACGGATCCGGTGATTCTGGTAATTATTAGAGGATGAAATCACATCAACCAGCAGACCCTTGTACGAGCACCAAAGAGATGGATGAGCAGTTGGACATGCGCATCCTAGGAATAATACCTATAACCGGGAATAACCAGAGACACTTCTATATATTATCAAGAATAAGTCTTTGAGAAATTATTTCAGTTTTATCCTTGAATATAACAGCACACACATTGTGACAGACTACCGAACTAATCTTGCTGCAATACATGTATGTTAATATTAGATAACAAAATAAATGTGCTATCTGTAAGTGGGTTAATTTTAATTATTTATGTTTGAAAAATTTAAAGTTTATGAAAAAAAAAAAATAGTCTAATAAAAAGCAGACAATAATCACAATTATTATTTTGCTTTTAAAAAGGTTAATATATATTTTATTGGCTAAATAATTGTTTAATGTTCTCACCATTTTTCTAACAGGTGTCTTTTCATTCGATAATCAATACTTTCAATACGATCAGTAAACACTAGCTTTAAAATCCTACATTGGGTACAAGGAGGCAAAAGCAGCATTCCACTGCGCTCAGTGTTACGCATTTGCCTCCTTTTCTCTTTTTATCTTTATGGGTACCCACAATTTTACCAACAATGACCCTGTGAAATTGCTAGGGATACGGGTTCGAGTTCTGTCCATGTTGAGTTTGTTGAAAAATCCTTTGATATGATAAACCGGATCCGTCAATTTGCGCCGGATCCGCCGGAATACCGGATCCGGTTTTCCGGATTGCAATCCCTAGTAACAGGGTCCACCACTTGTAGGTGAGAGTCGAGTTGAAGGCAACGTTTAGAGAATGGGAAGAGGGGTAACAAAGAGCGTTACGGTGCATCTCAGGGGGGGGGTCAATAATGTTAAAAAAAATGCGTTACGTAATACTTGAACGGTCCCATAACAAGATGACCCGTCAAACTTCGTACAATGATTCTTTCCTTAACTCACCTCTTTTTATTCAATTATCACGTTCCAATTTTTAATCAAACTAAAATCATCTCTTTTTATTGACTTTCTGCATTTTGATTTATAAAAAAATATTCGCTTTAAATATGGTTGAATGTATTAAAAAAAAATATTTCTCAAAGCTTGAAATAAATTCTATCAAGTACTTTGTACCTGTGCCGGTGTTTTGAAACTCAATGCTTGTCGTAAATTGTGTTGTTATAAAATTTACAAAGATGGCGTTGTTGTTAGGAAGTCCTTTCCATACTTACTTTAATATTATATTTTATATTATTTGTTATCCATTTTTCAATTTTTTATTAGTTATTCTGTTATCCGGAGCAGAGAAGAATACAGAAAATTTGACAGAGTATCTCAGTTCAGAGCGGAACTCAAATGGTTTACTATGTCACAACGACGAGACTCACACATTCTCACATTACTTTTCTCGGTACTCTCTAACCCCAACGCTCCTAACTATCTGAGGTCTCTATTCACTCCATTAGCATCTCATGGCCTTCCTCTGCGGTCTGCTGCACGTGGCATCCTGCAAATCCCAACACATCGTTCTTCATTTTTCACTGCACAGGCGGCCAGGTTATGCAACCAACTACCTGATGACATCAGACTCGCTCCAATGTTATTCTCTTTCAAAAACAGATTGAAATGTCATCCTTTTGAAACATTTCCTTTCCACTACTCCTGCTCCTGTCTCCTGATCCTTCCTTCCTCGCTATGCTTGACTTTGTATTAGGTACATTTTATATGGTTTACTTTATTATTATTATTTTTTATATATATAATATTTTTATGTGTGTATGTATTTGAGCCTATTATGTATGTTTTTGTCTATGTATGTGTATTGGTTTTTTATATATAAATGCAACAGTTAAAATGTTAAATACAATAGGTTGGTTGGAAGAAATTTTCCCAGGCAATAAGCCCGCCAATTTTGATTAATTATTCTTTTATATTTTACCAATAAAGTGTTTTATTAGTAGTAGTAGTAAAAATATCGAGGATTCACAGATACTGCGGGTATCCACGATATTTTGTGAAAGCGTGTGACCAAGTGTTAATTGTTATAGCAACCATCCACTTACCAATGAAAAATGTTGAAAAAAAAACTCATTGTCAGCTTGATTTTGTCACATGTATGAAAAATATTTCAAATAAAACACCGAGTTACGGAAGAACTTACCAATTGTTATGTAAGATTATCAATGTTCAATAAGATTTTTTGTTCAGATGACACTATTAGATGTGGGAATAACAGCTTAAATTCAAAACCCTTATAGCAGTTTCATTAATTGTAAATAACATTATTTTTAAAAGCTTAACGCTATTTTTTGTTGCACAATCCTCATTCCGAAAATTTGGTATCTGGAAAGTTACCATTATTTTCAAAAAAAGGTCAATTCCAAAATTTTGTATATTATGTAAAATGGCGTTTTCTCCAAAGTCATTGAGTAAAACCTAATATTTGAATTCAACCAATATTAATTGTCAAGTAAATGAGTGAAACCTATTATTGCTGAATATTTACGTGATACTATTATATTTGTTCAACTAATATTTCCAAATATCGTTTTTTATCAGTTATCTCTAGACACTAGTAAAAAAAGTGTCAAGATGGCTGAAATGCTTAGTAATTGTCAAGTTGTAGTTTCGTCATCTTCTCACCAGGAGTTAAATAGAATGAATCCGACTAAAGCCGATGTTTCTTATTTCCCAGGTTTCTCCACCAGTGACTCCCAAGGTGCCATGGAATTTTCCTCGTCGCATATGACATTCAGCGAAGACTCCAATTCTCAAAGTAGTGAAGCTGGGACAGCACCAAAACGATTAAAGACGGAATAAAAGCCGCTGTCGGAACGAGACATATTGTGTACTTATTTAGCATGGCACAACAATTCATTAAAGTATACGGCCAACGATTCAGAAGGCATAACAAGTACAATTATTATTAGCGAACACTGCATTTTTTGTGTTGCCTTTTTATGTGTTGTGGAATATACGTTGAAATGTCGCCTCTCATGTTGTTTTATGTGTCGGATTTCGTGTGTGTAAAGATTTTTATTGCCTCATATTTCGTTCAATTCGAGTTTTTTGTCGGCAGAAATGAACGCTGCATTTTTAGTGGGGAATAGAAAATGTATTACTTAGATTATAAAGATAGTATTTTTTTTATGCAATTTAAAATATTTTCTTAATTAAATAAACTTCCAATTTTTTATTGCAAATGTTACACTTGTTCTTAAATCTCTTAATCCTCTAAGACTTCTCGAAATAGCAGGCCTTAGTTGTCTTATATCATAAGTAGTGTGTTTATTGCCATAAAGTTTTGTTGTTATAAAACCTATGAGACACATATTTTTAATTAAAAAAATAAATAAAAATCATTTGTGTCTATAATATTGCATCAAGATAAATTTGTAAGATTTTTTTTTAACTCAAAGTGCAATATTTATAAGATTTTTCCAGAGCTTGTGTACCTATAAAATATTGATTATTTTTTGAAAAAAAAAAATAATCATTGCGCTCTGAGATATCATGAACATACAGACTCAAAAAAAAGGCCAAATGTGATTATAATTTTTTTTTTGTATTGTGTTTGTGAAAATTGATGTATGTGCAGTGTTATGCACAGGAATTTTATATGCTTATTTATAGTTTTGAACTGTCTGAAATTTTTTTTTCAAATATTAGAAAAAGTCATAAATTGCTAATTCAATCATGTCTTCGAATCTATAATTTTTTGCATATTCCGTATTAATGTGAACTTTTATCTGTACTATCCATTCATATTGATTGAAATAGGTTACTTCAATACTCTTGAACAGATTACGACATTGTGGGTGAATGAAAAATCTCACTCGCTTTTGATACATTTTATAATACCTCATATTTGTTGGCTTCGTGCTGAAATCATTAAATAAATTGGGAAATATGTTTTATTTAAAATTCATAACTACGATCTTTTACTCCATATATTCACCACCATTGAAAATATTGAATGAAATTATTTCAAGAAACGAAAAATGATTAGAAGTCACAATAATCACTTAACCTCAAAAATAACATAGGCTTTGGATAGTAAAAAATATGTTTTTCTGGAGAGGGATTTTAGAGATTTGCGATTATTTTTTTGTACATTTAAATTTGCATAGTATTTTGTAAATAATATTCATTTTATATTATTATTTTTATATACCTACTTTTTTCTTTTTCAGTAACTTAAGTTATTGGTGTTTTTCCACTATTTTGTTCGTTGGTGCAATTACGGCATTTGCCACATTGCGGGACAAACATCAAAATAACTGCAAAATTAAATTTTATTATTTCTAAAATACAATATCAAATTTGACATTTTGAATACAATTTTGCGCGGGCAACTACAGGGCGTTGTCTCAAAAGTGTACCTAATGTAGTTTGTTGTCTTATAGGAGTAGTAGTATTTATTGTATGAATGTGAAGCGTCTTGATGAACCTCAGACAAATAAAATGATGTAAATATTTTGTAACTAAATGTTTTTAATGTCCTTCATAATAGAAAAAACAAACAAATAATGTGTCAATTCTACAAGAACTTACAGCATTCCCTGATACCGTGCACAAATGTGTAAACTTTTGAGTTTTAAACACATTTTGTACGGTAGGCAGGATTGGGTTAAAATGTCAGTTTGCATTATGATCTTTCAAACTCATTCATCAGAAAGAATGTGAAGTACACAGTGTTTTCAAGGGATTTTCCATATCCGCATTTTGAATCTTAAGGGTCGTCACTTTTTTGCTCAGTCCACAGAAACCAGTCAGTTTTCTCTTAATGCCTAGTTTTCTAAATTTAAAAAAAATACTTATGAATCTCAAAATTTATTCATCTCTTTCACCGGCATGGTGTCATCGGACGTTTTATAAAAAATCAACAACTTTCTATCCAAGATATCAGTATAGCTGCCGGAACTTATTGCTGGAGGTAATTTTTGTTTTCTTTTCAACCTGAGACAGGTTGTTACAAAAACACAGCCCATCAGAAATTGAAAAACTCGATAATTATTCATCTACCGACAACTAGGATACCTAGATTGGTTCTTATCTGCTTTTTAATTCAGTCATCTTATCCAACTTATTGCTATATCAATCTTAAGTTTTAAACCCAATTACCCAAAAAACCCTAATGCTAAATGCGTAATGGAAACATCTCACTGTGTTCTTATTAAGAATATTGACATAGAAGCATAAACAAATAGGAGATGAGGAATGTTTCAAGGACGGCATGATGATGTAAGGAACACTACAATCCAAGAATCTGTGATCAAATCGGAGTAACAAAGCTCTAAGCAACTATAAGTTTTAGGTACGGCATTGTGTGAAAGACCACACAGGCATCTAGGAAGATCTCTAATATCGAGAGCTGAAGTTCAACATCACTTGTGCAGGAGAACACTCACAAGCTCAGAATGAGAGAGGAATATTGAAAAATGTTTAGTACAAAGAAATAATACATAATATTAAAAATGAAATATAGGTAATCTGTCATTTGCATGTTGTTAATAACAAAATATTTTATTGAAAAAAATCACAAAACTCCGAAGTAATGCCAAAAATAATAATACTATTTTGTTGATGAGAGAATGTCTTCATAAAGAGAATGTAAGTATGAATTTATTACACTGGTGATCGCGTTCGGCTAATTATATACCTGGAATCAAAACAATGACGTCCCTTGTTTCAGCAACAAAGAAAATGACTGCACATATTTTGAAAAGATTACCAACTGAAGATACATACCTACTGGAAGTGATAGCATCATTTTTTTATTTGGAAGTACAATGAAGACCTTTTTATCTGTACCAAATTTATTTTATTTATGTACGATGTGTTATCTCGACACTTGTATAGTGGAAATAAAATACGCACTAAACGCCAAAAATGAAAAAAATGAGTTGAGTATGAGGAAATGTTCTATAAACCATTGTCAATAGCCTAAATATTGCACTAAGTCCATATCGATGATCTAAAGGCGTAAAAAAACAGATCCAAAAATCATCATTGTACTATGTCTGTATGGGGGAAAAATCAGTTTTATTAGATTATCTCAAAATGAAGTTTTTGGCGTTTAGTGCGTATTTTATTTCCACTATACACTTGATCAAACAAATTGTGTGAATAGTACACAAAAATTCATCAGTGAAAATTTTAAAATTTCTTTTTTTCTAGGGGCACTTAACTTGAAATTGAAAACTTCATACGCTGTATATTTTCTTTAAATTAATTTCATTTAAAAGCCAGAAAATCTACCTATCTACGAAAATAAGTAAAAGACATAAAATCAAACAGAAACTTGGTAAAAAATAATATTTTGTTAGATACATATTTGTGGGAAATAATAATTATATTTTTTTGTTTTTGGTCTGTACCTTGAAAATAAGGTTGTTGAAGAAGACTTTTTAGTATGTGTTGTTAAATTTCATAAATTTTTCTACAAATTAACTTTGCATTCAAAAAGTTTTGGCTTGCCTAAAATATCGGACGAGATCCACTCCGATGTGGGACCTTTACGGCAATGACGGAGTCCCAACTTGACTTTATTTCTTCTTCTTTGTCCTTCCCTCAGTGCTGAGGATCTTGATAATTAACATCATAACCCAATTCACTCCTCCGGTTGTCCGCCAACCGCAGTGCTCCACAGTTGCCTCTCTCACTTGGTCACTCCGTCTCATAGGTGAGCGCCCTCTACCTCTGCTGCCCTCCACACTCCCACTCATAATTACTCTCTAAATTGTCCGCTCCTCGTTGCTCAACATGTCCAAAAAATTTTAAGAATCGACGCATGCAGACAGTCGATCAGCGCCCTTATTCTCGTAGCGGTCTTATTGCTATCGTGTCTTAATGATAAGATGCAGACAAGATCTAGATCGCGATAAGATATAAGACCGTAAGTGGTAGTCACGAAACGAAATCCCATTTTAGCTACCACGTCTGGCTAATAAGCATCCCCCTGCCTTAATAGCTAGATAATTGATACGATTAAGGCAAGATGCTGACCGTTTCGTGAATGCCACTTACGGTCTTATATCTTCTAGCGATCTAGATATTGTCTTCATCTTATCATTAAGACGCGATAGCAATAAGACCGCTACAAGAATAAGGGCCCTTTATCATTCAGCTCTGTCTGGATTGAAACTGGCTTTAATGCGAGATAAAAAGGAATCTCCAAATTCCTCTAATACTCGGGTGATGGAGGGTCTTATTCAATAATAAAATAAACAATCTGCGAGTAAATAGAAGATAATATGAATCTTTACTAAATTTAATTTAGATTGATTAAACGGTAGTCAAGTGTTTGTATTTTTATGCGAGTGCACCCGACAATTTATCATTGTTCACAATTATAAATAAGGATGCATTTTATCCCTTCGCTTCTACAGCATGTTGTTATAGTTATCAATTCTAGTAAAGATAGTACCATTGATCTCTGGGTCAGTTTGTAACTGATGGTAAATAAATTAAATGAAAAAGTTTGTGAGAGATAAGTGGTAGCTGCGCTAGTTCCCACTTTGTATGGCTATTCATATTCTTATCATTGGGAAAGTTCATTGGTCATCATAAGCTTAGTTTATTATTTTATATCAACTTAAAAAAAATGAAATTGTTTATTATTTATTCGTTTTTTGCGACGGTTGTCTTGTTGTTCCAAGTGAGGAGTTTTCCGGTAAAAAAAGATTATCGACCTTTGATTATAACCCACAGTGCCGTAAGTGTTTCGATATCGTCGTAAATATTTTATTTTTAATTCGGAATATCTAAAAATAACTAATAAGAGAAACAAATCTTACCATCATACGGTCAAAATTTAATTAATTTAGTTTTAAAATGTGAAATGATAAAAATAATGTGTGTATGTAAAAATATTGTGATTATTGAGTTTTATTCTTTTTTTTTGTAGTTAAATTTTATGAAAAGATTTGGTTATTTGGATGAAGGTGAACCGGGATTCGAAGCCCAATACACAGACACAGCCATCGAAGAAGCTATATTGAACATACAAAAATTTGGAGCCCTAAATCAAACAGGTGTTATTGACCAAGATACGCTAGAGGTAGCTTCCTGAATCATCATTAATTTATTTTTAACCCATCACACCTTATCCCGTAAGGGGTAGGCAGAGAGAATGGACGTGCACTTTTTTATCCAAGCACACTTCTTTCACCCATATTATCTTTCTCATACAACCTCTCCTATTTCTTTCGCTTCTTACACATTTTCTTTCAGCCTAATGAATTTTTTTTATATCCTATATTTTTATTTTCTTTTTTTTTTTAATGAATCTGTGCTCACTCAAAGTGAACACAAAACAACTCCCTGACACTTTCACAGTAAGCTAATTTTAAAGCTTGTGTCGTGAAAGAGGAAGATAGTCGGAACCTGGGTTTAAACCCACAACCTCCGCACGAAACAATGCGAAAGCCGGCGTCGTAACCGCTAGTCTACCAACCACATTTGCATCCATTATTTTAATATGCTGGAATAATTTCAACTTATTAACTTCGAACAACATTAACTTCCATATCCCACAGTTTACTTCCACATAGTCTTTGTATGGCTCTCATCTCTTCTACAATATATTATGATAATTGTTAATAATTTATTTGACGTACTTATATTTTGTTAGCTTATGAGTAAGAGGCGATGTGGCGTGAAGGACGTATTATCGAACAATAAAAGACGAAAACGGTACACAGTCGTACAATCGGGATGGAAGAAAAGAGAAATCACATATTAGTAAGTACTTTTTAAACATTTGTGCTTGGTAGCAACTCTTTTTCACAGATGGATTAATGAAAACTAACTACTTCATTTTTTTGTTTACTACCATGCACTAGTTTTCTGGAGCTTCCATTCTTAAGAGAGCATAAAACCCAATTTTAGTGTAAATCAAAATCAAATTGGAAAGCTGAGTAATTAATCTTATTCTAACTTTTTTAATATATCTTTAGCGATTATTTAACTTGATTGCTTATTTTGTACTAGTCAACCCGACAGACATTTTTCATAACTATGAATATTAAAATCAAATTCATATAACTAATAAAGAAAATATTCTAATAACTTGTAAGTAGTTTATTCTAATTCTTTAACAAAATCAATATCAAGTTCACATTAGGAAAGTAAATATGGTCATTGAGCTTTTTAAATTTCCATGGATAGTTTTTATCTTTCATATGAACCTTTTCCTGAAAGAATAAGCGAAATTTGTCCAGGCGTTAACACGTAATGCTGTGATGTGACCAAAGGAAATAGAGATTCATTTTTACTTCAATTATACTTGAGGATACCATTTCTTGATTAGAATTATAGTTGAGGATATCATTTCTTGATTTGAACTATACTTGAGGATACCATTTCTTGATTTGAATTATACTTGAGGATACCATTTCCTGATTTGAATTATACTTGAGGATACCATTAGTTGATTTGAATTATACTTGATACCATATTTTGAGTCTGTGACACTCTGTTGTATCTATACAAGCAATGTTGGGCGATCAATTAATAAGTGTGTGTACTGAATATTTCAGCATTGCTAACTGGTCACCTCAAATAGGTGAAATAACTGTAGCAAGAGAAATACGAAGAGCTTTGGAGCTATGGGCTGGCTATGGGAATATAACATTCATAAGGAAGAACAACCCTTCATCTGATATAACCATTAATTTTAATGAAGGTCATCACGGTGATCCGTAAGTGTGCATACTTCATATTTATGATATTGATCGATAATATACCACTGGCTATTCACCATGACAGCCATAAAGATGCTAATGCGGGCCTTCAGACCTATTGAAATAAGATTTATACTTTTTTTCATAACTCTGACACCAATAATGACCTCCATTGTCCCGCACAGAGTCAATATGCTTCACCTGTAACTTTTTTTGTAAAGTAATGGGTTTATTATGACATCCCTTAGTTCTTTAATAGAGATCTGCCTCTTATTAAGTTTCCTCTCCAGAGAGCTCTTGCAGAAAGACAGTGCCTCCTTCCGACTCCTACCATCCGCAAGAAGTCTCCTTAATCATATTTTTGATGCTAGTGGAAGATATGTCCTCACGGGATTCCCATCTCCCGATTGCAACAATTATTTATTGTCGTGTGACTAAATGTCCCCTTTCCCCACTCCGACTACATTTCAATTATTTTGTTAGTAAATATTGTGTTATATCATCATAGGTTTCCATTTGACGGACCTGGAAATATTCTGGCACATGCATTCTTCCCATACACGTCTAGATTTGGTGGACATGTGCATTTTGACAATGATGAGCAATGGTCAACGACCAAACAGGAAGACGAGAACGCCTTTACGGACTTCTTTTCCGTGGCTGTACACGAGATAGGTCATGCTTTAGGACTAGGACACTCCACGGTGCCAACAGCCATCATGTTTCCTTATTACAGAGGACACGACTCATCCATACAACTGGACTATGATGATGTAATGGCCATGTACCAATTGTACAGTGAGTAAATTACCTCTATTTATCTAAACTACAATATGTTTTGCATTTTATAATTTAGGGTGTCCCAAAATTAGCGCAAGATTTAATTACGAAAAAATAGTTTTTGTTTCTTTAAATCGAGTTTTTATTAAATTGCAAAGCATACAGTATAGGGTTATGTTTGAAATGACACATAGGGCAAACAGCTTTTACCATTCAATTTTGTCTAAATGTAGCTGAGTTTTGGTGATTGAGAATTTGATTTTCGTCTACAACGTACACATATTTGCGGGCTTGTTGATAGAGACCGCTTACTTCGTAAAACCCTATTAAAAGTTAAATTGTTGTTAAATCACACCCTCATGGATATTTACTTGTTACACCAAATAGAGAAAATTTATGGACGTAACATATTATATGAGGATGAAGTTAAATGACTATTCTGACCATATTTTGTAAAAAAATATTCAAAATGTCTCCATTTTCACTAATCCTGAGCTATTGTCTATCGAATGTTATATTTAACAAGGTTGCTAACACTTAAATTCACGAATACTGGAGAATTCAAATCTTGCTTTAATTATGAGACATCCATTATTAGATTATTACATGCGTTAGTTGGTATTAAGAAATACTGGCCTATTTAGTAATGACGTCAATTTTCTTAGACAATTTAACAAAACCACAAGATTTGGTAATAAAACTGTAATATCAGATTTGAAGCTATATCTCAAAACCACAAATATGGATCTTTCTATTACAAAATGAAACCACAAAACGTCAAAGAAAACTTGTGTATATGTTTTCCTTGTACCTTTGGAGAACTAGTCAGAGACTTCCGTCTCTTTGTGTTGACATATCCTTTTCCACTTGGTGAGATGAGTTGTCCAGGATATTTGTACCTACGTATGTTATTAGTTAGGTCATTGACATTATTCTGATTTTATAACAACATGTTAACTGCTATTCTTTTACTCCAATTTAATGTAATAATAATCTCTTTATTCACTCCATTCAGCTATTCCCGCTGGTATTAGGAGAGTCAAAAAAATGTTTCACAAAATTTACATAAGAAAACTTAATGATAAGTATACAATTGCAACACAATAAATTCACTGCTTTTTCTGTCCAGTTAGGTCATTTTCCGTAGACGGTTTTCAAGAGAAAACTGAAAATGAATCGTCTTCATCTGACGAAGATGTCGAAACTTCAACTATGAGAACCACTTCAACGACCGAAAAGCCTTCTACGACAACCGCCGCCGTTAATAAGGATGTGACGTACGAAGGAGACGTAGAAACCATTGATGATCACATCAAACATGACGACAAGTTCACCAACCACAATCCAATCATTCCAGCCGATATTTGCGATGGCAAATATGACGCTATTTCCGTCTTAAGAGGAGAACTTTTCGTATTTAGAGATGAGGTTTGTAAGACAACATACTACATACATTCTTTTTTTGGCTACCTTAAGAATTCTTGAAAGAACTGCTCCAGCCAGTGACCCCCCAGACATTGCAGTTATCATTTGAGCTGTGGACAACTTGATTTGTGTCTTTTTGAAGTCTGTCGATGCTCTTTCATTAATTTGTTAAGTTTTCTGAACCATCCTAGCTTACTACTGTTCTTCATTAGTTTGAAAACCAGTGCATTCTTACATATTTTTAATGCAAACTGGACACTTTTCAAATCGAAAAGAAAATTTACAAATCAAGCCAGACCAGATAGCACTTGGCGAGAGACTCTGCTTAACTTGCGGATTTATTGCATACAGACGAGTTGATTTGTTTGTTATATTCACCACGACATATTTATATAGTATTTTGTTTTATAAACTGCATACAATTTGTTTCATAAAAGGTCTTACTTGATTTCTAAAACGTCTCTTTTGATTTGCAAATGTGCAATTTAAAGTCAACAACCTTTATGCCTTGCAATCAATTCATATCTTACCACACTGTTACCTTTTTAACTTGAAATAGAAATATAATCAAAATATAATATTTCTATGCAAATTGATATCATTCATTAATTGGCTCTAGATTCCCTTTTGCTATGTTTTATAATCTTCACAATAATTCTACAGTTACAATTTACTGTTTTCCAATGAAATCTTTGATATTTTACAGTTTGTCTGGAGGTTTAAGGAGCGTGGTCAGTTGGAAGAAGGTTATCCGATTAAGCTTCACCAGCAGTTTCCTCATTTGCCAACAGAAGTGAAAAAAATAGACGCAGCATTTGAAAAGTTAGACGGAACAATTACTATTTTTTCAGGTAAGTTTTTATCATCATGCGATTAATGTATGCAAATTATAATTATTATGTCCGATACAAAGACAAGTGTAGCAAGAAAAAATCATTTCCAGTCCAATAAGATGCCTTGTATAGGAATTTCTTCTTGGTCCGAGGCCAGTTCTTGGCCACTATTCGTATCTTGAGTCAATTATTTTGCATCAGTAGCTTTCATGTTTGTTTTATATCCGTATATGGGTCTTTCTATCTTTTATAATGGCTCTCTTTATGAGATTTAAGGTAAAATAATATAAGATCTCTTCACAGTTTACACACATTACACTTGACGAGGCATGTGTTTGACTATGGGCGCAGTATCATGAGACACAGAACACCGAAACACAAATAAACTCTTAAAGTTCTCTCGCCAAGAAGAAGCTTGCCAAAGCGAAACATCAGAATCCAAACTTACTTAATATTTATGTTCTATTAATCATATTTTTTCTTTGCAGGAAACCACCATTGGTTGCATTACGACGACAGAATTTTAGGCCCATATCCTCTCTCAACATACGAAATATCTTCCGCAGTCTCCAATATTGACAGCGCTTTCATTTGGAGTAAAAACGAAATGACGTATCTTTTCAAAAATGATATTTTCTGGAGGTACAATGACACGACAAGACGTTTAGATGAAGGTTATCCGAAACACATACGAAGATGGAGAGGCATACCCGGAGATATCGATGCAGTCATTGTTTGGAAAGACGGTCAGTTCACCAGTATTTGGCTTTTCTTTACTTATGTTATTGAGGTAGTAAAATTTTACGCTGCATCTAATGTCAGTGGTTACTTAAAAAGTTCTCAAAAGTCCAATAGATGGCTCATTATTTTACTAATTAAAGAATTATATACAACTGTTTGGTTTTTTACACCCATTTAGTTGCCTGTAGGTTGGTACCTCTGCACGGCACAGCTAGGGTTAAAGGTTCGAATCCTATCAAATGTTTGACATTAATTTGGTATGAAATTTGACTACCTAATGGCGAACATTGTTTACGTAGTGATGTCAGTAAGCCAGCCTTCGAAACAACAGTAGAAGACGGTTGTAAGCCCGCAGTGGTCTAAATTTACCCCAAAATTTGTACATAATGTAAATGGCCTTGCCGTATATGTAATAAATAATTAGTGTAAGGTTACATGATTAAGTTGGCAACACGTTGTTTGTTAAAATTTTAAACTCTTTTTACATTTCAGAATCGACGTATTTCTTCAAAGGATTATTATACTGGCGTTTCGACAACACAATCATCAAAGCCGACAGGCATTATCCCCTCCCTGCAACTCCTTACTGGTTCGGATGCCCGGAGAGTTATGAAGCATTCAGACAACTGCCAAAAGAAATACTAACAATAGGTTACATGCCAAACTAAATACAATCTAATTCTCTTTTTATGTGGTATATACATTTTGACAACTGTTTCTTTCGCACCACAAACTTTGCGTAGTGTGATATTGAGAATGTGTTTTTGTTCACCTTAGGTGAGCCCAGATTCATTAAAAAGAATCATAACAATATGATAAGAATCAGTATGTACTGTTTAAGCTTCCAATTTTTTTTCTAAATATTTTACTTTTTGATTTTGTACATTAGGTACAACAAAATGCCGAAAAAGATCAAATTGAATTGCATATACCCACCTATATTCAAAATTGCATAAAAAGAGAATACCTAAAATGTAGTACCTATAGATTGGCAAAATCTTTAAAAATGTGATGGTTATAATGTTTTCGAAATCTTGAAAAGCTTTCTCAAGAAATCTTTTCATTATTCCTAAATTAATGTTTGTATTATTTTTATGTATTATTGAGTTAAATTTAATACACCCTGAAAATGAAGTTTCTGTTATATTTTTTTTTAACAGTCTCGTGTACTTTCATAATTTTGGCAACTATGCCTTTTAAAATATAGGGTCTTTTTACCTATTCATCTTACGGATCTAGGTGACCATACAATAAATACATTTTTTTTATTTTTTTATTTTTTAGCAAGCACTCGTTTTCGAGTTATTCGGATTTTTTTTTTTTCTAATTTGGTAAAGTAAATAAAATAAATCACAGCCAATTTGACACTTCAACCAGTGTTGCCAACGTAGGCGTTGTCGCCATTTAGGCTACTCAGAACGAGAATCGGCGACGAATAAATCTAAAAGGCAAATGGTCACCTATTAGGCGCTACTTTTTTAGCGAATTTTCACCTTTACGCATACCAAAATTTTCAGAATGACAATTTAGTTTTTCAGTCAACTTCTTTTCCGATACCAAATTTTTGGGATGATCTTTTTTTAAATATGTGTCCGGGTCAATGTTCACATTGATATTTTTGTACTTTGTGTATGAAAAACGGCGATATTAGGTCAAGCGCTGTTGGCAACACTGACTTCAACAATATGACTGCTGTTAACTGTCAAAAGTTCGTATCGTAAAACTCATGTGGATCCGCAAAAAGTCGATCTTGAGTGTACTCCGTTGCTTAACTAACACTATAATAAATTATATCTTTATGAACGACAAACTATGTGTTATTTCAATGACACATAGACAAGACAACTGACAGTAATTACAAAGGTTGCCAGTACTAACAGATATACAAGTTGCGCAAAGAAATTTGAAAATTGAATTTTAATACTTCAATTTGATTAATTCCACCAAACCTGGTACAAAAAAAGAGACAAAAAAATAAATAAAATAAGAAGATAATATAATATATAATAAAATAAGAATTTGCATTGCGATTTAACAATTTATTACATTTTCATAATAAACATTTATAAAAATATTACATCATGAATGAAATTACAAGAATATGTGCAATAAAAACTCACTTTACAAACTAAATGCAATCAAACCATTTCATGTTTCACATTTAAATGGGTTTTAAGTTTTACTTTTTGTTTTCCGTAGTTAGGTTATAAAATATCTTGGATCAAAATAGGAATGCCAACACTTAAAAAAACAGCTGAGTTATAAACATTTTAAAATCTACGCAACATTTCTTACAACACTACATCACAATAATTGTAAAGAATATTTTCAAGATGAAATAGTTGTACTGAAAGTTAGTTACTAGGTAAGGATATCGTTACAGCACCACAAATTTAGGTCTCTCTCAAAACAGCAGACGAAAAAAAAGGAAAACTACTTTTTTTCTTTCAGAGGATTCAGTGCCAAGCCAAATGTTTTGAAATTTGCAATAAATAATGATTTAAATCAAATGCCCACATAAAAAAAGAAATTAATACACTTAATAATATATATATAAAAAAAAAGATTTATTCGCTTGTTAATACTATTTTTGTAAGTAAAAATTGACCCATTCTTGCTCATCATACACAAATGCGTACAACATTTAACACATTGCATGGAAAAACTTTGAATATTGACTGGTATTCTCAAATTCACGTTCCAACTCAACTCTTGCTTAGAACTTAATCGGTTGCCAGTAGTTACGCAACTAATGTATTGGATAAAACATTTTCAGAATATAGAAATGTCAAAAGTCTCAATAAAAATTGGATACGACGCAACTCAATCGTCTGTTTTTCATTTCAGAATAATAGTCAATGTATACTATTGAGTTGAGCAAATCTCGTTTTAAATGCAATCCAAAAAACATGCACTTAGTAACAGGGTGGTTGATGTGTGGAATAAATTGCCTGAGAGTGTTGTGTCTGCTACTAGTGTTAATCAGTTTAAGAACAAACTAGATGTTTATTTGAGAGACAATGATATGGGCCTATCAGCTTGAGCTGCCTGCCTGCCCATTATAAATAATAATATTACTACGCATATTCAAAGTTTTTCCATGTGACGCATCATTTCTAATTTTTAAAGGGTGTGCACATCCGTGTACGGAGGGCGGGAACAGGTTAAAACAACGATTCAAACAATACAATTATTACATTGCTAAATCATAATATACAAGTAAAATTGTGGATAACCAAAGTATTGTTTGACGCTTTTTTTATGTTTTAAGTAGTTTAATGCTTGAGTGTTAACTTATGTTACTACGTCCCCCAGACGAGACGTGGCTCTTAACTGCAGCATGATGCTGGATTGGGATCCTTTCCAGACCTCTTAGTAATATTTAACCTAGTAAATTCTTCAGCTACGGTTGGATGAATGCCCACTGTATCCATCAGAGTATGAACTGTCATGTTGCATCTGTAATAAAAGGAAAAGAGTTATTAAAAATTTATCAGAACATTATAAAATAATTTTAAAGTGGTTGGAGAGGAGTTGGATTAGCTTGAAGACAAGATGGTTTGGCTGGGACACGTGTTGAGGATGCTTAATTACAGTTGGCCAAGGAGATCGCTGTAATTCCTCCCATCAGGGTCCCAAAGACCCTCTCACACCATGTTCCGCTTTCGAAGCAGAGCTGAGGGATTTCGACATGGAGTGGGAGGAGGTCTTTGAATCCGTGCAAGTAAGAGCACTGGGGTTGGCTAAAATTATCATAATTTCTCTAAAATGACCCGCAATTCAATCAATTTTATCAAAACCTTAGAAAGACTTAGAATGTTAGAGGAATTGCTTTCATGTTATAGCTACTCTTGTCAATATTTTTCTCAGATACTTTTCTTAAAAACAACTACAAAAACAAAATAATGTATTATTTTCAGCAAGAATATTATTGTGCTCTTGTTTTCATCATAAAATATACTGAATAATAATAGAAAAGTATTATATTTCTCGATCAAGATGAATTTGTTTGAGAAAATGCAAATTTGGCGGCCATTATGAGTATTTTGACATTTGAAAATCATTAGCTTAAAATCACTTCCAGCTATATTCACTTCGATCGATTTCTTATGCAATATTGCTAGGGTTGGTTGACATTACTTGCCAAATTCAAGTTAGTTGATTCTAAATTTTACTGGAACCGATACATTGATCAGATGATATCAAGTGGATTTCAAAAAGATGGAGAAGACAGAGGTTTAAGTATTTTTTAGAAGAGAAGGAAGTACTGAAAAATAGAACTCACTTCATGGCAGAGGCAAATCCTTGAATAACTTCACCGGCGTAAGGTCCAACAAAGTGAAGTCCCAGCACCTTCTGCTCACCTTCCAACAAAGCCACAGCCTTCAGGTAGCAGTGCTTGATGGAGCGCTGGGGCACAAAGAATTCCGTTGGCTTATAGTAAGCGTGATAAACCTCGATGTTGTCTGCTCCGTATCTACAATTAAAACAACAGGCACAATTAAGATAAAATTTCAAAAATGCATAAAAATTAACCAAGTTAAAATTTTTAACACACAATGAGGTTGCTAAGGAGCCTAAGTCAAAACTAACAAAATGGCTGCCGTGTTCAACATGTTGACGGTATCTCCATGGTGATTTTTGGGTTCTGTTTTATACTGCACCACTTAATCGCGTGGTACCAGCGACTTTCACGCGTAACTACGATCCCTCCAATATATTTCATATGGAAATGAAAAAGGGACTTGTAAAAAAGAACCAATCAGTAGAACATCTTTGCCAATTCTCCCAAGTACATATAGTCAAAAAAATGTGCCTATTTGAACCGCCACCAAAGCATGAAAAGTACTGTTGAATCTCTGTGCCATTAAAATATTGTTCTATGAAAGGGCCAAATGGACACCTATAATTTTCATCAAGAGTATGAAAATTCCCTAGTCAAACAAGTGCTTTTCGTTAAGTAAGTGATATCAAAACTGCATGAAAAAAGTGAGAAAACCATTACTTAGTTGAAGAATATTTCCCAGCAGTCAGATGCATAATTTCTATAGAAAATCACAATAAAAATAGTTCAGATAATTTGTTGAACTGCATTTTTATTCACATGGAGAATATGTTCAGCTTTAAAACTGTGTATCTAAATATTTAAATGATTCAAAAATTCTGTGAAGAAGAATCTTACAAATAGGTATTTTTATAATACTTTTTTAAACACAGAACGCACTTTTGAAGTAGGTAATTTAACACTTCGGCCATTTTCTTTTCCAATAGTCCGTTGTTCACGATCACAGCCATTTTATTTGATTTGACCCTGAAGGCTCAAATTGCTGACATCTGTCAAAATTGCGATGTCTCTGGACTTTTATGTTCCACTGCAACTCTCAAAAGATATATAAAAAATCAAACCTTTCAACAGCCGTTTCTTCACTGATGCCCACACATGCATATTCTAAAGGAGTAAACACAGTCGTGGCGACATTCTCGTAATCCATTTGTTTGGTAGCACCAGTGATGACTCTCCTGGCCAACAATCTTCCGGCGTGTATCGCCACAGGAGTCAATTCGGGACGGCGGTGTAGAACATCGCCAACGGCGTATATATTTGGAATATTGGTTTGTTCAAAAGTAGCGTCAATTTTACCATTCTCCGGTACTACCGTGACCCCGGCGTTTTCAAGTTTTAGATCCTTGGTCAGAGCGTTGCGACCTGTCGCGATCAAGACCGTGTCAAATGTATCTTGATGTCTAGAAAATAAGATATAATGATTAGGTCATTTGACTTAAAAGGTTAAAAAATCAACCGATGCTTTACAACATAACTTACTCTGATCCGTCCTCGGTGTTGACCCATGTGACCAAAAGTTGTCCAGATTCCATCTTTGCAATAGACTTAGGAATGCATTTAAAATGAAAATTGACTCCCAAATCAGTCATTTCGGACGTAACCAAGTGAGCCATTTGTTGATCGAAACCTCTGAGTGGTACTGATCTCACCAAAACCGTAGATTGATAACCTAAAGTTTTCAGGAATCCCGCACATTCTAATCCAATGTCTGTTTTCCGGAAATTTCAGTTTAGGAAATATAGCATAATGTCAGTGAGATAAAATTACACAGTCAGAAATGCGAAAGATACGCAAATTTGAGGAATTGTAAGATTAGGAAAAAGGAGAAGAATCTGGTAGAAGAAATAAGGTCCAAAAACTACCAGATAGGGAAACAGTATTTCAGGGCAACTGTCTTAACCCTGAAGGGATGACAGATAATCAGCTTCCTGAGAGTAAAATGAATTAGTTAGAACAGTGTAGAAGAAATATATCTAGGTACGTTTCATATGTCTTCCCTAAGAGGGATACCAAACTAACACAAAAGACAAAACAATACAAATGCATAAAGTTTGAACAATAAACATCTCATTTTTATGTTGATATTTCAATGGAAACGATCTGCAATCCTGTCCTAACAGGTTTATCAAGTCCAATAACCTCATTATCTACACAGGGAAAATACTCATGTTGTAATTTTAAAATGCTTTAAATGTAAACATATCGTTTAATTATTTGGAAAGGACAGAGAGAATTAATAGCTGCATAAAATCCACAAATCCAACGATGTTCAAGAATTTAAGATTACAAACATAAAATTATACATCACAACAACATTATACAGTCAGAGAAATCTCTCCCATTTCCAAAGAAAAAATCACTCATAATAACAGAATGTTACGTCGAAAATTGGAAGTGAAGTCAAGGCACACCATCTCTTTGGAGACTGCAATGCAGTACTTCATGCGAGAGCAAGAAAACTTGGCAAACACAGAAAAAAAATAGAAGACTCCTCTACCCTATTTCCCTTCCAGTATGCAGTACTTTCTGATATATCTGGGACTATTAGAGTTGCTCTAGCTGGGAGCAAGCAAATGTTAAAAACCACAATCAAGAGAATTCAGAATCAAAAAGAAAATTTGAGTGAACCTAAAATCATTTCAATAAAAAATCAATATAAAACCGCAGAAGAATCTGGTCATAGCTCTTAATAGGGATAACGTACTAGCTGCCCATAGAATCAATAAATTAAGTTACGTCTAGAAGTTCATACTATGGATAATCATCCTTTAATAACCATTAACACACACATTAAAATCTGTGCAGTACAGTTACAAAAAACTATAGACAATAAATAAAAATTAAATAAGATAAAAATTATTGTCATATCTCATTTTTCTTAATTAAAAAAAATCTTTCAATCTCACATAATCTATTGTGAATTGTAATAAATTCTTCCCAATCGGAGGTATTTCTTTGAAAATGCAACTAAGCAACAAGTCATGCCATAAATAATAGAAACATAGCGTTATGATAATCATTATTGACAGCGCAGTGTAGAAATATTATCAACGATACTATCTGTCGAGTCATCACAGAACATATCAAATTAATGAATTGACAAATTCAATACGACGTTCAAATCATTACAAGATAAAGCTGAATGACATTTAACAATACATTTTTACGTAGTTTTATCTCTAGGTTCAAATTTAAAAAAATCCAAGAATAGAACAAAACCATATTTAAAAAACAAAAACCTCGCGTGTGTCATATAAAACGGTTTGATCAAATCAAATCACATTGTAATTATTTTTTCACATATTAGAGTGAAAAAAAAGGTTTTTTTGAAAATATTGAATGTGGTCTATTATACAGGCACAACTAAATGTCCTGAATTTGAAGTCATAATGCTTTCTTACACCGCCATTGAATTTTAATGAATATTTTTCTTTTTCATATGACAACCCTCCAAAATTCAAAAGATTCTTTTTTGACCAAAGATAACAGCGCACCATAGACAATTAATTATTAAATTTCAAGTTGAAAAGGATACATCCAGCACCAACGACGCAGGTCTTCCCTGGTGGATTGGCAAGACTAAATATATCATCACTGGTAATAGCATATTCTAAAGCACCGGGTATGTTGGGGTAGTGAGGTCTACCTCCGACCGCTATCACAATATTCTGAGCTTTCAATTCTTTCTCAGTTCCATTCTTGAGCACCGCCACCACAGTATTGGCGTCTTTAAAATGACCCAAGCCGTTGACATACTCCACTTTCTTGTCTCGTAGATCTACCCTGGTTACCCAGTTGACGGATTTGATATGATTTTGTATGTTTTCAGTCAAAGTGGCCCAATTGTTCTTGATGTTTTCGGGATTTTTGAATTCCCATCCGTAAGCTTGAGAATCCTGTATAGGAAATAGTAAATATATAACACTCTAGTTATCAGTTTGATCGATAAATTTAATGCTTGAAGTATTCTCTACCATTCAACCGGTCCAATTAGGAGTAGAAATTTCAAGTGAAAAAATAATAATATATTTCTGACTCGACCGGGAAACACACCCGGTTACTCTTGATCAGAACTTGGCACCCATGTCACTGCGTACCGAGGTTGGTAGGAAAAAGGAAGTATTAATTTTTTTAAGAAAGCTTGAAACATATATTATGATTAGAAATACAATTTATAAAGTTGAAAAAAAAAAAGGTGTAAGAAAGTGTGGCCGACTAAAAATGACATGATTCTGTCCTCAAGGAAGGCCAGGTCAGAAGCGAAATAAATAGTAGAGGTCGTATGAGGAAAGTACTGTCGGTGGAAGAAACGAAAGAAGTGTACTAGGATAGCAAAGAATGAAGGTCCGTTATCTCTGCCTATACCTGAAAGGACGCAGCGTGTCTGGTAAAAAAAGTGCTATGGATAGTGTGTGAAAACTTACATGAATCGCCTCGCCCAACAGAGCAGCTTGATGCATAAGCTTTTTGGGAATACATCCAACATTTACACAAGTCCCACCAACACCCCATTTCGTACCCTGAGGTGAAGGGGTCACAAAATCAAGGACGGCAACCTTGGCTCCTAAATTGGCAGCCTCCTTGGCGCAGGCCAAACCTCCTGATCCTCCACCAATCACAACCAGATCATATTCAAATGGTGAATCTAAAAAAAATGTTTTGTTTAATTATTTATGAGGTTTATAACTGCCATTAATGTGAACTATGTTCCAAAATTTAGGACAAATTAATGCGAATTCCATCCGAACTGTTGAGTTTAGAGGTCAAATCTCGCTTATCTATATACTGGTCAAATCTCTTTATAGCGAATACCGAAGTAACCAAATTTCCAGTATAACGAATCGTCAATTTGTCCCCGAAAAACTTCCATATAAAAGGTACTGAAAGTAGATCTCAGTATAGCGAACTTTTTTGTTTTAAAATTTTAAATCATGCTACAATTAGGCAATAAAATTTCTCCGACTTCAGTTTATCCTTGGCATTGGTGAGTATTTGCCTGACATTTTTACTTCATGTGATTGATAAATCCTTGAAATTTGTTTTTTTTTTTATTTTTCCAACTTTTACATAGGTACATATTTGGAATTTATATAGGTACATATTTGGAATTTATCACCTCACTAGACGACAGCCTGTGTTGAGGTGATACTAATTTTGTTTTTGTTCTCACTTTTTTGTTTTTGTTCTATCTGACATCAGTAGGTATAATATGGTGACTCAAAAAATTAAAAATGTATCATTTCCTATATATCCAGTGTAACGAAATTTCATTATAACGAAATATTTTTTATGGTCCCGTGAAGTTCGTTATACCGAGATTTGATCTGTAATACGAATTTCTCCTGCTGTGCCCACAACACGAATACATTTGCTTCCGAATATACATCTGTCATTTTGACAAAAACTTTTACTGACTACATATTTGTACACAACTTATACCTGATTTTCTACATGTTATAAAATACCCTTTTTCTATTATTGGTAGCCTGGCAGTTACGACGCCGGCTTTTGTAATGTTTTGTACTGGAAGTTCCTATTTCACGACATGAGCTTTAAGTAGCTTACTGTGAAAGAGTCAAAGAGTGTATTTAATTTTGTGGTCAGAAAGAATGCAGATTCCCTAGAAAAAAGAAACAAAAAAAATACCTCTCCACTGGTCTATGGTCTTTATTTATTATTGCCTCTGCCATACTGTTTTATTAACCTTAAAACAAATTGTGAACATTTACGATGGTTGTGTAATATTTCTGATAAACTGTTTACACTGCACAAGTCATAATAATAATAGTTGTAACGTTGATAAGAAATCTGGATTGCTATTGTACTTGTCAATACTTTGCCAACAATGTAGTGATGTATCATGCACCATTGCCATCATCTCTTTAATGTCTGCCTAGTAACGGGTTGCATCAGAAACTTGAGCATCCATGTGTGGTAAAGAGATCAAACCCGTGTCCTCCAGTATGCAACAGAACGAAAGTCGACAACAGAAGCGCCAGACTACCAAACACTTCTTTACATAAATTTAAAATGTGTACTATATTTTAACAAAACATTTATTTTTAAGATAGGTAATGTATGACGATGAGAGGTGTATACAAATAGTTTAAATTTGACAATAATTTTATACATTACAGTTTAGATCTCAGCAATTCTGATAGAAACCATCATGATCCAACCAACCGAAGTAGTAATTTATTGCCAACAAATCGGTAGTTGATGAAAATATTAGACTGTATCAGAAGAGAGATGTGCTTTATATTTTGTCTGGTTACCTAACAGATTCATATTACTAATTCTTTAGCAAAAACATTATAATTCTTTTATAGAAACTTTTGAAAATTAAATTATTAATCTAATATCTAATGTTCGAACTAATTACAGTAAGTATACATTCTAGTTATTGACAGTTGAGAGTTATAGTAAAACATGAAACATGTTTATTATTAACTTATTAGATCTGGCTATGTTACGAAAATAGTATTGTGTGGAAATGTCAAAAAAACATCATTTCTAACTGTGCAATGAGATATTATACTGGAGATGCAATTCCATACAATTTTTAGTTTGAAAGTAGCATTATGAGTAAATTTGAAGTTGAACTTAAATAAAAATATGCAATCAAGCATTACTGACGAATATGTTTGTCTTTGTCACACATAATACGCCAAACGGCTAAGTGCTGTCACCTTCTACCGGTACACATTAATAGAAATTTCTTTTTGTGCGTGAGATTTGAATGCATTTGTCAGAATTGTCTAAGAACCTTTTGAAAAAGATCTCTCGTCTTTATTAATGCGAGGCATACAACGAACAGTTTAAAAGCACATTTATAAAAATATTTTTCGACAATGGAAAAAATGATTTATTTATTCGAATCAAAATGACTCTTTTTATAAAAACACTAGTTATAGTGTACTTGCTTCTAAATGTCGTCCGGCTAGGTAAGGGCTCATACACACAGCTTAAACGAGAACCGTCAGAAATCCGGCACTGTGGGAAAAACCGCTGGCGATTTCTCAGTTGTATGATGGATTTCGTAAAAAATTTCATTGAAAGTGGAAAACCTCTGTTTGCAGAACATCCTTAAATTCCATATATAATTTTAATTAAGGAGCACTCTGTTTAAATATAAGTTGTATTCTTTTTTCTAAATAAATTGATAAAAAAAAAACCTTGATAAAATAAAAAAAAAAATCTAGAAATATATACCTATTCACTGTTGCATACGCCGCGTACGGGTGTATCTTTTTAAATGAATTTGGGCTAATTAAAAGTGAACACAAATACATTTGGAAACTTGCACACACTATGGAAGAGTTGTGTTGTGAAAGTGGAAATAGTCGGCACAGGGATTCGAGCCCAAGACGTATGCTGTAGTAAGAAAGCCGTCGACTGAACAGCTGGGTTACAAATTCAAATAAAAATGTATCTACGCGTTTCATACAGACGCGTTTTTTTTACCCCGCTCGGTATGCACCCGTAGTGTGATGTGGGCCTAACTAATAAAACAAAAATAATTGTCAAATATATTTTTATATTTTAAACATTTTATCACAATAATATGCACTTAAAATATATAAAATACGTCCTTTTTGATAAAAGGATTTTCCTGTATTGATTTCTGTTGAGGAACGACTTTTATTCACCACAAAATCCACCATTTTCAAGAACGCCGTATTACCGCGGACACAACTGTCGAGCTCGAGCTGTTGTCAACGACTAAAACACGAGCGTGGCACATTTTCGGTGGTGGCACACTTTTTCACATGCCATTTTTTAGACTCGATTGCATCTCTAGTATAATATCTCATTGTAACTGTGTACATTTATAAATTTAGGAAAAACATCCAACTGAACTTAATCAAAATTATCAACTAATACAGATAACATCTTTTTAAAATTAGATAACTACCACATGTAAATAAAATGCGAATTAATAATTATTGCTACAATCATTATGGCAAATCACCTGATACGCTTGAGTAAATTTCCGACACTTGTTATTTTGGAACAATAGTGTGAAATCATAGTGACAATAAATACCCTTTCACATTCTGTCAAGGTTTTATTTCAGACTTCAATTAAGTATGAATTTATATAAAATAGCACTCACTTACTAAGCTGGAGAATCTCCTAACTCCCGCTACTAGTTTCAAACACTCTTTGATATAATTGTAAGAACCAAGTTTTCCGACATTTCCAAGTAGTGACATATTTGCTCATAATAAAATTTTACTTTCGCATAGGGATGGGCAAAAAATATCGATATATAAAAATATCGATTTTTTTTTTAAAATAATCGATATTTTTCGTCGATTTTTTTAATCTGGAAATATCGATATTCGATTTTTATTTCTGAATATCGGAGTCGATATTTTTTTAAGCGCTTTAATAAATTTTATATAAAAATTCAAATTTTTATATAAATTATGAACGAATCCAAAAACTTTTTTTCTACGGCCCTGTCTGGCATTTACAAAACATATGAAAATACGACAATAAAACAGGTATATATTCAGCTAACAAAATATTTTGTAACGATTTAGAAATTATTCGTAGCGATATATTCAAAATTTCTGCAATTTTTCACTATTTCAGCACGATCTTCCAATAGTGGAAATAAAGCCAATGAATAATAATCATTCCAACTTGAAATACACGTGTTCCACACGGATTTTTTTCAATTAAGTAATCTTATTAGGTCATAATCACACGTTTGACAGAACAGATTTATGTATTTTTAGTTGTAATGAGTCTTAGCAAAATACCTATATATTGCCGCTTTTAAATATCACTTTTTAGCAATAAAGGTAGATGGAGCTGAAATTTGTAAAAAAAACTGCACAAAATTTGAATATCGCCGACCTGTGGGTGCGTTTCGCCTTATAAGACAAACTTCTTGGCACAATAATTATTAAGCGAGACAAAAAATCGATTTTTAAGATAAATGTGTAGGTACCTACATGCTTAATTTAATTCCTTGCTTTAGTCACATTTTAAAATTTTATTGTTTTTCAAAATTAACGGTTTGATTACAAGTTTTTTGCAATTTACGTTTGTCCCAAGAAGTTTGCCAGAATCTGTATTTATTTTATTTTTTTTATATACGAATAATAAAACCAATAAAACTATGTATCTACCAAATATGTGTTGTTTTCTTTTAATTTTTAAATGTTTTGATGGTATAGGTATGATGGATAGAGGTAGTTACAATTTGGGCTAAAAATATCGATATATCGAAATATCGATATTTTTTCCTCTTCATACATCGATACTTTTTAAAACTATCGAAACGATATATATCGATATATTTTTTTGATTTGCCCATCCCTACTTTCGCAGTCGTCGAACTATTTTATTTTACATAGACAAGAATTACTAAAAGATAAAATTCATATTGTGACAGTTTGCGGTAGACGAAATGTCATTGCGAGATTTTTGATAAAACTGTTTGTACTCGTAGAAAAGTTTAAAAAGATGAAGTCTGTGTTAATAACTGGATCTAATAGGGGTTTGGGTCTTGGGATGGTGAAGTATCTCCTTTCCAGCAAAAATCCACCGGCACACGTTATAGCAACATGCCGCAAGCCGGACGATGCGAAGGTGAAGACTTTCGATTCAGGATAATTTTACATTATTTCTCACTTACCAATTGGTGCCATTTTGACGGATATGTTTATTTATCACCTCACAAAACACGAACAAATTCACAATGTTTGGAATTGCGTAAGTTTTCAAAAAATCGGTTTTTATTCGACGAATGAGTCAGAGACACACGTCCGTCTGGCGCGCGGAATTAATGAGCACTTACTCAACGGCGCAAATCCTCGCTATGTTATATTGTGGTTATATGTTCTCAAGGTCTGCTACAACGCCATTTTGATTCGAATACCATAAATTAATACTCAGAATATAAATCATGACATGACACATTCTTCATTCTGTTCTAGATTATTCTAACCATGCTTTGTGAATTATTTTGTGTTTCAATTTTCCTTAATCCCTTTCCCACGATTTAGGTAGTTTCAAAAATATTTTAAAATTCCCCCCACCTTTCTATAAATTCACTTCATCCTGAAAGGACTTCAAGGATAGGGTTGGCACCTTAGAGTAAGAGAATACTATGGAGGGAGCGATAGGTATATTTCCTATTGTTCTCGCATGAAGCCGATTTTTAGACCTGCACGAACTTCACTCTTGTACTTTTTATGGCAGTCTGTGGAGCGATATTTGAATCAATTTGAATAGTGCGTTGTGTCAAAGTGACTTGTTCATGATAAAAGCTGTTTTTTTTCTCCAAAACATAAATTTGTTTGCATTATTTTGTGAATTAATATTCAAAATTAAACATCATGTGGAAATGTAGTGTTTTTGGGTGAACAAACGGCGATAAAGATAAAAAAATGGTTATTTCCATGCAAGGGTGAGTATCGAAGTTTATTTGTAATATATTATCATATATAACAACTTTTCTCTAATATTTCATAAACCTGATATATAAAGATGTATTATTTTATTGTTATACGTCATTTATTATTGAAAAATTGAATTAAAAATAGTATTTTACTTAAAATAATGATTTGTTGTGTGTATGACATTTTATGTGTAGTGACGCCAAAACGGCTCATCGATGTTATAATCGAATAATTATTTTTGATAATTTTTTGACCTGTAAAGCTTTACTTATCGATATTGAATTACATTTGTATATTTAAAATAAAATATGTATATGTATATTATATTTATCTTTCTGTGAAAAAATAGTAATTTCGTACGACATAATGAGCTATTTGTTAGCTTGATTCTGTGTAAACATTTTAGTATATCATGACAGAAAACAATATTGAATGTGAATTTAAATGATACACTTGTCTTATTTTCTGACTGTTTGTATGTTTTAAGATTTTCCAAAGATGATGGATGATGGGCAAAGGCAATGGATTGCAGCAGTAAAAAGGGAACATTGGACACCTAAACATACTTCATGTATATCGTCGGGTCCGTACACTTCCATCCATCAAATATCCACCCTAGTCCTAGTGGATATATTATACAAAAATTGGCATTGTAACAATAAAATGATTTTTCTTGTAACATTAATTATCAAAGGAATATAAACATTTCCATAAAATGACATCTTTTTTTATTTTTCATAACCTTATAATTAATGACAACCATTACGCATTTCAGTTTTCTAAACTAAGTACATAATATGTGTATGATGAAAAATTCCGCCACGTTTCGACAAGCACTCATCATCTTCATTACTGCCTTGGTGTGAAGCCTGCTTTCACTTGAGCTTGTCAAAGCATCGTGAGATTTTTGATAACACACACACACACACACGCTGTGAAGTAATTCTTAACAAAATTAACATCATATCATAACCTACGTGAAAACAAAAAAAAAATACTTATGCACTTTATTTCAAAAACAATTTATGATATAAGCGTTCTCATACGATGGTTTTTAATGGGCTATGAAATTCGATGTAATTGTGTCATACATTGATCATCGATGACATCTGTAGCATTGGCATCCATATGGAGCCAACTTCACTTTATCACTTTTTATGGCCCTGTCCGCCATTTTTAGGCTTCATTTTTTCGCAATTGTGCTCCCTCCATAGTATTCTCTTACTCTAAGGTTGGCACTTAAGTAATTGTCGACTGTGGTTAACTTTATCAAAATCAAAGATTAATCTTAAAATTTTTGTTTATTATTTTTATTTTATTATCAGTTATGTATTTTTATAAACATTCTTGTTTTTTTTTTTCAAAAATATATTTTAAATCTAAGTACTTACCCAATTAAATAATACGTGTGTAGTAACTACCTAGAAATTAAAAAAAAAACTTTAATTCAAGATGAATTTCTTATTTTTCAGGAATTAAAGGAATTGTCAAAGAATCACAAGAATTTATTGATATATAAACTTGGTAAGAATGAGCATATTATTTTTAAAGTTAACTATGGTTGGAATTTAAAAAAAAAATCTCAACTTTTTCAAACAGCAGTTTTTATTGATTAGATAAAATATTACAGTTTTCTATTTAATGTAATTTTTTTTTCAAATCACTTAGTTTTATTAAATTATTTGATTGGGATTGTCATCTTATTCTGTAATCAAAACTGAAAGTACCTACTCACGCGACAAAATGAGAGTTCTAAAATGATAATTTTCTTCTTTTAGATTTACACCATACAGATACATTCCAGAACTTACTTCAAAAGCTAGAATCAATAACAGAAGATGACGGACTTAATGTACTCATTAACAATGGCGGTGTGAGCACAAAATATACCACCCTCAACTATGTCAAGACTGAACAGCTTATCGAAAATTTTGTCATCAACACAGTTGCTCCTATAGTTCTCACTAAGGTACTTGCTCAATAAAAATCCAGAATTCATATATCAGGGAATTAACATCAAGCTACAATGTTTTTCATTCAAACTATTGTGAAGTCTTAAATAAATAAATTTACACTTTTCCATACAAAGGTGTCGTTATAGCCAGCGGAACTTATTGCCTTAGGCAATTTTTGGGAATCCTCTGCAATAGCGTCCCAAATGTATCCGTGATATTTTTTTTATTTCTTAACTAGCTGACCTGCCCGTAGAACTTCGACCTAATCCAGAATACAAAAATAATTTTGACTTATTACATGAATTAAATACAGTTTATGACATAAAAACTGAATAAAATTTAGCTAATAATTTATTTCATTATGTATGTAATAATTATTGTTGATTCGGATTCGGGATGAAGTTCGACGAGTCATAAGTTTGTGATAAAAAGAATTAATTCGTCTATAGATAAGTAACTTTAAAAAATATCTAATAGATGGCGGTATAGTAAGAAGTAAATGACATGTGATACACGTAACGATATTCTATATATTGTTGAAAGAATAGAAGTCCATCAACACCAAATTTTTTCGAATTATTATGGTAAGATGTATCCGTAATATCGCTATATATGATATAAACGAATATTCGAGACACTGAGGACGGCATGGGATCGAACCCAACAGTTCTCGACCAGGTTTCGATACATACGAAACAAATTATAGAGAAAATATGGATGCACTCATCCAAAGCGTCCCACATATTTAAAATACTGAATGAGATTTAAAAAATTCATTTTTCCATTCAAAACTGATAAAAAGTAAAAATTAGTACAACAGGAATTCGAACCTGAGATCTTTCAACTATGTGTTGGTGCGATACATATCATAACGATATTAGGGATACATTACGAAATTTAAAAAGTTTATTAGGGATACATTTAGGATTCTATCACGGAGGATTGCTCAAATTTTTCTAGTCCAATAATGCAGGCCAACCCTGGGTAAAAATTTCAGGTGAAAAACTTTTAGAATGGTTTGACCGGGAATCGAATGTGAGACCTCTTCATATGAAGTCAACATCTAATGACTGAAACAGTTTTTCTATTTGTACGCTGCAAACAGCACATTCTTTAACTTGGTACACATTTTTCTTCATTTTGCTTTGAATAAAATTATATGTGGCTTTCATCATTTCCAGACCCTTCATCCCTTGCTGAAGAAAGCTGCACAGAAAAATTCCAATCTTCCAATGAGCCTCCATCGGGCTGCAGTAATCAACTTGAGTTCAATATTAGGCTCCATATCACAAAATGATAAAGGGGGATTTTATCCTTATAGATGTTCTAAGGTATTTTCTTTATTTCCAAGATCAATATGTATTTATTAATGCATTTTTTTGTAATCTACGAACGCTTTATTAATATTTTTATGGTCGTATTTGAACTTTAATCTATCCTTCACTCCAACATGAGTAACATTTTACAACATACATAGGTCTTAAGTCTGGAATCTATACAATAAAGTAGTGTATTCCTCTTGCATATTATGAAGATTAAAACTTTGTACAGTTTCTATACTAAATTATTAGCCTGCAATAACTGTTTCTGTTTAATCATATAATTGGAGAAAAATCCTAGTCCAGGGCAGAAATTTTTTGTAAAAAACATCCAAAAATGTCTACCCGTATTGGATATCACGAAGCCCACTATCAGTGACACTATTAACTCTAGTTCACACTAGGTCAAGTAGCTAAATAACTCGCAACTGTACTACAAATTGTTCACACTATATGCGAGTACAGTTCATTAGCGAGGAGGGTTTTTAAAATATTCCGCAACACAATGTGGGGTTGGTTCGAAAAAATTACTGTCTATTTTAGCAATTGAGCCAGCGGCCAGTGAAGCGTGGTGTGGGCGCTTCACTTGCTCAAAAAATGAAGCAAAATGGATTGAGTCAACTAAATTTTTTTAAGTCTTCAGAGACGTTTTGTTAATAAATTACTCGCTACTTGAAAAGTGTCACTGAATTAATAGTGAATGATGGTGCTAAAAATATTGTGAATTTTATAATTTTAGAGTGCACTGAATGCAGCAACGAAATCTATGAGTATCGACTTGAAGAAAGACGGAATTTTAGCTATAGCAATGCATCCTGGTTGGGTTAAGACGGACATGGGAGGGCAGAATGCTCCACTTGACGTGAATACTAGTATCAGTTCCATGTTTTCCACTCTGTATAAACTATCCGACGTGGACACCGGAGCATTTTATCAATACGATGGAGCAAAATTACAGTGGTGATTTGGTTAAGAGAATAAGGGGCGTCCATTAATCACGTGAACTTAAAAGGGGGTAGGGGGGTTCTGGAAAAAAATCACGAAAGATCACGTAGGGGGAGGGGGGTCTAGTAAGAAAATCAAATGCATTTATTTTTTTATGATGAATTTAAAGTAACACAGTTGCACTTTCAACATTTTATAAAATAGATGATAAAAATCCAACTTAAAAAAGTACACGTGATTTCAGGGGGGGGGGGTATTCTGAAACATTACCAAATATCACCAGGGGGGGGTTAAAAAGCTGTAAAAAAAACATCACATGATTAATGCACGGCCCCTAATACAGTGGAATCTCTCATCACCTGCAATAGTACGTTTTAGAGTCGTACTCGTTATGGAAAACATTTTTCCCATAGATATTAATGTGAAATACGATAATGCGACATGCCCATATTCATTTAATAAAAATTAATCACTAATAATAAGAATAAGACATTTTGTTTTTGCCGACGCTTCATAACTTATGACACAGCATAATCCTTGAATAAATTTGCCAACTCCTTATTATGATGAAGCTTTTCAATGATTTGACATTAAATATGGATGTCTCCCCGTTGGTTTTTTTTTCGGGTGCATGTTTTTAAGGATAATCAACTTTTGCACATAAAAAATTGCAAGTAATGTACGAGGACTAAAAATGCAGACTGCTGCCGAGAAAGTCGCGACTTATAAGTAAATGTTGTTGGATGGAATTAGCTTTTCTGTGAAACTCAAATGTCTTCCTCGTTAAGGGACAACTTTTTTTGCTCTTTATGAGAGGTTCCACTGCATTATACTTACAATAAATGATGTTCAGCGCACAAAATATGAGAATTAAAGGTGACCAATGTATCGTCGGTGAGCTGACAATACCTACCAAGTGCACTTTAGCAAATTGTTCAGGAGAGACAAAAAACTTTCTGAAATTCAAATTACTCAACTTTTTGAAAATGTAAAAATGCAATAACTCTTGTATTTATGTACTTGAATACCTGATTATACTATTATGTAATAAATATTACTCTAAATACATAATACCGTAGATAGCGGATATTGCTTCCTCAAAATGTGTACATAGCAGTTATTGCTATAGAAAGTTCCAATGAAACTAAGTATTTTGGAATAAAAAACAATTAACTTTATTATCAAAATAATATTATTTATACACCGCTATACTAAAAAAATATAAAAAGTAGGAACATAAAAGAATTACCTAAATATTTATTAGAAAAACATAATGAAAAAATACAGTTAAACCATTCATGTAGGTACTTTTAATTTATTTTAAATGTTGAATGGGCTTGTTTTTTTTTAAACAATATAATTAATAAGAAAAATAAAAAATGATTATTAAAAAATAAACTCTAGGTATCTTACTGAATAACTATATAAATCACACACATAAGTACTTAAATATACGATACAATTTTGGAAAAAATTATGTGAACTTTTGATTAACAAAAAATAAGTAGACACAACAAAACTAGATAATAATTACACTTTGGAAACAAAATAAGTGTAAATTAAAATGACTAATCATAGGATAATATAGAAGAAAACTATGTACATGAAAACATGTTCATAAAAAATGAACATAAAAGGTAACATTCATTAGGGTTTTTTTCATTTAGAATTTCTTTTTTTCTTCTTGGAGTTTGAATTATTACGTATTTTGTCAACGGCGACACCATCTTCACTAATATTATTGTTCTCCATGTTATCAATAGTTATTGACGTATACGGAAGATTGTCATAAAACACGTGGGTATCTTTAGATATTACACTTTTCAATTCTTGAAGATGTTTCCACTTTTTCAGTGAAATGGGTAATTGATTCTTATATGAAGAAGGGTAATTCAAGATTGGTTGCATATTTCTTGCTCTCATTGGAAGGTCTTCGTATTCGTCAGTAAACTGCAGCTTTATTTTAATAGCACCACTATGATCATAGTGCAATGACTTTATTTGATTCACTGTTTTGTCTCTCCCTGGTCTAATACTTGAATATCTTAAGTGTTCAGATCTTGTGTAGTCTTTAAAAAAATCGTGCGTTAACTGAATTACCTCATAAGGTTCTGGTTTTTTCCGGGCCTCTTTTGTAGCTTTAATATAGTCACTTGGTAGTTCGATAATTCGGTTTTTTAATTTCCTTTCTATACAACTGTGTACCGAATCACACGCCATTTGTGTATGTCCTCTTGTTAGAAACTTTTGATAAATTTCAACATGATGCAACATTGCAAAGTTAAGAAGAGCGTTTGCCATTATGTTGTTCCTATTTTGCGACGTACAACCATCTGAATAAATTACGATTGGAAGATTTTTTGACAAACAATGGCGCTCCATGTAATTTAGTAAGCAGGAAACAAAAGTTGAAGCGGTTAGACCACAGTCAGTCTCTGTAAACCAATAACATGTACTGTGATGAGTGGTTTCATTGTAAACAGTAAAGTTATGACATGATAACTTAGTTTTGAAATAAATTTTTGTTGCATTTAACGATGGTGTCAACTTTACGGCTTGCAAGTCCATGCATAAAAGTATCACTTCATTATTTGAAGCTCTTGTTTTATCTTTTTCGTGCTCGGATCTACTTGAATTTTTCTCTTCTACATGTTTAAGCCAAACATCCTCATTTACATTTTTATTTTCAAACTCGATGCATATGTCACACCGGTCTTTTTTGGGAGAAAACAAACTTAAATTATGTTCATTAAATACTTCTTTGAATTTTTTTCTACCCAGAGAGATTTTGTCGTTTTCTTCACAATAATTTTTATAAACGTTGTGTAAGGCCTTTATTGTAGTGAATTGCTGCTCCAAATATAATTTATTAGTGTCTTTTCGTACGTAATGTGATGGTAATTTGGGTAAATCATTGAAAAATATTTTTAAAAATTCTACGCTCTCTGCAAAACATGTGACTTTAAAATTGGACGGATTTCTCCTCTCATTTTTGAGATGTTTAGACTCACTTATTCCATAAGCACTATCTTTGACCCAGCTCTCCACCATCGAGCGTCTCAGGCCTAAGGTATTCATAAACATGATTTTGCACACCTGTACCAATTCATTTCCATTGTGTAATCTGTAAATCATTGTGGTGCTTCGTTTGATTGTTTTCGTTTGTGTTCTCCTAGCTGGAGGTTGAAGAGTAACATGTCCAGAAACAAATACTTTTCGCTGATCCCACGTCATCATTTTCCAAAATGTTGTAAATATTTTTATTCTAATGTGCTCTTCAAAATTTCCACAATGACGTTTTTTAGATTTTTCGCACACCTGAGATGAACATCGTTGCCCTATTGTTCTCGCAGGCTTCGAGACATTTTGCTTAAATACCCTATTCCTATCACGAGTAAATCCCAGATACTCTTCTCCTTGCATTCTCAGAAGACAATTTTTTTTCCTCTTCCAATTATTTTTATTTGCTAACTTTTTTCTTTTACGACCTTCCTCCATATCTCCGCAGTCAACTCTATCATTCGTTTTGTCAAGGTTCAGCATAGTATTTTCATCAATGAGACTAGGTGATTGGTGAATTGAGTTTTGTAACTCATTAAAAACTATTTGACTAGTTGATGGATCAATCGCATTTTGTAACTCAGTGAAAACCAATTGACAAGGTGATTGAACAAAATTAGGGATTTCTGGAGTAGGGATCTCCTCTGTATTTTGAATTGTGAAGTTAGTTTGAAGATGGAGCTCTTGTATTATAGTAGTTGATTCAATGTTGTCTAGTAAAAAGTATTCGCATACATTTTGAACTTCTGGTAATTCTGCTGTATTTTGCGTATACACTTGTTCTTCTCGAGTAGGTTGATCAATTTTTTGAGTGGGTTTACTTTGAAAATATTGATAATTTGAAACTTGTGCTTCTTGGTATGGTAGATCCATTGTTTCTTGTAAAATTGGAAGTATTTGAGTGGGTTGGCTTTGATCAGTTGAAATTGGTATCTCTTGGGATGGTAAATCTTGTGTTTGAGAGGGTTGCCTTTGATAATATTCAGTTGAAACTTTACCTCGAGATGGTGATTCTGTTTTTCTTAGTAAATCTTTTGACATGATGATTTCTGGTTCTCGAACTTGTAGTTTTTTCTCCAGTGCCATGTTCAGTATTCTTAATCCTCTCGAAGTCATTTTTCTGTGAAATAAAAAATGGTTTTAATTAAAATAAATTATTGAAATTCTAAAACTATACTTTTCTCCATGAGTTAAAATACAACAATAGCTGTTAAGTAACAGAAATTATCAGATAATTGCATTTGAAAGTTCAATTGCAATATCTGCTATCTGCCGAGGTACAACAATACCTGTTAAGAAGCAAAAAATATTCCATAATTTAACAAAAACTAATGATGCAATATCTGTTATCTACTGCACAAATATAAATGGGATTTTAAGTCATAAAATTGACAATATTTTATTCTAAAATATGAAAATAACAAAGAATAGATATCATCCTACCTTATAGAACTCAGCTACACTTCTAAAGAATAAAAATAAAAATGCACGGAGCGAAAAATCAAGGCAACAACAAACGCACGTCATTCCAGCGTATATTTACAAGGCAAACTGACTGTTAGCAGGTATTGTCCTGCTTTTCTACCACGTTATAGATGGTAGGTATTGTTTTTATCAAAAAACTCGGACTTCCAATTTTTTTTAATTTGTCAGCTATTGTCACAATGTGAGGAATGGGCATTAGAACCAAAATATGCAAAAAAACGCATTTCGCAAAAAGTGCGAGATGGTAGGTATTGTCAGCTCACCGACGGTATGCTTCAGTATATTCACTTAGGTCTCTTTCCTTCTCAGATGCTTATTTTAAACTAAATATTAAGTCAACATTTAATTGTTTTTTGAGATTTTAATGTAAAATCATTTTGGTAGTACTCCACTTGCAACACTTCTAATGATTTTGACAAAATGATTCAATAATAATTGAATATCATTTAATGCCATCTTCCACAAAATATAAAAAAGTATAAAATTAAAGAGGTTTGCATTTTCTTCTACAAATTGGACACGGTGCCATTTTTAATTCAAAAGAGAGGAGAAACTGGAGTTCTACCATAATTGTATACTGGAAATAAAATACGCACTAAGTGCCAAAAAATTCATTTTGAGATAATCTACTAAAACTGATTTTCCCCCCATATAGACATAGTACTATGATGATTTTTGGATCTGTTTTTTTACACTTTTAGATCATCTACATGGACTAAGTGCAATATTTAGGCTATTGGCAATGGTTTATAGAACATTTCCTCATCCTCAACTCATTTTTGGCACTTAGTGCGTATTTTATTTCCAGTATACAATTATTTTTAATGTAATATGATTGTGATATTTAGAAATCTTTTGATTGTTTTAAAATCTATTTGCTATGTGTTGTGTTTGAAGGCAAATGAATTTAGGAAAAACATATTTGAAATATTTACATGGTTGTATGATGTAAAGGGCATTAGTCAAAATTATGGAAACAGTTCGAATTCCCTCAGCGGATTCTCGTAATAATAAAAACGTATGCCTACTTGTAACAGTGGTTTTGTTTGATTTCTGCACTATGTTATTTGTAATCATTGCTTTCCTGTATGATTCTGTCTCTTTTTGTAATACATATATAACCATTTTTCGTTTGTTCTCCTTGAAAAAATTTTAACACGTAAAAAGCATTTATGTTGTGAATAGTTGATATATGATCCTTTTATTAATGAATCTTTGCTCACTCAAAGTGAACACAAATACTCTCTTTGCCTCTTTCACAGTAAGCTATTTAAAGCTTGTATAGTGAAAGATGGTGATCTTGTCTGAATACAAGGTTTTATCTATTTTTTTGGTGAAAAACAATAATGTAAGATGAGAGCAGTAATCCCAATATTTTTATTGTTAAATTTTACTATATTTTTTATATCAGTTAGGGCCTCTGCGCACTGGCAACTTGTATAAAGCAACTATTTAGTTGCTTCCAATGAAACACAGGGTATTGAATGCAGCTCAACTTTATAGTTGCGACGTTTTTGTATGAACTTTTTCAAGGTACTCAATAGGTTGCCAGTGCGCGGGGGCCCTAGTTCTTTAGGATATACAATTTCTGGTTGTACTACTTCAAGCTTTTGATATGATAAGTTTTATATATGCCAACAGATTTATTAAAATGTTTGCTGGAACAGTTCTTTATTTTCTAACAGTCAATCCCCCTCACCTTTGAACGTCATGAAAAATCTGTCATAATTATAAGTAGTGAAACTACTTAAAAAATCATTTGACTATGGCTTCATGACATATTGCTGTCAAATGATTATAATGTTGGATACAGTGATGTAACTTTGTTCCACCAAAATTCTATGACGAGCATAATATATGAAAGCTTTTAGAAGGCGATATAGAGAAGTTCAGGATCGGAAGTACTGTTAGTGGCATGAGATCATCAGATTGTGGATGGAATGCCATTTAAAATAAAATAGGATTGGAAGTATTCCCAGATGTTTGCCAACCTCCCATTGAAGTCTCTAATGCTGACTTGGTGTGACCACTTAACTTTGAAATGATTAGACATCTGTTGGACTTTATGAGAAACATTGAAGCAACCAAACTTTTCTTTAGTTATTGCTGACACTACATAGATAGTGCCATTTATTGACTATATGGCTCGATAGAATACCTACAACATTGAGTATTTATAGATGTGTGTCCTTTTCAATACTAGATCTTAAACCCCCCCCCCCCCTCGAATGAATAAATACAATTTACGACATAAAAACTTCATTAAATTTAGCAAAATAATTTATTGCATTATGTAATAGCTGTTATTGTTGAGTCTGAATGAAATGTGGAAAATTAGTAATGAAAATCACATAAAAAAATTTAATTTGGTTTTAATTGATTTTTTTATTATTTTTCATTTATCACAAAAAATCTCCATTTGGTAATTTGACAAAATGGAATGTGGGACAAAAAAAAGGATACAATGTTATGATTAGTATACAATTTTTAACATTATTGGTGACTTTCACCAACGATTCCTAACATTTAGGTAGCTCTTAGCGTACCATTTTATATGGTGTGGAGAACGCTAAGAGCTATCTAAAAGTTAGGAACCGTTGGTGAAAGTGACCATATATCGCCAAACATTAGGAATAGGTATAATAATTTTGATTTTTAACATGGTCAGCGCATGTCCTTTTTTATTTAATTTTTTTTTGTTCATCTTTTATGAACAATGAGAAATGTTGTTTTTTTTTTGGTAGGATATAAACTTAAAATAATTGCTTATTACTCTCCAAATCATAGTAATAAAATATATATAAAATAAAAAGTAAAGAATAAAAGCACACAATTTAAGTTGAGATTTAACAATTAATTATTATTGTGTGAATAATCTATTTAATTAATCGATAATAAAAAAAAAGTAATAAGCAATTCTTTAAGGGCAATGTAAACGGAATAATATTCTATATACGAACCGTTTATTACAAACTAGATTACAACGGTTTAGCGAACTTGGGTTATTGATATTCGTAATACAAATATGATAATAGTAGGTTACAATAACACGCTGGTCAAATAATACATTGCATACTGTTTCTTTTCATATTTATTCTTTTGATTTTTATATGATACAATGTAGGGTTGAAATGTTTGGGATAACATACCGTGATGACAACAGATTTTTTTCATTTTTATTTTTTTTACTTTCAAATCATTATAATAATATTTACAATATTTTACAATGTACAGTATATAAGGATATGACTACAGTTTATCACTTACTATACAATAACAATACAAATTCAGTGTGCACTAGCTACATTTTTTAGGCCATAGAAATAATCATAGATAAAAACAAAACAGAACACATTAAAAAAAATAATAATAATATAAGTGCAGAGTGCTAGAACAAATTATCATATCAGACCACGTAGAGTTCAAAGAAAAAGTTTACAACTAGCATAAACAAGTAAATGCAGTATACCATAGAACTACTTAGAACATAAACAAAAAACCAAAGACTAAATATTACTATGAATACAATCTTTGATAATGTGAAGCAGGCGATTACGCTGTCAAATTAAACCTTTGCAAGTAGGAACAGATCCAGATTCCATAAAACCCAAACCATAAACATAGTTGTATCAATTAAATTGAAAAAAAAAACAGAAAACTAAATTTAGCTTGTTTAGGTTATTTATGATGTCTGAATATGAAATAAGAAAAAAAGATAACAATGTTGGCATTGTCAAAAAAACTCTACTTAACCTCTAAACTAGAAAAGAAAATCAATGCAGTAGGACAAACTATTATTATCTTGTACTAAATAATGCAAAGAAAATATTACGTTAAATCAATCTGTGATTTTTTTAGGTTATTTAGTTTTTTTATACAAAAATAGATCTCCGAAATAACTATCGAGATGAAGTAGTGTTTTAAACAATTTATACAACGTTACATGCATTGCAAAATAAGGCATTCCACAGTGCGAGATTTATTTACATTATTAAAGCCTCGTTTGTTTTTATACACGATCATATAAAAAAATATAATAAGCCAATGCACAATCAGCCTTAAATAATGCTGCTACTATCGGATAAAATAAGAGGTTAGAAAGATCCCGACGGAAGGCGCCAAAATTTACCAAGTTACATTTTGATACCAGCGATTCTCATATGTAATATTATAAATAAAAAATTGCTACATTTAAAATTCATTACATTTTTTATAGGTCAATTTCAGGCCAAAATTTGTCACAGATTTAACCTGTTAAAATGCAATAAAAATTATTTTGCATTATTTAAGACTGCTTTCAACCCATTAGAAATATAACAAAATAACTGCATAAAACTAGGTACTTTTAAATGCCATTCTGAACCAAGAGTTCTTGATCACAAAAGTAATTAAAAAAAAACACAAAACCATTAAAATGTTACATTTGATTGTAGTATTCGTCCTTTTGTCGGCAGTCGGGACAAAACCACTTTCCCTTTGGAGGGACCATAATGCCGACACACTCGAAATGAAACCATTCTATAGCACAACCCTCGGCGTCGCAAGCAATCATCTCCGACACCTCGTCGTAGGGGCACCTGCAGTAGCAGTACACACTCTCCCCTTCCTTAGCCTCCCGGGCGCCCGCAGGTCTGGGGAAGGGGACTCCGGACCCGTACAGATGTGGAATAGGCTGGTTGTACAGCCTGCTGGTGATCACAGGCTCCACTGGCTCAGCTAATGGATGATTTATTTGCAATGCTCCTTCTCTGCTTGAATCAGACTCATCGTCGTCTTCGCTGGAAGTATAAATAGGATCCTTAATTATTAATTTGGGCGAAACAACAGGCTTTGAGTCCTGTGGCATCATTATGTCAGCAATGTTTGGATAGTCTGTTACCACTGGGGGCTGGCTCTGAAATCCACTGGATGACGGCAAGTCTTCTTTCCTCCACTCTAATTTAGGTGGCAGTTTTTGATTTTGAATATACTCCTCGTCGCTCGAGTATCCGTAAAATTTATTTGGAACTCTTCGGCGCTTGGAAGCTCGTTTATTGTCAATATCTGTCTGCAGAGTGGAAACCATTTTAGGTGTAGACACTACCATCTTTGGTGTGGACGCCATCATTTTAGGGGAATCTATTCCCGATTTATCAATGACCGTTTTTGTTTGAAGGGATATAGTGATTTTATTTGGGGCTATGATGGGTGGTGTGTCGTCTAGTCTGAGAGGTATCTTTATTGGTGGTACAGTCGGAGTTATCTTGCTTTTCGTTTTTCTTTTCTTCTTATTCTTCACCTTCTTTTTAGGCTCTTGAGGGATATTTTCAACTACTTCAGGTGTAACGGGCCTGCTCGAATCCAAATAAGTGCCATTATTCACAACAGGCGCTACAGTCGCTAACAACAACAATTTGTTCCGCTTTTCAGCCAGCATTTTATTAGCCAACCGCTGAGGATGTTCATCATAGAAATCCTCGTCAGTTTCGGTTTCATCTGTGTCTAAATCAGTTTCAGCAATGGGTAATTCTACCGGCTCTGCAAGGGGCATCACTACATCCACAGCCGAGGCATCGCTGTCCTTGTGCGGTTTCACACTATTAACTAGCTTTGGTGAAGAATCCAGTTCCGAGTCTGATGACGATGAACTTGATGAAGAGGAACCACTTGAAGAGGAACAGCTACAGTTGGACCCACAAGAACAACTTGAATCACTGTCACTACTACTATCGCTGGAGGAAGAACCGTCCCCTTTTTTAGGAGTTTTCTTTTTAGTTTTCAATTTCTTTTTATTCTCTTTGGTGGGACTCAACCCTTCCATGTTTAATCTATGCTGTTCTTCCAACAGTTCATAGTCACTGAGTGGTATAACGCAATAGTCGTGGTCTGAATCACACACATGCTTAGGTTTGGGAGGGAGGAGGCTAACAGCTTCCTTTTCCTTTTGAGCCTGATACATCTTAAAATTATCCCACACATCAGGAACAGTGTTTTCTACTTTAGTTTCTTCAACAGCATCTGGCCTAGGTTCTAGACCAGCCGTAGTTGTTGGTTCTGACGTAGCAAGAGCAGCCTCGGCTGAATCTTGGTTGGCATTTTCAGCAACTTTTGAAGATTCTAAATCAGATTCATCACTACTGTCGGATTCAGACAGGTTCAATGCGGGTAAATTAACATCAATGAGTAAGCTATCTTTATTGTCTTTATTTTTCTTACTTTTCTTAGACTTTTTAAGTTTCTGTGTTGACTTGTCTTCTGGTTTCTCCGCAGTATCAACCTCATCATCAGGTTTATCATCTATGACTATTATTTCGTTCTTATCATCTATGGGTGTTGTCTGTTTAGGAGGTGGCTCCACTATCTCTCTTGTTTCTGAATGTTTACTCTCATGTTTGGCTAGTAATTTCTTTGACACAAACTTCTCCTGGCAGCCTTCGTGTGTGCATGCATAAGGAATATCATTGCTATGAAACCGCTTGTGAACTTTCAAGGAGACTGCCTTTGTGAAGGTTAAGTTACACTCCTCGCATATGAAAGTGGCGGGAGGAGTACAGAAGTGATAAACATGGGGCCATCTCTTCTGCAAGCACTTTTTGCACAGCACACTTTCGGTGCCGTGTTTCCAGAAGAGATGCTTGGTGATGTCGGGCTTATTGCGGTACGCTATTCCACACCTGTAACACAAATGATGCAGCTTGTGTTTCCATACATGATTAGATAGCCTGGTTTGATTATGACAAAACTCTAGACACACATCGCAGTTGTTATGGCTTTTCCTCAAATGAACCATAAGTCTGAATGCGGAAGGTATAGAGTCTTTGGGACACAGACAGCAATGAAAGGATATTTCACTATTGGACATGTATGTTCCGGGACAGAGATGGCATAAGAGTTCACTATAACTATAGAAATTACATTTACACATAACACACAACAAGATTGTTTTCTGGTGCATCTTCCTGTTGTGTGAGTACAGATCTTTCTGTAAACCCGTCACGTAAAAGCACTGGAAACACTCTAAAGTTTGATCGTAGAATTTCATTTTGCTTTTGTCTTCCGTGTCGAATCCTTCCAGGTTGATATAAACACTTTGTACTTCCTCTAGCGATGATTTCACTTTATAAACTATTGTATCCGGGAGTAACTCTTCTGCGGTAATACTATTAACAGTTGCGGAGAATCTATGCTCTGCGAGAAAATGTAGCGCAAGCTGCTTGGCATTAACCGCTATTTTACGAGCGTGATTGCAATAGATACAATGGGAAGCTGTGGCTTGCAAGAATACTAATAACAATTGTTTTAATGTGTACCTATCTAAGGGGTTTTCTAGAGTTAATTCTGTCATTGCTACCTCTTCCCCCGCCACCACCAAGTCTGAATCTGAAGAATTTACACTATTATTAACATTATCCCCGCCCTCCTGCGCAGACATTGCGTCTGCTTCTTCCTCATTTTCCTCTTCATTTCCACTTCCTGTGTGGATGTTATCTAAGGGTTTATTCTCCTGGATGGAGTTCCCACTGGTGTCCTCAACATCAACAGTTAGCTTGTCACTGTCTTCACTTTCAGATGAATAATCGCTGGTAGATTGCTTTTCAAATATGGTTTTGGGTATTTTCACAGTCAATTTGGGTACGGTCAGTCTATTTTCTGGTTCACTAGCTGCTATATTAACTTTACTGGAGTTCTGTTCTTGCACAGGGGCCTGATGAAATGCGGGTTGGTTTGACAGTGTAGGAGTGAAAGTTTGCTGCAATGGATAAGTTGGATTGGGTGTCTCCTCTTGCATCTCAGACGTCTGATATCTTTTTGGAGGTCTTCTATTGCGTGGTGGAGGTTTAGATAAGAACTGTGGTTTCCGAGGCCAACTAACAGAAGGATGTATTTGATAAAGAGTTTCTGTAGTTGTGACGGGAGTTTGTGGCTCGCTGGCAGACATGCTGTGATTACTATAACTAAGATCGTCAACAGCTGACACATCGTTGGTGACGGCCACACTGGTCTCCATGATATCTTCACTAAGTGATTGATTATTTCCTAGGTCTTCTTTTGGAACTGGTGGTGAACTGTCTAAGTTATTTAAATGCACTGGTTTTATACCTGGTTGAACATTCTCCGATTTAGACTCGCAAATACTTTCATCCTCCTTTGAATTCACATTAGTATCACTACAAGAACTAACTGGCTCACTACTCTTAGAGATGTCATGCCCATCAAGTTCATTGAGATTGTTAAAATCCTTAGTAGTTAGAGTTTCATTAGAGTTGCAATCATTTTCACTATTTTCAATAGTCTTTGTAGTAAGTTTATCACATGAATCATTGGCATTTATTGAAGCGCTCTTTGAACCAGGTATTTCAACATTGGATAAAGTCTTAGGGTCACTAATAACATCAGTGTGAGCAGCAGAGGCAGCCGCAGTCACGTCACTAGATACTTTGGGCGGTGATGTTACACTTGCGCTTTTTTTAACATTTCCATCCGAAGTTGAATTGAGTTTTTTGACTTTAGAATTTTTAGGGCACTGCGGACTGTGACCACCTTTTAATTTACACACAGAGCATTGCTTGGTTACTTGCGAACATTCGTGCAAAATGAACTCATCTCTTTCGGTGAACACTTTTTCACATTTGCAACATAATAAATAAAAGGAATCAGAAAATTTGGAAGACAGGTCTTCTTTAGAAGTGAACAAATCCTCTTGTATGTTATGTTTGACGACAAGATGCGAAGCCAGTTTTTGCGCCTGAGAAAACATTCCAAAACAAAAAAGGCAGGTGTGCCTGTTGTGCACCTCTCGGATGTGGAGAAACAAATTCCAATTCTCATAATACGTTCCACATGCAGAGCACAAGTAGACACTCCTAGTAAATCTAAGGTTTGTATCCGCAGAGGCTGGATTGCGAGCTTTCTGAATGGTCGGCAGACAAGTGGAGAGAGTTTTAGTGGTGATAGTGCATGTGCGCTGATGTTGTTTTAGCATCACCAGACTCGGGAAGGTGCCGGAACATTTAACGCATTTGAATTTGAGAGCCGGCTGCAACACCAAGTACTGAGCGCAGTCAGCACTTTCCTCGATCTTTCTCTTCTTACAAGACACTTGGTGGGCCTTTTGTTTTGTTTTAACATTGGCTGAACTGTGTAACTTAATAATGGCTTTCTGGAGAGCATCCTCGTCAATTGGTTTATCTCTGCTTGTTGATTGCACATTAAGATGTGAGGAAAATTCACCATTCTCTTTGAATAGTTTGGTTGGATAGTTTGGAATTTCTCCAGGTCTCTTAACAATGGGCTTGAAAGTCGATTGTTTGATAATCAAAGGCTTGGGTATGGGTTTAACTGCAGGCTTGATTTGCTCCTTAATTTTGTTCTTGGAGAATAACACTTCCTTGGGATGTTTGGGAACCGATTTCTCATTATCGGCAAACTTGTTTGTTGAGTTATGAATGTTCTCAAACCTCTCATAAGAGTTAGAACCACCATTCACACTTAAATATTTATCACTCTTATCCCTAACCCTCTGATCTGCAACACCAGTTGTATTGTTATTCTCTAGTTCTCTGGAATCCCCGTTACTTCCATCTTCCATAGTTGTTAGCTCTAAAAGAAAAACGATATGTCAGATATGATTTATGTGAATCATTTTACAATTACGTTACAGATAGCTTTCAATATTTTTACACAAATTATGAATGTTTAAGTTAGGTTATCCTCACAAAAGCCAACCTTAAGTGTTATGTAGCAAGGGACTGCGAAAACTATCGTTCCCGGTTATTTCCATCACAAAAATAAAATAGGAATTAAAAAAAATCCTAGGAAACTCGAGCGGGAGCCAATTCATCCCCGTAAGATGGCGTCACCAGCACTCTGAGATCCTTACAAGATGAAATCACACTAATAAGACAAACGCGTGTTCAATACCTAATAATGCGGCAAATTAACATTTTTTATTAGAATATCCACGTTCCTTCGCGATACTTTCTCCACAAAACAACTTAAAAATAATCGACGCAAAGGACACCCGACATCCAATGCTATACATACATAGACAACTACCTCGTTTATTAACCATAAACAAAATCAGACATAACGTGAGTTTTTATCTTTCATTTTAGTCATAGACAATAGTTTAACCTTTTGGGAGCTGTACGTTATTTCTGTTGATTTGTAAAAAATATTTATCAATATTTGTATAGTATAAACCAAGTGTTTTTCATTGGACAACTACACTGTAAACATCAGATATATTGATTAGTTTGATTAGTTTGATTAGTTATTATATTGGTTGCATAATGCATAATAATCACTCAAAACCAAAATAATGAATAAAATATACATTTAAATATTCTTGGTCAACAAAAAATTTAAGTAAATACATCTATAATATTATAATTATTCCGATCAAACAAAACACAGTACTAGCTTGATGTTAAAACTTTCGTTTACAAATAACATCGGTATACCATAATGTGACAACAGATTTGTGGCATATTAAAAAATACAGTGGCTTAATCACTGATGTATAATATAGAATGACGGTTAAAATTAAAAAAGATAAGAATGTGATAAGAATCAAGAAATTGTAAAATAACCTATTAAAACGAAGTAAGAAATAATGTTACAGCATACTGCTGTAGTCAACAATAAATGAGAGTTGAAGCAGTGTGCAACTCTCATTTATTGTTGACTACAGCAGTATGCTTATAAAATTAAATGCGAGCATTTGAAAAACGTATATGAATATTAAAAAAAAAAACGAAAATATACACTCAATATAGAAATAATATAAAAATATACCTAATAGATTAAAATAATTTGAAAACATTTTACTAGCAGAACAGCTTTTTTTAAAATTGTAATACAACTTATATTTTTTAACTTGACGACCTCACGACACCGCATTTAGAATCAAACTACAAGAAAGAGCCTATGATGAACCTCCGTGCAGAAGGTTCACACCCCCGCACCGTCATAGCTTCGTCCCTTTCCCCCACTCCTCCGTCAATTGATATATATGACAATACATATTAAAATTATTAAAAACAAATTGGCTGTCCAATTTAATACAAAAATCTTTATAAAATAATATGAAAAATATGTAATTAACAGACACCTTGACTCTGTAAAATGGTTTTGTAATTTTGGAATGCCAAATACTCACGTAATCGTATTATTATTACACATGTATGTAAGTTGACATTCAAAGGTGCTTGTTTTTGAAAGAGAAGATTTAAGAACGCAATGTTGTGTGAATGTGAATGATGAGAACTTGGAACAAGTGGACGAGTATGTTTATTTAGGTATCTAGTCTATTTAGCAGAGATGGAAGATGTGAAAAGGAGATTGAAAGAAGGAAACTGGCTGGTAGAAGGGTTGGCGGTGCACTAAGACCTCTAATGAGAAATAAGAACGTATCTCTTAAATCCAAATAGCTGATGCACAATGCAATCCTGATACCATCCATGATGTATGGGAGTGAAACATGGACATGGACGAAAAATATGGAAGTTGGAATGAATGCTGTGGAAATGAGATCACTCAGTAGGGATTCACGACGAGTTCATCGAAAATCAATTCATCGAATGATCAATTCATCGAAAATCAATTCATCGAAAATCAATTCATCGAAAATCAATTCATCGAAAATCAATTCATCGAAAACGAGTTCATCGAAAATCAATTCATCGAATGATCAATTCATCGAATCACCAATTCATCGAAAACCATTATTTTGAAGATATTTTAGAAAAATTGTTTATGACCTAAGAATAAGGTAAAACTTCAGTTTGGTCACTCCTATAAATTAAAGATGGCGGCGATTTTGACGTACGTTGGAGTATTTTTTTGTATATTTTTTTTTTTAATTAAATGAATCTGTGCTCACTCAAAGTGAACACAAATACACTCATTGACTCTTTCACAGTAAGCTACTTAAAGCTTGTGTCCTGAAAGAGGAAGATGGTTGGCACCTGGGATCGAACCACGACGTCCACAGTACGAAAGCCGGCGTTGTAACCACTGGGTCACCAACCACTTCAATTATAATTTTATTTTATATCATAGGCATATGAACAGGTTATTTACCAATTAATGTTGCTTGCTTGCTTGCTTGCTTGCTTGCTTGCTTGCTTGCTTGCTTGCTTGCTTGCTTGCTTGCTTGCTTGCTTGCTTGCTTGCTTGCTTGCTTGCTTGCTTGCTTGCTTGCTTGCTTGCTTGCTTGCTTGCTTGCTTGCTTGCTTGCTTGCTTGCTTGCTTGCTTGCTTGCTTGCTTGCTTGCTTGCTTGCTTGCTTGCTTGCTTGCTTGCTTGCTTGCTTGCTTGCTTGCTTGCTTGCTTGCTTGCTTGCTTGCTTGCTTGCTTGCTTGCTTGCTTGCTTGCTTGCTTGCTTGCTTGCTTGCTTGCTTGCTTGCTTGCTTGCTTGCTTGCTTGCTTGCTTGCTTGCTTGCTTGCTTGCTTGCTTGCTTGCTTGCTTGCTTGCTTGCTTGCTTGCTTGCTTGCTTGCTTGCTTGCTTGCTTGCTTGCTTGCTTGCTTGCTTGCTTGCTTGCTTGCTTGCTTGCTTGCTTGCTTGCTTGCGCATACTTTGAAAGTGTGTGATATTTTATCGCACGATATGAAAATAGGCCCATTTTCTAAATTGAAGTCCAAATATTTCAACACATGAGTTTGGTTGTCAAAAAGGCTGTGTCTCTCAAATATCTTCAAAATATTTATTTTCGATGAATTGGTCATTCGATGAATTGATCATTCGATGAATTGATTTTCGATGAATTGATTTTCGATGAATTGATTTTCGATGAATTGATCATTCGATGAATTGATTTTCGATGAATTGATTTTCGATGAATTGATTTTCGATGAATTGATTTTCGATGAACTCGTCGGTTACCCTCAGTAGGATATGCGGGAAGAGACTGATTGATAAGGTGAGGAATGAGAATATTAGAAAGGAATGTGGAGTGGATGTTAGTGTAGTGACTAGAATAAAAGTTAATAAATTAAGGTGGTTTGGGCATTTAGAGAGAATGAACGAGGAAAGAATGACAAAAAGGATATATAAATCTGAAAGAATGGGTGCACGCAGACGAGGTCGACCTCGAATGACATGGTCCGATCATATCGATTCAGTCTTAGAGGAGGGCCAAGTCAGGAGCAAAAGAAATAGGAGAGCATGTATGCGGAATGTTATGCGTTTGGATAGGAAAGAATGGAAATCCGTACTCTCTGCCTACCCCCTTCGGGAAACGGCGTGATGGGTAAAAAAAATATGTAAGTGATGTGATGTGATGTCTTTTTATGTCAAATTTTGTGTTTTATTTATTATACTTTCAATATACAGTAAAGAATGAATACATCACTGATGTGATGTCTTTTTATGTCAAATTTTGTGTTTTATTTATTATACTTTCAATATACAGTAAAGAATGAATACATAAATAAGATATTTTTATAAGTACCTGTTTTTTGCAGTTTTTCTAAATTATAATTTGTATTACATTTTAGCCAATAGTTTAATTTCTTAAAAAATCGTATTCCGTTATATAGAATATATAAGTGATTTCAAACTATATTTTATGTACCTATCAGATTAAATAAATAAGGCAGTTTTAGGTCGAATATAAAGAAAACGCTCGGCTATTGAATTTTATGTGCCAAGGCTCGGAATGGGTTATTTACATAATTTTCACAACCGTATCCACAGACTATAATCAAAATTAATAATGCTTTGTCTATGCCTTAAAACATAAAAAATATAGGTAGGTATGGGCATGGTATGGGTATATAACTTCATATTATCAAGAAATTTGTGCTTTTGTGCGCCTTTTGTGGTGTGTTGTGGTGAATTTTGTTTGTTTGACGGAATGGGTGCTCGGTTTTAGTGCGTAAAATTGCGACAGAAATGAAGGAAAATGATGATGGCTGAACAATTTCGGAAAGTTGAGCCTTATTCTCCGAAATCATCTCCAAGGGGCGCGAGATCCCCAGTTGTCCCACGTCAAGATTCATCGGGTACTCTTAAAACGACGATTTCTCTGGGCAAGAATCCATCCATAGTTCACAGTGGGCCCTTCTACTTGATGAAGGAGCCCCCAGGTAAGCGTTTGTAATTCTATTTTTATAATTTCATGAAGCAGAAATGACAACAGAATTGTCAATATGTGATTTCACCACCTAACCTGACTTCAAGTTTCAAAAACCAATAAATAGACTGATTGAGTTTATGGATACTTTTCAAGCTTTTGGGCTCTTGTATCTAACCCTTGGTTTTGTATTATGACATAAAATACAAACACATAAAGATTTCTTTTGGCAGATAATAGGATCCAATGTAATTTATCATAGCTCTGAACATGAAGATTGAATAAATCTAAAAAAAAAAATAAGTTGAATCCAATGATTTCCAGCCAACCAGAAAAAATGGTTTGTTTTCTTTTTAATTGATTAAAATATGTTATTATTTTTTCTTTTAGGAGAATGTGAACTAACGGGTGCTACTAATTTGATGGCCTATTATAACCTAGAACATTCCTATAGTAAATTTAGCGGAAAAAAGTTAAGAGAGCAATTGTCTTCGTTTTTACCAAATTTACCAGGAATCATTGATGGACCTGGTCAACAAGATAACAGCACTTTACGTTCTGTAATTGAAAAACCTCCAATCGGAGGCAAAGAGCTTTTGCCATTATCAGCAGCGCAATTAGCCGGATTTAGGTTACATCCCGGTCCCTTACCGGAGCAATACAGATATGTTAATACAACCCCCGTTAAGAAACATAAAAACAAGCATAAAAAGCACAAACACAAAGATGGAGGGCCATTGAATTTGGAGTCACAAAATACTGGTAAATATTCATTCCACTTATCTATTCTTTTTTCTATAAGTACTAAATTATTGGTTTACATTAATAAATACATAAATTAAAGTTTAAAGATTTCTTGTAAATTTTCAAGAAAGCAATCCATTATGTACATATAAAAAAATATTTCATTACTAATTCTTGGAAAGCTATCATGAATATAAAAATCTTTTGTCTTTTTGGAAACTGTCAAAATTCTTGGAATCTAGTCTCATTCATTCAGAAGCTTAATGAGGTATTATTTACATCAGATAAAAGATTTTTTTTACTTGTCAAAACAAAACATGATAATATTTTGTGATTTTGTAAACTGTTGATTATTCCACATAGGGTATTTTAATCCTAATACCAAAAACACAGTGGTAAATTGTTTTCAAGAGCTGTTTTTTTTTTCTTAATATTGTTTCTAATTATTATCTTAGGGCATTTCCTATGGTGTATTTATTTACATTAATGTCTTGAATCAATATAAACAAATAAAAATATGTTTGTATTTGGAAGAGAGTTAATCAAAACTGTGTATTTTTTTTACAATATGATTACTCATTATTTTAACATAAATCATAAAAGAGATATTAATTTATGTATTCTTTTTACATGATTTAAACCCTGAAATCAGTATTAAGTAATGTAATAATATTCCAAATGTTTTATCAACATGCTGGGCAAGGATTTTACCATTTAAAAGTTGCAAAGATCCAAGAATTTGTAAATAATATTCAGAAAGGCCTAAATGTATTCTAGTTCAATGATTGCTAAATATTTTCTTTCTATGTTTTTAAAGAAAGCTTTTGAGAAAAATAAATCAGTTATAGGTATATTATCAATTAAAATAAATACTTAAATGAATGAAAATTTTACAGTTTTTGATTTGGAATATACACTAGGAGCTGGTTATTGTGATCACTGGTTAATAAAATCAGCCGCATTATAAAATCAAAAGGCCAAGTCCCGATTCAAAATGAAGAATTTCATAAAATTTTAAAGAGTAGTCACATTTTCGGTTAAAAGAATCAATTTTTCAAAAAATTTACAACACTTGACTCAATAGACAAATTGAACATTAGAAAAGATTTAAAGCAGTCAGTTTTGAACGGTTTCCATCTGTGTATGGTAATAAAAAATTCGAATCCTGGAACAGGCAAAAATATAAAAGACCGAATAATGGTGGGCACTTTTAAAATGCGCTATGACTGCCTGATTACATTTTAGTTTTTGGAAAGAGCAAATCTCCCAGATGTTTTAAAGGTGTGAAACACTTGCTAGTGATGTAGGTACATTTTTTACACAAATGCTTGAATGAAGTCACAGATTTTAGATTTCATAGACAATGGGACAGGCTCTTTTTTCTCGATTTCTTGTCGTTTTTTTTGTCATAAAAACCTTTCTTATATAAATCGTAAGTACCTAAGTTTGTGTGAAATATACGTAAGTATGTACTATGAACCTATATTCTATATGGCCGCCTCTTGATAGAATCAAAACACACTGGGACAAACGTGATCACAATATCCGGCGCCTACTGTATTTTCAATCGACTTTTCAACCGTCTGCAGTAAAGAGTTTTTGTTTACTCCTAATATTGAAATTGTGTTTGAAGAATTAGTTATAGTAAGTAATATGTATTAATGTTGGTCCTGTTGTATCTTTAACAGATGTTTCCGGGCAAGATACTCATGAAAAGAAACACAAGAAGCAGAAAAGACACGACGAGGAAAAGGAAAGAAAGAAGAGGAAAAAAGAGAAGAAAAGAAAAAAGCAGAGGCACAGTCCCGAACATCCCGGTGGCCTCACACCCAGCCAACCACACACTTAGATAATCTCCATTTAATATCCTTACTATAAAGTGGATTCAAATGAGATATTTTTGTACCTTCGGACTTGTCACAGATGCCTGTTCTAACCTTTTGATTTCATTTCTTCTTCTTCTTTGCAATGTGTGGCAATCCACTCTCGGTTGATTTAATTTATTGATATCAATAAATTCTTTCCTACGTATTTCAACTTTGTTTATTATTTATGATGTATTTTTTCAATATTTTTGAAGCCAATATTGAAAAAATACAGTAGCCTAGTGGTATAAGTTACTGATATCTGTTTAAGAGGTCACTCAGGCGATGAGTTCCGCCACCTGTACTGACATCTTTGTATAGTGAAGTGTTCAATTATTTATTTAATATTTCCTATGATGTGTGTATTCTAAGTATTGTATTAAACGTTTATAATGTCAAATTATTATTTTAAACCAATCATTAAAACGAGGGTCATACGCCACAATGGTTTACAAACCCACCAAAAATTTTCAATATTGACTCCAACTGTTGAAAAAATACATCATAAATATGAACCATCAACAGTCATGTTGATAAAGATATCAAAAATGTTAATATTGTGATAAAGCGATGGATAGCTCCAAGTATATCATTATTCATGTCCCTTGCTACTGTTACATTGTAAAAGTACAATTCAAAATTTTGCTTCAATGAAGTATGTAACGAATTTTCACTGTCCTTTTTTTTCAATTTTATTTATTGGTTACAAGTTTCAGCTATCAGCCATGGTCAGACTAAACTTAAAACAAAAGAGTTTTAACATAAATTAGTTGCTTATTTCATTGTCATAGGGGACGTCCATTAATCACGTGATGTTTCTTTTGCAACTTTTTAGACCCCCCCCCGCTCCCCCCTGGAGATGTTTCAGAACCCCCCTTCTCCCCCCTTTTTTTTAAATTTATGAACTGTGTTTCTTTAAATTCATCAGAAAAAATAAATGCACGTGATTTTCTCACTAGACCCCCCTCCCCCTTTTGGGCTCACGTGATTAATGGACGCCCCCATAAAGAATAAGGAAATAAATAAAAATGAATAAGTGAACAAACCTTCTTAACGGAAGTTTCATCATTTTAAAAAATGCTGAGTGAGTTTGCTTTGAAAATGCGACAAATGGGCAAACTTTTCGATTCCACACGGGGGCCTTTGATGGCGTTTTATTGACTCAATAGAATATCAGAAATGGGATGCTATTTTGAATGTATACATATTTTGTTTTTATTTATTCACTAGCTTATACCCGTCTTGCTTTACGTTTTTGATTCCGATTGTCAGGCTTGATCGGTAGGTAATTAAACAGTTTCTAGTCTAGCTTCCCATTGCTTAACAGACCTCTGTAACTGAGATAAGCACAGAAAGAGAAGAATGACACTTTCACAATTCATGAAAAGAGAGAAGAATGACACTTTTAATGTTTATTAAAAAGAAAGAAGAAAAATTATAGTTTGCCACTCACATGAAAAAAAACTACATGTATCCATAATATGTCACATCTCACACTTGATTCAATTTCACTGTTCAATTGAACCTACCTACATACATAATATTAACAATGTTCGCCATTAGGTGGTAATGTTTGAGTCTCCGAAACTCCTAATCATGAAAATTCTCGACATGTTCAACATGAACGAACGAACCTACCTACATAATTTGCAAGTTTTGCTCTCTCTATGGTTTGAATCTTAGCTACATTCCCTACACCCTCTTTGTGTGATAAAGGCTGCTGTTTTACCGACCTCAAATGTCACTAAAATATGTCAAACTTCAAAATGGAGGAATTATTTTGCAAATTTTTTCATTAAATCTTTATTTATTGAGAATAATAAGATTTGAATAACATTTATATGTATAACAAATCAATCTCCAATTATTTTATTACATTTTCATACCGTAATACCAAGATTCCATTCAACGTTTACATGAGTAATTTTGTTTCCAAAAGATGGCTTACTGTCTTTTTTGAAAAATTTGTATGAAGATCCAAAAAGAATAGAGTTTTTTAAATAGCTCTAAATATATTAAAGTTAATGCAGCAAATTGTATTTAAGAACCTTCTCCGGCATTTTGCACGGCTCTGCGTAGATTCATATCTGACGTAGCATTTGTATTTTGAGCGTGATGCTCCGACATACGATAAAAAGCAAATCGAAGCTCGATAAAATAATCAATCCAAGTTTCTTTTCATCCATACACTGTTCAGCCATGTTCCTTATCAGCCTGTCACACTTACTGCTTGTAAATTGAAATAACACATCTCATGTCAAGCACTGAGTTAAGAATTTTTAGCATAATGAGTCATCTATACAGGGTGGCTGGTAATTAACTGGAAAAAAAATTTCCTGTGGTTTATACACCAAGGGTATTTATATTCTTTTGCAGTAACTTCGAAACCTAATCTTTTGAAAAAACGAATTTAAAAGAGAAAAAAAAAGACTGGTAATTTAAAAACGTTTTATTTCTGAAATGTTCTTCTTAATTTTTTACTTCAACCATTCATTCATTCATCAGCTATTAGAAAAATGTATTTTTAGTTCCCAAAAGGGGAAAAATTGAAAAGGAACTCAAAAAAATTAACTCGAAAGCCACTGGCGTTTGACTCCTGGTTAATGGGAACAAATTTATTGCAAAT